>QVRM01000534.1:0-305000 GCA_003439945.1 Dermanyssus gallinae
TTATTGCCTTCGGGCCTTGCACCAAACTTGACCTTAGACAACATTAAAGAGATAGATAAAAATAAAAGCTAATTTTGTGAAGTTTATGTTCGGACTGCCGCGAAACGCATCGACAACGTAGGCGCTGGAACTATGGCAAGAGCGAACCTTTGTGGAAGACCTTACCATGGACAAATACGATTTCCGCGCGCTGGTCGTAGAGCAGTATCGCGCCCACAGAGAAAGAGAAATTGAACTTTGCCATTGAGAGGTTCACCGATGGTTCTGCATATATCGACAGACCGTTGGAAGCGGGGAATGCAGGCACCAGACGCATACTCTGTAGACTTACATCGACCAGCCGAAATGATCAACATCACTGGATATAAAATAAAAACGGTCTACGACATTGCCCGACGCTACAGAGATGCAGAAGAGACAGGGCTAGGGCTTAGCGATCAATATGAGTGATCGTTCTATGCGTCGGATTATCAACAAAGAACTGCGCTACAAGTCTTGCACGTTCAAAGTCAGACAGATGTTGTCTCAGGCCGCGAAAAACAAGAGGATGACTTGCTGCCATCTCAACCCCACGTTTTTGAGACACGAAACGACATCTTCGATCTTCTCCGACGAAAAAATCTTCACCATTGACCGAAACATAACCCGAAAGATGACCGGTGGCTCGCAAGGACCGTCAGGATGCCACCAATCGTCCTAAGTGTTGTGCCGAACGAAGGAGACGCGATGCCCCCACACTTTTTTGACAGACACGAAACCGTAACAAAATAAGTGTATTTATGTGTTCTGCAAAGGGTGGTAAAACCATGGATTGATAGAGTGTCCAATGGAAGACAATATGTCTTTTAACAAGACGGCGCTCCCGCCTCACACCAGCAGCCTTGTCCAGGATTGGCTGCGGGGGCAACATGACGGCGTTCTGGGACAAGACGATGTGGCCCCCTAACAGTTCAGACTTGAATCCCTGGACTTCTATGTATGGGGCGTTGTTGAGCAAGAGTCTAACAAGTCTCGACATGCAAACACAGAAGCGCTACGCAGAGCCATTGTCAAATCGTTCAAGAATCTCAATCCGCTAACTTTGAAGAAGGCCTGTGGGCGCTTTCGCGCCAGAATTGAAAGTGTAATTGATGGTGGCTACATTGAATAAAATGTTCCTCAGGAGTGCCTCTAACGGCACGTAAAAATTGATTGAAATATCCGTTTCCATTTAGATACAAATTGCAAAACGGGCGATAACGTTTAGTGCGGATTTATTTGCCGCACCCTGTGTGCCTAAAAGAGTACTGCTTGAAATAGAAGACTGTGTATGTAAATATTGTGGCACGTGTAATATTGGCCGATACCACATACTGCAATGCAAGGAAATAGAAGCTGGTCCGATGCATGCAGTAGTGAAAGATGTTAATAGCCGATATGAATTTTAGGTAATATCTACTAGTTCTGGTGAAATAAACTTGTATTATATAAAATGATGATCTCAGAAGAAAAAGGCCTCGGTGAGAACCTACCAAGTGAATGCGTGACGTTGCATTTTTTAACTTGACCAGCCACCTCTTGAGGACATGTGGAACTCCTTGCGGGAATAGGGGGACGCCTAGCAACTCTAAATCCGTGCCGAGAGTTTTGTACCCTGGGAGAGCCTTTACCACTTCGGAGTCAGCAGCACCTCCTACAACATGGACCTCACATTTTGCAGGGTTTAGAGCCAGGCCACTCGGCTCAGCGAACTCAATGACTCGGTGATGTCCCTCAGAACCGCATTGGGGACGCCACCCAGAACACCGTCGTCCAAGTACCATACGTTTAGAGGGCACTCAAGGGAGTTGACTAACTCCTTGACAGCCAGGCAGAACAGGGGGGGGACTCAATGGGTCGCCCTGCTGCACCCCAGTTTGCGACATTGTGACATCATGCGACAGGAGAAGGCAGGAAGACGCATTATAAGCTAGTTTCATCTGGTGGAACATACTCGGGATATAAATAAAGTGTCCCCCCGAATACGTTTCTGAAGTAAATATATATATATATATATATATATATCTATATATATATACGTGTCGTAGCTGTGTTAAGGTTCAGTTTTGCTGGTATTATAAAGTTTTGCCTGGTTAGTATTGTGGCACAAGACTTGCTTGCAATGTTCTGCGGTCAAAAAAGCTTTGATGCCACCTGTAGATGGCAATACTACTAAATTGCATTGTCAACAAAATGCTCAAAAAGCGAGTACTCCAAAAAGGCTAACTGCGTTGCGTTTCTCGGCAGCGACGGTTCTTTGTCGTGAGATAGATTGTTTACAAATCGCATGTTGGCGCTATTGTCCTATTTCAGCTGTTGTATCCCACGGAACGTCTACTACAAGAAAATGCCGAGAAAATCATACGGAATTGAGTTGTTGCGGAAGTCAGCTGTAAAGGAATTATATATATATATATATATATATATATATATATATATATATAAGGAGAGAAAGAGACAGACAAAAACATCATGTGGTCTATGTGCAGAATATTCATAGGATGCAGGTATGAACTGGGCACGACGACGAGTTGTTTGCCATCACGTCATAAAGTATGAGCTACGAGCAAAATCGAGCCATAAGGCCAATCAATTATTACGACTCCCCTGCCGGAGGCCGAGAGATGCACGATCAGTAGTAGTAGTAGTAGTAGTAGTAGTAGTCAGTCGATAAAGCACAGCTCGTCGCAACACTTAATTGTCGGACAGAACTCTTGACCACTAACTAACACGGGCGGTGTTACGGGACGGTGTTCGTGTTACGACAACTACTTGGCTGGCAACTAGTTTCGATGCCGAGCATGTTGTTCTTAAATGTCTCTAGGGCGAAATGTTCTCACTTGTCGAAGGTTGTCGGGCAAAAACGTGTGCATCCTGTAGTTCTGGTTGTTGACGGAAAAACGGCGCCAGACAGCATAGCCATAAACAACGGCCACAACCACAACAACAACAACACTACCACAACAACAACAACAACAACACTACCACAACTTTAACAACAACGAGAACGCAGGCGCCGCAGCCGCCAACAACGACGACGACGGCGACGATGACGACAATAATGTGGTAGAATCTGCCCAGATCAGCCGGAAGGACCACGGTTCGAGGGCATTAGAGCCAAGCGCCCCGCGAGAGGTGCTTTGGCCCGTGCAAGGCTTACTACTAGTGATCATGGCTCGGTCCTTAGTGGCACCGTTACGACCACGGTTGTTAATTCGACCACCACCACGACGACCACGACAACAACACCAGCAGCAGCATCATCATAGGCAACAGCAACAACGAATGCGATTCTTCTTCGTGCTCGTGGCGGTTGTGGCAGTTCTAGCACCGCGAGCGCTCTCGCGAAGCTTCGTGCCATCTGGTGGCTTTCGAGTGTGGGGACAATCCCGCATTAGGTCGGCAGGTTAGAGTAGCTTCATTACTGCATATTCTGAATATTGTCACTGATAATGTTTGACAATCTTCGAGTCTTTCTGTCTCTCTCTTTCCCTTTTGTTGCTTTTCGTTTGCACTTCATTTCGTTTCTTCTGGGCAAATGTAGCGCCGTGTCGAGCCCGATGGCTTGGCGGATTAAGTCTGCGCCTCGCAACCGGAGGATACACTAGATAGGTGCAGCGCGGGTTCGAGCGCCACCGTTGCTCCACATTTGTATTTATGGGGGTGGCCCGTCTATGAAGCATAGGTGAAAAACAGTTCCGTGGACGTTAAATCTTGGCTGAGGGTCAGTCCGAAAAC
This sequence comes from Dermanyssus gallinae, assembly GCA_003439945.1. Lineage (NCBI taxonomy): Eukaryota > Metazoa > Arthropoda > Arachnida > Mesostigmata > Dermanyssidae > Dermanyssus > Dermanyssus gallinae. The sequence continues at coordinate 3,757 of QVRM01000534.1, forward strand.
TTACGTTACTAGATGTAGTCGCTGTCGTCTACGCAGGCCACGATTTTTCAGGCCGGGTGGTGAGGTGAAACGGGACTTGCTAGTTATACTATGAACCCAACCGCCGAACATCCTGAGGCGTCAAATTGCTCCAGAATTGTCTGCATCGACAACCATATTGTGGTTCATGAAAGCCCTCCACGTTGCACAGAGCGTAAGGAAATCCGTGAGCTGCAAAAGCCGTTGTTAGATGCTGAGCTTTTATATTGGTGCTCCTTAGTGCTCCTCCTTGCTGCTGTTTAATATATCTTTATGTCCACTTTACTACTTTTGGTTTGCCAGTTCCGCATATTAATGTCAAAGACGCACGTTTTCTTTAGATTTTATCGTCTTTGCAGATCCTTCGTTAGCAATGGGTCGCCTTCCGGCACGTTGGCAACCCTACTTCTGCACTCAGTAGCGCGAAAACCCTTTTAAGAAAGAAAAACTTCACCCCGTCAATTAAACGCAATTCATCCATACCCACCTTATTTCATATTAGTGGAATACCACATAGGTTCTATCTATATCCCGAAAAGAGCAACTGCTGCATGAATCGAGGGTATATGTGGGCATTTAATTGCCGCAGCTGCGATGGTGGCCCTCTCTTGGATATATGTTCGAAAGCTAATACCGCTTGTTGATAAGATGATCCCTAGGCATGTAAGTTTGTTTACAAACTTTATTTCTATTACCCTGATTAGAAGCACATTATTCCTGGCCAGGCGGCGAAATTCGATACTTGGCTACTGTCTTATCTTAATTAAGCTTGACGCTTTTATTACCCGTGGATGTGACTAGTCGATCTATGGCTTATTTCACTCTGAAACGACTGCAACGCCAATTTTTTCATTTTATCAATCAGCGCTGTGTTTTAGTTCAAGGTGTTGATAAGTAACATTGGTTCGGAAAAGCTTGTTTTTATTAGCTCTTTAACTATATAATTTCTTGGTGATATGTCAAACATAGCTTTCAAATGCACAGCATATAGGCAATTCTTCGGCCTAGACAGCGAACCCCAAATTGCCCCGAGCAGCCCCCCAATTGCTGAACGAGTTGATCTTTCCGAAATCCGAACTGCTTTTCCGGTATTACTCCCCACGCCTCTAAGAAAGACCCCAGTCTCCTTCCTATTTGCTTGTTTAAGAATATTTTGTACAAGCAGCTCTTTATTGCTATTCCTCTAAGCCTCTGTTTCCTTTTCTACCCCTTTCTCTGCGAATGATAATTAATGTCGCTTACCTCCAGGCCTGTGGAACTTCCCTAGTTTAGGCATTCATTGAATAGAGCTTACCAGCATAGTGCGAGAACAAGGGTATTTATCATGTACTCACTTCTTATCAAATCCTTTCCGTGCGCTTTCCCCGTAGTTCTCTGTCGATTGCTTTCATCACTTCTTACCCGAGAGGGATTGCCCCAGCCCCTTGCTTCATCCGTAGTCTCATCCCAGGTGCCTTCATATTCTAGCGGCGTATGATGTGATTATTCATCATGCCAGCCCAGAAGCTCGGGAAGAAACGAACCTAGTGTGCATACGGACGGATCAGGTACGGGTTTCCCTGGCCTACAGGTCAAAATTCCAACAATGGGAATTATGTGCATTAGACACACCCTCTTGTGTAAACAAAGTCTTGTATGTAATGAGCAGAGGTGGCGCTCATTTACTTTTTCCTGCTGCAGACCATAATCAGCGACAGTAATCAGCCCAGGGCCTTAAAGCTTGAACTATCTGAAACTGGTACGGATGCAGCTTTTAGTCGGTCAGTACTCTGCGCACGCTGTGCGCACGGTCGTAGTAACGACCGTGAACTGATACAGTTTGACATGATGAGCTGATGATGTAATTTCGTAAACGTATCGCGATGAGGTAGGCGCATATTTAGAACATTCTACGCGTATAACCTGCGCGCGCTTCTCGCGTTACTGTCTGCTTTACCGCACATCAAATGCATATCAGCTTTTTCGGCATTTGTGAACTGATCCATCACGTTAGGTGTATTAAAACCGTGTGCGCTTTGCAATATAAAGCATTTATCGGATACACAAGTTGGTCTGATCTCATAGATAGTATAAGATGCACGCTACTGCACGCTAAGCGGCTATAGTATTGCACCTAGACTGCACGATACTGTCGAGCCCGGCGGCGTGGTGTATTCGCGTGCGTCTCGCGACCGGAGAAGACACTTAGGTGCACGGGTTCGAGCCCCGTCATTGCACAACAGTATTGATGGGGTCGTCTTACGAAGCAATGCGAAAGCAGTCCCGTAGACGGTAAATGTTGGCTGAGGGTAAGCCTGAAAACTTTAGACTACACAACACTAAAGCTAAGGTAGGATCGCTGGTTTATAGGCTCTGCTACAAAGCGAAACTGCATTTGTGTGTCACATACCACGCTCGGTGTGTCATTTACACTTTTCTTCTCACACCCAACAGAACAGCGCCTGTTTAGTATTAACACTGATATACATTTGCATAGATGCATACCCATTTGTGTATGTGAACCATATTCACAGTTTACATATATATATATATATATATGTATATTGTGAATGTTGTTTACATACATGCATATTAATTTGTAAATGTAAACAACATTTACACTTATATATATTATGAATGTTGTTTACATACATGCATATTCATTTGTAAATGTAAACAACATTTACACTTTATATATATATATTGTGGATGTTGTTTACATACATGCATATTCATTTGTAAATGTAAACAACATTTACATTATATATATATATATATATATATATATATATATATATATATATATAAATAATATATATATATATATATATATATATATATATATATATATATATATATATATATATTATTGAAAGTTGTTTACATACATGCATATTCATTTGTAAATGTAAACAACATGTACACTATATATATATATATATATAACGATTATAGAAACCACAGCAACAATGGCGCAATGTTCACGACGGTGAAAACCAAATAACGCGTGTGTCCTAACCACCGACATCCGCCGCCGCCGCCATCGCCAATTGCTCTGTTCTACTCTGCTATGCTGTGGGCTGCTCGGTGCGCTTCTCTTTCCGGCTCTCCCGATGGCATACAGGAAACTGCAGATGAATATGACTATGGTGGTGGTGGCGGCGATGACGATGATGGCGGCGATTGTCGGCGACTGGGAGGACGAAACTAGGCTAGATGAGGACGAAAATAGGCTAGATGAGGACACCGATGAATACACCGATGAGGAGTCGGACGCGTGGGACGACGTCACGCCGTTCCAGGCGGCGGTCATCGACCCGAAAGGCATGGGCTTTTGGGAGTATCCGTGCGGGCCGCACATTATCCCGCCCGTCAAGGCGAACAGCTGGGAAGGGCTGCAGCTGCTGCTCGGCGACATGGCGCGTCGGCTCGGCCTGCTGTCCGGCGAGGTGGGCGGCGTCACCCACCAGTGGCTGGCGAACCACTTCGGCGAGACGGCCGCCCGCAACTTCGAGAAGATTCACAACGACCTGCCGACGTGGTGGCTGCCACAGCCCGTGCAGGACCCGCAGGGGATTCCCGCCGAGTCGCTGCTCGCCGACGTGCCCGAGTACCAGCAGACGTACTACGACATACAGGCGTACTGCGTGCTGATCGAGCAGGCGTACGTCGACCACAAGGCCAACGAGACGGCGTACGGCAAGGCGCAATACTTCCAGGACCTGGCCAACACCGTCAACCAGGTGCTGTGCACGATGAGGTCGCACCTGATCGGGCTCGAGAGCGACAGCCTTCCGCCGGCGAATCGGAGCATCATGCCGAACGAGGTCCGATACCACGAGCACTTCGTCATAGCCAGGTAGGTAGGTAGGTAGGCATGCTAAGATCTAAGTACTTCACAGAATCATTTCTGTAGTTTCGATCTAACGTATCCGCTTGCCGGATTCGTACACACAGGTAGGCATGCTGGCTGTCTGACAGGCAGACCGGGTCCGTCCATCCGGTGTCATCACCACAGTCTACCACCACCGGTGGCGACGGCGAACACGAAGACAACACAGTCACTCTCTTAAACAACGGGAGAACATAACTTAATAGATATATGTTCAATATCCAATATCCATCCTTCTTCGGAGGCCCTAGCTTTAGGATCAAATGAAACTATACAATACTAATACAAACTAAGATATTACAAAGAATAGGTCGTCCAAACAATAAAATTGCACCCACTCAGTAGGTATTGGAGGTGGATACATTGGTGATGCTGATATGGATGCTTAGAAACAGATGTGCTGCCGCTCTAAGCGTTCCTCGTATAAAAGGATGGCTAATATATTTTAGCTTGATAACACACAGTCCCTCGTTTATATCATGGGAGAACATGGTTTAGTAGATATATCCAGTTTTCATCTTTCGGTCTCTCCTGGTCCGATTGGAACGTACAGACACTGGTTTTATTTTCGCAAACTCAACCGTGCAAAAGGCTTTGCAGAATCCGTGACATAATTGTCGTTGCACTTAAAGATGACCAATGCTATGGTTTCGTCGAGTGCATGCACGACCCACGCAGGTGATTCTACTCCGGACTCTGATAGAAGTCGGTCTGTGGCTTGGAGGCCGCATACTTTAGCATACCTGCTTAGCACAGGGCTGGTGGAGCCGAGCTGTGGGTATTCTCTTATAGGTTAGCCCGGATGTGTATCCATATTCATCGAAGTTAATCAGTTCTGGCTTTGCATGTTGCGCGCTTCACGATGTGCAGTTGAGTTTTTAAGCCCCTCTTTCAGCCGTGCTGGCTGTTATATAATGGCTCTGCAAATGTCTGACCCACATGAAGTGTCTTACAGCAACAGATATCAGCGCCTTTTTACAGAGGTTAGGGAGGAATGCTTTATGCACACCCAACGCTGATGGAGAGGTCTGGGCGTGATGAAGCGTGTGGGTAGCGTGAGACTTCTCGGTTATCTGGGGCTACGCACTAAAAGCCCTACTTTCTCTTGTACACCTCTCATGGTTCGGTACTGTTGTCCAGTGCTTCGAGCCCCTGAGGGAGGAGTCGTCTGCTCTACCTGCCCGTCATGGCGTGAGGGGTTATCGACCGGGATGCTTGAGTACATGCTAAGCGGCGGAGGTTTTCCTAAGGGTCCAGGATATAGATACTATTAATATTCCAGGCGGTTGTTTTTCATGATTTCATGACGATTTTGGTAAAAAATGCTGCATCTTTCGCCCAGGCCTAAACCGAGATCAGCAACGACGTGTCAGTCAGTTTCATATCTGCGCCCGTGGGTGGGCAGGTGGATGAACACCGATGCGGTAAAAGGTTGGAGCAGACAGCAACGATGTGGTCCATATCATCGGAAGCTTGCAGGGTGGAGATGACACATACCTCTAGATCAAATTTGCCAGCACTCTACATATAGGTGTGGAACCGCCCGTATCCGGCAATCGGCTGCATAGTAAAGTGCGAGAGGAAACCGGTGCCGGGGCCATTGTACTTCGTGTTGAGTTCTTCCTTTAAGTGGTGGGTTCAGGAGCCGCGGTAGTCCTATTCGACATCTGATAAGTACATTCTTCAGACGGTAACTGCATAGACAACTTCTTGGCGCATTCGTAATTCAGATCTGGGCGGAGGGTGCGGCGTAGGGATACAAAAAGAGCCTAGGGAATAGTCCTGGCAATGATAAGCGGGCGAGCCTATGCACCATGGAGGATGTAATCGTGTTGATCGAACCTGCGTCAGCGGGCCAGCCGCGAGCGTGCCCAGCTAAGTGTTTGTTTGAGGCGTGTGCATGTTTGGCGTGTCTCCTTCACACCAGCGGCGGCTTAACTAACAACTACTGTGTCTATGGAGAAAGTAGCGGACAGGCCACAACATACTGAATCAACAGAACTTTGGGGAAACATGCAGACTATCGGGCTACTCGAAAAGTTCGACGCTAAGAACAGCATTAACTATAGTGGAATAATCGATTCTTTGATTTGAGATCGCGAAACCCATTGAGGCGTCTGGTTAGGATTTCTAGACATCTTCGTGATGCTGACGAAGACGATAGGACTGTGGCGATTAGGCCACGGCGCTCAGCAGAACACCTGGATGTTAACAGAGAAAAAGGTATCTTGTGCCGCGCTGGGTATGCGGCTTACGGTTGTTGTCGCATGCCGACATACTAAGTAGGAAACACGAAAAAGTTCGAGTGCGAGATGAAGAAGAGGGCGTGGGGAGTTAACAGCAGAAAGGTTAGTTCTCGTAGCAGTTCATCCCAACGCGGCGAACTGTTATGCCGTTCGTAACTCGTGACAATTGTTCCGATATGAAAGGACGCCTCGTACTTATAGGCGGATAAAAAAGCGATAGATACAAACATCAACTAGAGTGGCGAGACCTTTCGAAGGAGCAGCAAAGAGAGGAATAGGCAAGCAGGGTCGCAATGGGAACACCATTTGGATTTGCAAACGGAAGCCTGCGTGGGAATCGATTCTAAATGTTCGCACATGTCAGGAATGTATTTGTAAAGAATTAGCAAAGATATGCCACAATGAGGTTATACCACGCTGTCACATCTTTTTTTTTTGATAAACGGAATTTGTTGTTCAAAAACAATATTTAATAGTGCAACATTTCCGAGTACAGCCGGAAGCGTTCCAACTGGAACAAATTCGGTTATTGACAAGTAGCGAAAACAGTTCTAGAAAGGCAAAATTAAAAAATCCTCCTCTCTGGCCCTCGGAAATACTTATATGAGATGTAATTCAACAAATTCTGAGAGAACCGAGAGTTGGGCATTGAACCCAAAAAAATGTGTCCTCTTGAAAACTTGCTAGCTTGATCGCGCGTGCGCGAATGGGTGGTTCCACAGCACGGATTGTACAGCCATATGCTTTGTTGCAACACTGATTGTTGACGGCTCTACTGCCGAGGCTCTAGTGTTAACCTGCCTAGAGAGTGGGGTTCTGCGAGGAAAAGCGACCCTTTTTTGGCACGATTTGCTGGACCGCGAGAGTATAGTCATAATCTATCGCAAGAACACGGTGCTCGGGTTAGTTTCGAGTGCTAAAGCCAACCTGGCGATTGCAAAATGAACAACCACCAGCAGAGAGGGGTCCGGAGTAGAACTAAGCTATGCTGTAATGGCAACTTGTTGAGCAAAGTGATTCATCATCGAGATCACTAAAACTGTGAATCTACCGTCTAAGATAGTTACACTTATCCAAGGCGCTGATCAACCGAGTGTTGTGTGACGTAAATTAGTCAGGCGTCGGACGTGGTCTCAGTGGTCAATCACGGGTGAACGCAACGGCGTGGTCGCTTCTGTGCGTGACCAATGTCACGCACAGACGCTTCTTGGACTGACGAGTTTTTCAGAAGATTTATAATGCGATTTGGGTGGACCGGTGGGTACCGTTTTAGATGCAAAAAATAAACACAGGTCAAACATGTGAGGCGTGTGGTTCAGACTCCAAGGGCAATTAGTTGTTCTAAGTCTTCTCAAATAAATGCTGGAATAGGATAAAAACTTATTTTAATATATAAAAACAAGGTGATTTTAAATTTTGGCCAATTTTTGCTAAGTGGGCCATTTTTTGACGTACACCAGAAGTGCTTTAACCGTCTGTCTATTTACTATGACATAAACCAGGGCGTTACATATAGAACGCCTGAAAAGAACAACACCTTCACCCAAGAACTAGTCAGCTGACTAGACTTTCGTTGCAGCAGAATGGGAAACTAGTCCTTGGGTTTAGATTGACTCTTTGGTTGCGTGGTAACATTATTATTAATCCTTTATGTAGGCATCTTAATAAGCAAATTCTAGGATTCTTTGCTTCCTGGGTTTACAGCTATGCAATCAAAAAATACTAGTCTACCATTTTATACCAGCCTAGACCATAACGCAGTAGAAAACTGAAAGGACTTCCTGGAGATGACTTCCTTACCGTGTGTGTAGAGGACACCCATTTATTCTAACCATAGTCCCATATTCGTCCTCACAATGGGCCGCAAAACCTCATTAGCTTGTATGTCTTCAGTGGATGCCTCCGTTTCGTCAAGACGTCATGGCACGAAGAGTATACAATCGTTTGAGCAATGCTTTCAGAATACACACTTGCCCGGGCACTTCAAGCAAAAGTTATGGACTTCGACCTCGTTAGCTCAGAGGTCTGCAGTGAATATTTCCGCGTTCCACGATGCCATATAAAGTTGCTTAAGTAACACTTTTAGAAGATATAGTTTCCCCGAGCATTGCACGCGGACCATGTGAACTCCGGTCTCTAACGAACTGACTGGTATACTAAACTAAGTGGGATCACGGAATTAGTGGATTTCCAAAAAAATTATAAAGCCAGTTTTTGCGTCAACGACATCAGCAGCAGCAGCAGCTGATATATCCTCTCTCAAGAAGCTCAATACGAGACTATCAATACTGGAACACAGGAACACCTCCGAGGCGACCCTACACAAATCGTACGGCACTACGAGAATATATAGAATACGATTTAGCGCGAGGAGACGACGTTGTGGAAAGTTTCAAGTCGTTTGGCTTATCTTGTCGATATGCCAGCCAAACATAGTTTAAGTCACGTCGCTATTAATCTATTGCTGACGTTTACAGTGTACACAGTATGTTTCCTAATGAATTGCTTGAAATGTTATGATAGTTAGAATAGACGAAATGAAAGTTAAGCGTAGCGTTCTTCCTGCGTTCAAGGTCTCGAGGCGATTCATCATTGACTTCATTTGTCGGGCCGTGGGTCTGCGAAGGGTTCTGGGCGAGACTAGGAACCTTCAGGAGAGAGCTAGCAGGCAGAGTGATGTAGTGAGTAGGAAGTTTGTAACAATGGGCAGACCAATCTAGCTATGTAAGCGCAACGGAGCAGTTTGGTAATAAGAGAGCAGATGGTGAGGTGGCTGTACCAGCTAGTCAGACGAGTTCGACTTCACCGTAAGGCACAGGCCTGGATGATCGATGACCCGTTTCGACGTTTTCAGCCAAAATCTCTTCGAAACGAAAGCGAAGCTGAAACACGAATGATGAGTGGAGAGATATGATGAATGGGACTGTTTCGTCAAAGGAGGAAAGGGTAAATGTATTGATGCAAACCAACAGATGATGCAGATCGCAACAAGACGTTCGTTCTCTAATCTGAAAATGGAGGAAAACGCGAGGCGTCAAGGCGTCAGCAGAGTGAAGGCAGCGTCTTGAAGGATAACGTGCGATACCGCCCAGTGAAGCGACACGACAACGAAGCGAGAGGAAACAAACAACAAACTTTCACGGCGGCAAAATCGTGTCAGACAAGCGATCAACAATTGAAACAGGCCCATTAATTTCTTAGATAGATGCTTCTTATAATGTTTATTATAACTATTATATTATTATAACTATTATAACTAGAGCTAGGTGCTTATAATGTTTATTATAACTATTATATTATTATAACTATTATAACTAGAGCTAGGTGCTTATGATGTTTATTATAACTAGTATAACTATTATATTATTATAACTATTATAACTAGAGCTAGGTGCAATGAGGAAATGAAAGAAGCGAGTCGCTGCTCGATACACTGATGAAAAGTCGGCGCTGGCCGATAAGGAATGCATCGACGATTGTCACAATAGCCGAATGTGAGGAATACATGATGCATTTACTGTTTTCGCTTTAACATGCAACGGTATCCACGTGCACCGCCAGCGTTTTGTCTTTTTGAAGATTCTTGAAAAAAGGCAATATATATATATATATATATATATATATATATATATATATAACGAGCGTCAAATGGAATAGTAGGGACGAGGTTCTGTGGGGGTCGATTACGCACGCCAGTAACAAGTGATGCCTGTATACCATAATATTGAATGCATTGAACTATTGAAAATACTTCCGTCCCTCGCCCAGGGTTTTCCGTCTAGAAAGCAGTCAATCCTTAGTGTCTTGTATATATGTATATATATATGCTTCATTTTGTTGGCTTTATCCACTTGCTAAATATGCAGGATTGTAGGCAATGCCAAATTATATCATAGTGCGTGTATTCTTTAATGAAGTACTGTACATAAATAAATATCTATGCTTATATATATGTATATATATACATATTGTACACCAGTTTAATTCATCGTAGACGGAAGTTCAAACATGCACTGATAGTAAACGTTCCAAAGTCCCCGCGGACTTGCTCAAATTGTTGCGATTTGACTGAATCTTGAATAATTGGCCCTATAGAATAACCGTACATTAATCTACTTTTTCTTTATTTGTTGATCTGTGGGTCTGGTTACGAGCAGAGACTACATGGGCATGCACCAACTTGTCGAGTACCTAGAAGCCAAGAGGATAATCTTCTTAAGGCTGAAGGAGCTCAGAGACAAAGCTCCGGATTTTATAAAAAACAAACCTCATCTATTGAAACGCCGGAGGCATCGAACTAGGAACTGGAACTAACAATGTTCAAGACCTACTACACCCGAGGTACCACCTTTAATAATAGCTGTTCATGGTGCGTTGATTGCTTGATTGATTTATTTTGATTGTTCTAACTGTTTTAGCAAAAATAAAAGAAGAAGAATTTTTATCAGACAGTCGACATTTGTAAACACGTGTTGGCTTATAACCGGCTCTTGATCTTAATCAGAGTATAAGGCTTCTTTTGTTTAGATGAGAATATGCTGTTATGTGTTTGCCTTTCGGTATCGTTGTTGAGAAGTGTGGGGCTCAAAACTGCGTTTTTTTTAGGGCCAGTCCGGCTGGAAACCGACAAAAGTCAAGTTTGTTGAAGCTGAGGTATCGTACAGCAAGCGTACATGCAGCCTGGAAAGAGAAAGCTGTGTACTATAGAACTTCCCGCCTCTTGTGGACAGGACGGCGGACATTCGACGTTTCTTGGATTGACCAGTTCTCAGAAGATTCACAATGTAATTTGCACACCGCCTTTAGACACGAAAGCAGAAATACAGGTCAAAAAATAAACACTCTGCTAAACAGTACACTTGGCTCCGTGTGTAGCTCTCGTAAAAACGATGCAAACTCAATTGTTATAGCAGATTCAAGAGAATACACGGCATAACATATTTGTATGAATAATGTGAGAATATGTGAGACGTGTAATGAGATGAGATGGTTTTTAGTAGTTGAGAGACGATTTTTTTAACATAGATGCTGTGTTAGGAGAACCTAGAAAACGAGGCTATTTTTCTAGAGAGCTCTAGCTTTAATGTAGTGGTGCTAGTGGCAGAAGTAATTGTTTGGCAGACACCATGGGACTTACAGATTCGAGAGACTGCAGTAGGTCAAGCCAGCCGACTCATCGTTCTTACTCAGGTAGGTGCACGGCGTCAGATAATCAACGCATGGAACGAAAGATGGGTGGGGAGAGCCAGGCAGGCCAGCCGGATTTCTAGACCCGACCCATTAAACCAGATCTTCGGGAGCGATTCAAAGGGATGGAGGGATCACTGTCCTACCCGCTGAACCAATTCCTTACGGACCACCCTACTTTCAGATATAGCAGCATCGTTTCGGACGGGCTCCGTCACCAGTGTGCATTAGTCTCTATGGCTCAGGAGACTACGGCGACGACGATGTCAAACATACGTTCAAAATATGCATGATGCTTAGCACGAGTAGGGCGCAACTGGTGCAACTCTTTGACCGGGAACTCCTTCCTGTAAACAAATGGCAAACAGTAACTACGACACTCAAAGCTGGAATATCGTTAAGAACTTTGCCGAGATCGTCGGCATCAGTACAGATCAGCGAAATGTCCTAATCTGCCCATGCAACCCTTAATGAAAAAGTAGGGGGTCGAGGTACCAGCAAGGAGGGGTACCAGCTTCTCGCCTCGTTCTGAGGTCTCGGGTGGATATGTTGGTCTCTTCAGGCGTTTTATATGTAACGCTCTATCCTACGTGATAAAACCGTTTTGGTATACGTCGAAAAAAAAGCATACGTATCAGACATAAATAAAGTCACCAAACAGCATACAAACAATCCAATAAAAACTTTGCATACAGGGATACCTTATTCGATATTTCGAGACCACATTATAATAGAAAAAACAAACTAATTAGAAGTGTGGGGCTCAAAACTGCGTTTTTTAGGGGCTGTCCGGCTGGAAACCGACAAAAGTCAAATTCGTTGAAGCTGAGGTAAGAATGGACTTCTTAGAGATAACTTCCTTGTCATGCTTGTAAGCAACACCCCTTTTTTTTTCAAAACTATTATCCAGTATTTGTCTCAGAGGCCGCAGGGCCTCAATAGCTTAGATGTCTTCCGTGGAAACCGCCGTTTCGGCAACACGCCATAGTACGGAGAATATAAAGTTGCTTAAGCTTTCAGCGGAAAAACTTGCCCTGTGCATTTCATGCCAAAGGTTTGGACTCCGGTTTTGCAGTCTTCAACTGACGTATAGAGATAAATAAAACCAATTCAAACTGCCATTCCGAAGTTCAAACTGCTTTAAAAAGGCCTTTCAAAGTTGCAAACTTTTATTGAAAAGACTAGTGGCATAAAGGCCCTAAAGTTAAACTTAGAGTTGTTAGAGACCAGTTCCGGGAACGCCAAAAATCTTAAGGCTGTGCTGACATGTTAAATTATAACTATATGTGCCTCTACGTTCTACGTGCACGCAATTGTTAGAAACGACAAACAAGTGGGTCTTGTATATAGCGCCAACACGGACTTTCATTGCATGTACATTCTACCAGAAAGGTAAAGCTCTTAGTGGGCCAATATTGCTTCGTCCGGCGTCTTCAGAAGAATTGCGTCTCTCATTGCAATAGACAATGTTTGTCTTAGCCATAAAATTTGTCATTTCGTCGAATTTCAAATGTTCTTTATAGCTGATAACCTTAAAAAATGTACACTCCCTAGGACATTCCCTCAGCGCACACTTCGCTACAGTTCGCTGTCGACGTATCAGCCGCTGGTGCAATGGCAATAGGTTGTGCGAACCGTTTCCGTTGGTCATTGGATCCGTTAACATTAAACATCATAGACAACTTTGATCTTTAGTGTTAATAAATGATACAATTTAGAGATCTAGTCAAATCAACTGTATGTACTTTATGCACGTCGGCATTTTATTTAGGAGGTATGAGTGTGGACGAGAGCGCAGGGACCTTAACACCCTCGAAAGTGAACGGGATGCCAAAACATAAGAATGCTAATTATCTCAGCAAGACAAATTACCAAGATTGGTATTTTTCCCCTTAGACTAAAACATGCGAGAAGAAACGCAATAGGGATTGCAAGCATGCGTCCGGCTACTGGCATATCTCTCTGATCGATACTCGTCTTTAAATTCCATCTTGTTGTAATGACGCTGTGTCTATTTCGGTGCACACGTGTATATAGTATATATCAATATTACACTCTCCACAAAATTTACACACACAACCATCGACCTCAAAACACTGTCCATTCAAACACATCTGGTGATGGTATCCGTGCCATGTCGCTCGGCAAACTAGCGCTCGGCTCTTCTGGGCTCCTCTCTTCCATTTGTCCGAGCAGAACGCTGGTCCTTCCGTATAGTTATTGGACGCAAAGTTCACGTTGCGTATCTCCCGAAACTCTCTATAAACTATGAGCACGGCTCCACTAAGTGGCAATCCGTCTAGGGCAAAATCCTCTGTAAGAGTTTGCTCGCGACATAGTTCAAGAGCAAAGGTAGCAGATGCGTTTTTGGGTATACCTAGCACGCGCTTAATATAAAATGCCTTTAAAGGGTCTAGCCTTTTCAGATCGCTAATAGTGAGGAGAGGTGCTATTGCAGGCAGGCCGTATCGTGCAATAGGGACAATTTTTAGCCTGAATATCTTTAGTGCTGTCTTCAGATCGATGTCTCGAAGTTCACCGAGAAGCATGGCAGTTGATGTTGTCCTGGCTAGAATTATCCCGACATGCTTGCTAAAAGAGAGTCTTGTTGTCAATATAACGCCGAGTCAAGGAAAGTGGCTGACGACCTCCAATGCAGTGCCATTATTTTGATGCGGCGGTCGTACACACTACATAGGATCAGTGTAGATTTCACACAACATCCGATGCATATTGTTACCAATATTGTGGTGAATAAATATGAATGTAAATTCCATCTTGTTAGTTTGGAGTCGGACAGTTGTGGACGACGGAACTGAGGTTGTTGCATCTGTGATCTGATAGTATGTGTTCTCTTAAAATTAGAGTCCTTTTGTCGCGGGTATTTGCTAACAAATCAGCCACTTTGAACTGTCGTGGGCAATCGTTTTTCTGGACGTTTTGAATTGCCTTGGTTGCTCTTCGGACACAATATATTGGTTGACATCATATCGTTCCGATAAAAGGTAGTTAAATAAAGGTGGGAGCATCTTGGATTCAGACAAGCACCGGAACATTAGGCGACCCAACACAATTTCTGCGGTACTACGAGAGGATATAGAACAAGCATTAGCGTGAGTAGGCGACATTGTGGACAACTTCAAGTACTAAAGAGTAGGTTATCAAGCAACGAGGAGACATGTATTATGCTATTTTAAATTGCATCGCGATTACTCTATAGCTGTAAGATTTACAGTCGACAGTCTATCTCCCATCCCCAAATACGTTCTAAAACTATTTTTGATATATATATATATATATATATATATGTGTAACGATTATACTGACACTTAATTAATGGACGCTTACAGTTTAAATTCTGGATAACGGTACAATACCCTTTTCTTTTCACTTGTTCGTCTGTCGTGTCTGGTTGCGAGCAGAGTCTTCACGGTTATGTGCCGAACTTGGCAACTCCCTGAGAGGCAAGGCGCCAATAAAAATGGTCCCGCATTCAACAATAGAACTTTATTTAGTCTCGCAGGCTACAAGAACTTTTATTAGACTTGAATAAACGCCGAAAGACTAGGATTAACAAACTTTGAAATCAATCAGGCGCCCGGGCGTTGTACCACCTAATATAGCAACACCGAGGATTGGGACAATGGGAGATACTTTCCGAGGAAGGGGAAAGGAGCAGTGGAGATCAAGAGGGCCTTGGAGGGCGTCAGACGATTGGCTCTTAGTAGCATCGTGAGGCGGAGGTAAATGTTGACATAAGATGTAAAAGAGGAAGCAGGGCAAAAGGAAAACGTAGGAGTAATGTGTCTCTCGAACGAGTTGTCATGCTAAGTATGAGGGGGGGGGGGGCAAAGAAGGACTGTCGGTATAATGATAGTAACAGAAACCCATTTGTGCGGGATGAAAGTGCTGCCGGGTTTAAAGGGACACAATTAATATGGTACAAATCGGAATTTGGGCAATAGGGAAAGCAGGCTTAGGGAACGGGGATAATAACCAGATATGCTAATTGTTGAAATGAAGTTGGTAATGCCAGATTGAAAAGAAAAGACAATATGGGCAGTTATGGTAGTATATGGGGCGCCAAGCAACACGGAACACGAAGATGATTAGCTATTTAGAAGAACACAGGAAGTAATTAAGAAATATCAGTATACGGGAGGGGTAATATGTCTGGGAAATTGGAATGCATATATCGAACAGCTAGATGGAAGAGAAACAGAGCAGACTGATACAACTAGCAGAGTCAAGCGGAGTTTAAAATTTGAATTTGAGATATACGTACACACAGGGGAATGGGAAGTCAAGCGTAAACTATGTACTGACGAAGAGTAAAAATACAATCGGGTAGAGAAAATCAGAATAGAAAAAACATACAATATTGAAAGTGATCATAATCAGGTAGAAACAAGTGGGCGGAAGAAGAAGCCGGGGCGGGTAGTTATACAAAACAAATACCTGCATAAAACCCAAATGGGTGCAGAAAGTACAATACACAAAACAGCTCTTAGTGGCAAGTAAAGAAAAGCTGGTAGACGAGATGCGTAGGAACATTAAGGACGCATAGGACAATTGCTCTAGTGAAGGGAGTTCAAAAAGTAAGGGGACAAGGGTGGTGGAGTGATCAAATAAATAGGGCAACATTGAGGTGGAAGTAGAAGCATAGAAAGGTAGTCGAAAGAGACGCAGATAAGGCAGACGAGTATTGGGTCAATCACAAATAAGCCAAGATTAGAGTTCATTTGTTATTACAAGATGAAATTCAAAATGCAGACGAGGGAAAATATAACCGAATTTAAAGGCTCCTAAGGGACAGCGAACAAAACCGTTTTGGGACTATGTCAGACAGTAGGCAATATAAGGGTGACAAATGAGAAGCAGATAGAGCATATACAACAGAGGAACTGGACGCCGCAAGGCAACAACGGTGATTAGGCAACACGGCACACGGCACGGTGATTAGGCAACACATCGGGCATACACGTTTATGGCTTAAACGATTTCTTAATCCTCTTCTAATAATTGTTTCATGTGGGCGTTTTGAGAATACTTAACGCACATGCGCCGTTGCCAGCAAGCAACAAGTAGTGTGGTACTCGTAAGCCCAATAAACCAGTGTTTTTTCACCCCCTCAGGCTCATGAAATGTACTGCACTGACTTGAATTCATAGAAAACGATTCCTCCTCTTTTTTCAATCGGGCTGGTGGGCGCCGGCCTTACTGTCCAAGGTTTTTCGTCTTCAAGGAGTGCTTCAGGATCCCGCTGAGAATCTAGCTGCCCTCTTTCCCCTTCCATGGTACCTCGTCTCGATCATCTTTTTTTTTTTTAACTTAAAGTGTATGATGCAGCCCAGTAGCGCCTTTATCTCCTGCCAGCCCTCCACTAAGTCCATCTTTTGTGCAACTAGTTCATTTACGGCGACATAGTGCAAGACCACGTGTTTCACGTTATCGCACTACTCGGTGTTGCATAGGTCACGTGCCTGGTTAGGCCTTTTGCGATCTTGATTAAATACCACTGGGACTGGCCATAACCTGTTACTACCCGTTGTGTTGTACTAAAAAACTCACCGCGTGAGCGTCCGTTCCGTGCCACTATGTCTGTTTTGAGCGGGTTGACGCTGTTACCACTGTCAAGTCCAGTTCTTTGACAAGGGAATACTTGCCTGAGGTTGCCGAGTAAGTGCGGCAGACCGTGACCGCGATCTTTTGCTGGGCCGACTGCAAGGCACGTTAGTCGTCCTCCGCTCAAGGAACCATGTCCGCATACGCGGAGGTAGGATTCAGAGCCGCAAATTCGGCTACTGCATTCAGGAGTCGTCTACCGGCCTTCGAAGCCCTCCCTTACCTGGGGAAAAATTCTTGCAAGATTCCACAATACTTGGATCGTCTTCTTAGGCACGTACGTGAGATTGGCTGGGTTTGACAGACATCTCAAATACGTAATCATGTCAAACTAATTTAGCGTGACGAACTATCAACAGACATGCAGCTGCCGGCGACGGCGGAAGGATAGTCTACGATATTGGCCTCTTTGGGACGCTGTGGCGTCCAAGACATATGCACAAGATCTGCAAAAATGCACGCGGTTTGAGCCGTTAACAAACCTACGAATTCGATCTCAACCCCACCGTTGCCGCAATAAATGCGTATTTTTGGCGAGCCTCTACACAGCCGTTGGCACGCTAATATGTAACTGCTGCAAGCATCCGGGTAACCCCCACAAGCGACTGCAAGAATCGCCAATCCGTCCGCTGCGACTTAACAACCTGCCGAGCTAGTGATCCCACTCCACTGCCTCCAGCCAATACATAACAACTTCAAAAGCAGCCTCACTACAATTGAAGTGGAATTAACCACGAGATGCAATGGCACACACCAGTAAAAACAAACTCGCAACCGACAGACCTTCCTGTCCTCGACGGCCCTCATGATGGACACACAAGTATGTACTCAAATTACGTACACAATTAGCACCCAAAGGGAAAAGCGAAAAAGATTCCCGCTCTTCACAGAACGCCGTCACTGAGATCACACGATATAGTACCGACCATGCGGCCGTAAGTGCGCCACAACGATCATTGCACCAGCCACAGCTACGACATCGTCGTCTTAACCTCAGGTGACAAACATCGGAACAAACATGGGAAGCGTTCGACCTTTAAAGTTTTTTTCGTACTGACTCTCAGCCAACATTTAACGTCTACGGAATTGCCATCGGATTGCTTTACAAAACGGACCCCAACAAATACAGATGTGCCACGGCGGGGATCAAACCCGTGCCCCTATGTGTATCGCGCAAGCGAATACACCACACCACCGGGCTCGACAAGCGATTGGTGGACCATTCAAGAAGCTCAAATCAAACGGATCCCCTAATTAACCGGTGCTTCTGAACCAAACAAGCATAACCTCATGTAACTTTCGACCGAATTTTCAGGCGACGTTAGGCACCTTGTTGGGTGACAGCACGTCAAAATTAGATAAGTAACAATATTTTAATCTTATTTTTATTAAGCCATGGGACAGTAGCCGTAAGCCAATTTGGACAAAATGTGCCTATGGTCATTCATCTTTACTTTCGCCATCTCTCCTTTCCGGGATTACGTAGGTCTGTCTGCTGCGTACTTTTTGTAATACCAGAGTTAATGACTGCGGTCCCTCTCCGCTGTCTTAGCCTATGTCACCTCTACTAACCAATCTGCTTTTGTCGTGTTGTTGCATATCGTGCATTGCCCTGCGGCAGTTTAGGTTCATTTAGGATACCTTAAGCATCATTGAGGCTCCTGATGTCCTGCCACGGGCTAATCGCTACTCTCTTCTATTGCCCGCGTGGCATCTTTGCTTACTGTCCTGCAACCCTTCCGCTCTCCTTCTACTTCCCGTTGGCCACCGTTTCTGGTTTCCCGCAGCTTATTGGCTGGCAGGTCGGCAAATCTAGCCGAATTTTCCTCGTCGACGAGCCAAAGCGCTTCCATCTCCTCCCTGATTACTGTCAATTCCGCCTCCAGTCGGGCCTCTCAGCGCTTTCTTCCCATCGCTTACAGCGGTTATCTTACTCAGCTCCCCGGCAAGCCTCCAAGTAAGCTTTTGGAGCTTCACCTTTGTAATCTGTGCCCTCCACAGCTCCCAGCACCTGCCCTACGTATTGATCCATCGACTAAATTACTTACTGTAGGTGCCTTTTTTCTGTTCACTTCCAGATCTAGCTTCCTTAGGCGCCGGACCCTTTTTACTTACTGAGTCAGCAGCCGGCCTCTTGCCCCACGCGCCGCAAATGAGTCATTGTCCGTGTCCGTTTTCATCCATTCCGGAAAAACTAAAGGCCGCCTTACGACTTATCGTCATCTGTCACATGACAACGATCCTGGTCCCAGTCTACCCCCTCGCTTTTCATTTTCCGTCCAGCTCCCGCCTCTTTTGTTAACTCGACCTCTGTCTGAACTGATCTTTCCTTATCTTTACATAGAAGTTGCCGATCCTACTTGTAGATGAGCACACTGTGCTATTGCAATGATTTTTATCAATAGTGCTATATTATGCACGCTGCACTTTTATCGTTAAGGTAACTAGATTTTACTGCGTAAATAGCCTCTAGTTAGTTTATAATTCCGATCGTAACAGGGATGCTGGCGTCCTCGCTGGTGGTGCCAGTAGTGGCTACTTCGTTACATAGGTTCACCTCAAAACTTGCATTAAAGTTAACACATTCCGATAATGAACGACGCTCTACAAGCCAGACAAATATTTTGTAACACAAAGTTGACTTGTTCCAAGTCAGGACTAGGATTCTATCACCTTTTCGCAGACAAAACAAAACAACACGATTGCGGTTTTGATTTTAAAATCGGAACACCTTTCGAGTAGAAGATTGATAATGGTCTTTGCATTTTTTGCGACAGATTTCAACTCAATTATACTTATTTCACTCAGATTGAGTATAATACAGTTCAAAGATGTTTATTCATAATTTTTTGCGACATCTTGCGTCTTTCTGGATAAATGTGCGTCTTTTTTTCCTCTGTACATTGATAAATACCTGCCGCCTAAAATCCAATATTTATCATGCGGCGATGATCTGAAACATTATTCCTTGTCTACTTGCGCCGTCCGAAAAAAGTTTGTCAACGGCGCCAGATACTACTCATGTTCATTAAGACCACATTTTAGAAAATGGCGCTTCTCAAAACGGCTATATCGATCGAAACATTCTACTCCCCTAACATCCATGCTAACACACGGCAATGCAAAATCAGCGTTAACCCTCCATGTAGACTCATAAATATATCGACAACTATTTTCGCCTGTTGTATTCTACATATCTGAAAGATTGCTCGAGTATTTAGACATCTTGTCGGTGTGTGTGTGTCTACTGCCTTGGACATTATGTCTGTGGTGGGTGTGCGGGTTATGTGACGATACGTAAAAACCCTTTACGTCCTTGACGCATTATCACGCTTTCTTAGGACATTATTATTGACGCACTCACTCATTGGCTTGAGTCGGTACGTCGGCTTCTCAATCAATATCGGTTGTATTTCTTTTGTCGTCGTGTTTGTTTTCCGTATGGGGTCAAAAAAAAACATTCTCAGACTACCGTCTCAGAGGCGCCCTCTGGGGCTGGCATTCACGACGTGTTCTCTCGGCGTGATCCGAATTGTCCGATGTGTTCGTGGTAAATGGGCTTCTCATGTGCTGCGTTCCGGCTTGCTCGTTGCTCCGAGCGGCGCTCCCAGACTAGTGACCGTAGGCCGTCGTAGGACATGTCGAGACCGGTAGCGTGGTGGCATGCGTCTGCGCCTCGCAATCGGAGGATAGGTGCGCGGGTTCGAGCCCCACCGTTGCACCGATTTGTATTTATGGGGGTCGTCCGTCTATGAAGCAATGCGAAAAGCAGTTCCATGGACGTTAAATCTTGGCTGAGAGTCAGCCTTGAAAGGCCGTAGGACATAGTAGTCTACGGGCGGTCAGTCGGTCCAGGCCACAATCCCGCAGCCGTTCGGGTCACTAAAAACGCAAGGATAACGCAATTGCGGTGCAGCAGCAGCGGTAGCGCTGGTGGTGGGCTCGTTTGAGGCGTTCCGTCAAGCTGATTCACCAAAGGCTGCGTTGAGCTGTGAGGAGCAGAGCGGAGCTTCAGAAATCTAGACAGACAGAGAGTGGGCTGCTAGCCGAATAGCGGCCAACCAACCACTCGCGATGGCGAATCAGGCCATAGCTAAGATCGATCTGAAGACGGACGGTTTCTGGGTGCGGCCCTGCGGAAAGGATCCGGAGTGTGTGCCGACCGCCACCTGGCCTGAGCTGCAGGACATGCTCGTCGAGTCGGCTCGCCGTCTCCGCATCACAGGTCTCGAGATTCACTACCTGACGAGCAAGTGGATCACGGAGAAGTTCGGGCCCGACGCTCCGCGCAAGTACGAAGAGCTCTACGGCGACAAGCTTCTCGACTGGCTGCCGATACCGCCCAAGAAGCGGCTGCTCGACTCGGATCTGACCTCGATCGAGATCGCCTACCGCCAAATGTACACCGATCTGCAGAAGTTCTGCGTCCTTCTCGAGCAGGCCATCGTCGACCACCGAAGCAATCCGGGCGAGTTTGGTTCGGCTGCGTGGTTCCAGAAGATGGCGGACACTCTCAAGCAGCTGCTGTGCTACTATCAAGGGGTGATGGGCGCCATTCGAGCCATGCCCAATCCGCCCGTTAAGCGGGACATCATGAGCAACGAGCAGCGGATGGCAGCGGAACATACGGACCGTCTCATCTACAGGTTAGAGTCTCGCGAGTCTATTATACAGATGTGAATCGAACCACCCAAACCACCCGACACTGCAATATTTGTGCCGATATTTCCGAATCATCAAGTCGAAAACAAGCACACGAATGTTCGAATGTTTGCTGCTAGAGCGAACGTATCGTCTTAGATTGGAACGTTTCGCACCGGAATCTCATTAGCTTCGCCTCAGTTTCTAATCACTTCACACACGCACACACACACACTACTAGAATGTTTACTAGAATGCAGGCTAAATTGAATAGTACGAGCATACCTACTATAGACGTAGCAACACATAGTTGATTTTTATTTGTACAACACCTACTTTGGTTGGTATTCTATTTCGACCATTGCAGACGGGTTTCGTCTTTTCGTCGCGCGCGCAATAAACAGAGCAGTTTCAAACGAAAATGGTATCAACAATACATAATGACGATGATTATCATGATGGTGATGATGATGATGAAGGCTATGATGAGGTAGCTCTGGTAGAGTTGGTAGTGACAGAGTCCAACCGAGGACAGATTATGGGTTATCGGTGTTCTAACTTACACGGCGCATATCTATGACTGTTTGGCATGTTCCATATCAACGTTACGGGCAACGATGGGAATACGTGTGATTTTGACGGCGTCTGCAACTGCGGCATGTCGTCGAAATGGTCGGTGTGGTTGGGGATCGACGAATATCGACGTCCACGTGCTCGACACGTGATCGCCTACACCTGCTGCTGGCTGGGCCCCGCTGGCTGACGCGCAGAGATTTTGTGGGCATGCAACAGCTGTGGAGGTACACGCCGCGGAAGGAAGATCTCCTCACAGCGCTGAAAAACTACCCGGAAAAGGCGCCCCAATGCGTACAAGCGAAAACCAAGCCGTGAAGTGTTCGTGCATGTGTCTGTGTATGTGTGGGTTGGATGTCGCCGGATATGCGAATTGTGGCCTTTCACCAAACCGCGACGGCTGGCACGGAGCATGGTGGCAGAGCCTGACTTCGTTAGGTTCATTCATGGTCAAAGCGAATCGACAGCGGTCTAACTTGAGGTGTGATGAGGTGGACTTCAGCAACGATACAAGTGACAACGCAAATGTACTGAACGCACACGAAATACACGCTAAAACCGTTTACCATCTGTTGTGGGTTATGTTATATGTACAATAAAGGATGTCGTTGCCGTTGCTACTGCTAAAACAGCTGTCATTATCACCGTCTTCATTAATATTACAATTGTGAGGTATGAACATGTAAGTCAGGTTCAGCATGCTCTGCTCGCTTCGTGTCAATTCATGGCGCCTATGATAGATGCCACGTTCCCTTATTATTATTTCGTAATTGTGTTATCAGAGTACAGTTGTTCGAACGTGTCGCGTCGATTCAAGCACGTATTTAGCTGCTCATCCCATGGCGCCGATTATAGAAGCGGCATTGCCTCTACACACCGCGAGAGACAGAAGCTGTCTCAGATATTCGCCTTCGCGCTGGTCCCCCGTTGTTGCTGCCATTCTCCTGGCCAGATCCCGAATGAATTTTGCTGTTCCACTGCTGATGGGTCCTAATGTTTCCATAGCCACCGGTACGAAGTGAAGACTGTTTTCGAGATCTGCGTATTTGCGTCTCTTTTCCTGTCGGCGTGCTCCGCCACCCATGTAGCAGTATGTAGCATTTAGCGAGCCAACTTCCACTTTAATTATTATTATTATTATTATTATTATTTATGTGTGTCAAGGTATACATTTGTGATGTAAAAACATGTGCACAGCCCGCTCAGGGTATAACTCAGGGCGTTAGGTCCAGGCTTGGGCTGGTCCACCTAGCCAGGGTGCCTCTCACCGAAGCGGCATTCCCTCTCTGAACATCCAATGACAGACGTTGCTGTAAACATTCCCCCGCCCTCTTGTCTCCTGTGGCAAGCATCAATCTTCTTCCGACATCGTTAAGCAATTTCTTCGTTAGCAGCCCAGGCCCTCCCCCAACGTCTCAAACGCCAGGGGTGAGAATACGTGTGGGTAAGCGACGCTTGAATACTTTCGGCACTTGGCTGCCTCCGCTATGGCTACCGCGTGTCCAGGGCGGGCTGCGCCCGCACGGAGCATTGAATGGGGCTAAAGAGTCGCTTACGGTCGCATCCCACACCAGCATTTGCCCCCGCTCGAAGGGAGTTAGGGTCATGCCATCAGGTCTCTTCCCATCGTCTCTGACTAAACCGGGAGGCTCAAAAATGCATGGGTAGCCCGCCGACCATAGCCCTCTGCTAAATGTTTCATTCAAAGCTGAGTGGCGTGCGATTCTGCCTGAACTCTGCGGACATGAAAGTCCATGGTGACCTAGGGAGTCGACCTCGTCACCGCATTTGCACTGGTGTGGAGAGACTAGCTCAACTCCTAACCTCAACCCGACTAGTATTCGTGTAGACTCATCGTCGAGCCTGTAACCTCGCTTTGCTAGCGGTCGTAGTTGTTCGGTCCCACAGGCCGCTCCATCGGCCGTCGTTTGCCAGTTCTGACCACGCGCGCTGAAGAGAAGGAGTCTCCGGTAGAGACCCGCATAATGCGATGGCGTCATCGTGAGTCTGTTCAAGCGTGGCCTGGAAGTTTGCAATCGCCCGGGAGGCCAGAATAGACTCGACACCACTAGTCGCCGAATGTAAAGAGGCGATGTGTGCTGCTACTGAAAGAGAAACAGCTTCAGGCAGGCCCAGTCCGCCTCTGGCTACCGGTAAAAAGGCCTGAACTAGGGAATCGTCTCGCAGCCGCAGGTTGAGTATAGATTCCAACGTAAAGCCCATCTTCGAGTTAATTTCCTCCAACTGGGCCGAGAAAGCTGAACTGTTGATTCCCCTAAACAGGTAGTTCAGCCTCGACGCAGAGAAGCATGAACGCAGGAGGTACAACCCCCGGTGGGCGCCCAGCTGGGGAGGACGATTAAAACCAACCTCCAGTTTTTCCATCCCACGTTCGATTGTCGGTCCAAGGTGGCGAGAGAACAGGAGTACGCCAAGAAGATCTAGGTCGTCGCCTGTTACGCGGCCGAAAGAAGCAGTGCCGAGGGCAAGACCAAGTGCGATGGATCGCCGCAGGCCAATTTTACTTGGTGATAAATGGCAGGGGTCTCATCTCCAACCACCTTCAACAAGTGATCCCTCCTGAGGGTGTTGAACGTGTTCTTAAAGTCAAGTTTGACTAGCACGTATGGATCGAGCCGAGAATCAATAAAAGCCCTGGTAGCGTGAATCATTATTTCAGCACCTCCCTTGGTGGAGAAACCCAGCTGGTGCGGTCCAGTCGCTAGGCTGATGACATCTCTAGAGCCCTTCACTGCCAATTTCGCCGCGATCCTGCGTAGTACCGACGAACAAGCGATAAACGAGCCGTCTTTTTTCTTTAGTGCAAACAGCCTCGCTCCGAAAATAAGAGGACACCACCTCGGATGCGGAGCTCCCCATCGCAGTAGATCGATTACTTTTGCTAGGGCCTTGCCAAATCCTTCGGATGAGCAGCCGAGAGTCGGTGAGAGAAGGTCCTGTAGAAGTCGAGGTCTGATGAAATCTAGACCGGCGCTCGAGCTCTTTGAAAATGATCCCACCGTATAGCGAACATCCTTGACCGAGGTCGAAGAAGGTAAAAGTTGTGAAGGGAGAGGAGACGGCCAACATAGGTCCGGTTGCGCGGGGGCGTGTTTTTCCCGCAGCGACCATGACGTCATCTGACAGAAGAAGGCGGGCGGCCCCCAACACGTCTCCGTCCGACAGTTTGGCCGACACGGCCCGCGTAATCGAATGATTTCGCTCAGCATTACCACCCGACTCGCCCGCGGTATGCAGGAGATGCGAGCTATCTCTATATTATTATTATTATTAGAAGAAGAATTAGAATATCTAGCAAAACCCATTCCTCACCCCGCCAGCCAGCTGTCAGTGAATGGAGGGCCGACACCTGGTCAACACCTGCCGCCCTCTTCTCCCCATCCTCTTCACCGGTTACTCGCCAGACCAAGATGGCACGCAAGGTGCTGCGCAGGATCCCAAAGGAAGCGAGAATCTCTCTGCGCGGGTTCTTCCACCGTCTGCTTAAAGCTGTCGTTAAAAATAATGGCGAAGCGAGCTGGACCGCGCTGCTCCCCTCGCCCCAAAAGTCCTCCACGTCGACAAAGAAATTCAAGGAGGCCATAGCTTGGCCAGCGTAGTTAGGGAAAAGGTGGCCCTTTTCGGAGGTGCCGCTCTCACTTGCGTGGAGGTTGAGGGTCGAGGTAAACGTGTATTGACGGATAAAAACTGCACTCAGATCACTGCTCACAAGCTTTCCATGGATTTTAATGTGCGGAGCGCCACTAGAATCTTGTCTTCCAATGGCACCGATTGGGCCCGTAACGGAGGATTCGATTAGTAAGATGGTCGCAAAACAAACAAAACCTGCTCCTGCAGGGGACGTAGTGCCACCGTCCCTTATCGGCTTGCCAGCGGTCGTGCTCAAGCGAGGATGTTGCCAAGGCCGCCGCACCTTTTCATCCGGTGCGGCGGGAGGCCTCGACGGCCTCACGCCTGACTATCTAAAATGTCTTCTCTTTGCCAACGGAGACCACAACAATGTGTTGGAAACACTCGCCAAGGTATGCGACATCATACGTATCGGGCAAGTTACGGAGGCTTTGAGAAACCCTCGGCAGATGGGGTACGCTGCTCATAATGGTGCATAAATAATTGTTCACACACCTCGTACGTTCCTTGAAAACAACGAGAAATGCTGCCCCCTAAAATTAGATGATAAAAATGCGTTTTGCTTAAACAAACGAGGACACCTCAGAGGTTTCCAAGCACGCCCTGGCCTTCTTTCCAATGATGCGCCAGGCATATAGTAGGCCCGACTCCCCTGATGTTCGATGAGGTTGAAATCAGGTCATCAGCCGGTTGTCCGCAGGGAGACGTAGCGGCTACTCTTGCGTTTAGCCCACTTTTGCATCAGTACGTCATGCAGGTGACATCTAAGGTCCTGCTGTTTTACCATTGACGATAGGACCCTTCTTGACAACGATCCTTCGGTATTACTCAGAGACATCAAGGACCTCAGAGCGTTCGAGCAGTGGAGTGGGCTGCAGCTTAACCCATCTAAATGCGAGCTATCTCTACAGGGCTTCGAGGATGAAGAGAGACAGCAGGTGATCGCAGAATTTAACAGCAACCTCCCAGGCATCCTTATAAAGGATCGGTGTGAACTGGACCCACTGGATACGGCGGTGTTCCCCGAAATGATCGGCCAGGTACTGGCCGGGAAGGGAGAGCAATTCTCCCGACTTTACCAGAGGCTGGGACATCTCGGTAGACATCAAGCCTACTTTCTGCTCCGGCACGCAATGGCAGTACAAAGGTCCTATATGTACTACGGACCTCACCTGCCTTCCTTCTGCCGTCGGAAACTTTGGACCTCGATGACCAGGTAAGAAGAACCTTGGAAAACATCCCTGACTTGAAGCTCGATGATAAGACATGGACGCAGGCAAGCCTGTCGATCCGGCTAGGTGGAATAGGCATTCGCTCGGCCACGGACCTTGCCTTGCCCGCTTTTCTTGCCTCGTCGCATAGGCGCGCATCTGCAGGGGCCGCTACTGCCGGCGGACTCATCAGCCACTAACAAGACGCCATTCGGATCTAGAACGTGCGTCAGTCTGGTCGTCCTTCTGAGGAACAGGTCACTAGACAGAAAGGGTGGGACCAAATCGCCACTTAGACTGCCCACTTAACTCTTCTGTCGGCTTGCGAGTTAGATGTAGACGTAGGCCGTAGGCATTAGACTGAAAGCGGTTTCATCCGACGCCACCGGAACGTTGCTTGACGTATTTCCGTCTGAGTTGGCAGTAAGCTGGCCGATGACCAGTTCCGTGCCGCCAGTGGCCTCAAAGTTGGCATTGCCATGTTTGAGAGAGCGGAATGCCCGTGTAGTGGCACAGTTAATGAACGCGGCCTGCACCGGCTTAGCTGCACTAAGCTGGCCGGGCTTACGCAGGGCCGCCACGATGCCATCAATGACATCCTCGGGTGCGCATTCAGTCAAGCCAGCTGTCGCGTCACGCTGGAGCCTGGTGGACTGCAGAGGAACGACAAGCGTCGACCGGATGGCCTTAACAGACGAGACTGGGACCATAATCAGAGTTTTAATCAAGCACCAGCTTGATCAACGATGCTTCAATGCTTATGTAATAAGTAAGTTGAAATCATTGGACACAAGCACAATTAGGTCATGAATTGGCATCTGTCGTCACCAACGGAGTGCGACGGAATGTTTTCTCAGTGAAATTGCTGCAGTTTTCTAGATGCAGTTGTTTGCTGACTCGGTTACCAATCTCGCAGGTTGTTACAGTCCGCTTATCCGTTTGTAGAACTTTTATAGAATAGAAACATTAGGGGCCATAGGCGAATCTACATTAGCATTTCTGAGAGAAATTGGGAAAGAGGTGACAAATGACAATGATGAAAAGAGAGCTCGGCAATTCCTGCTGCAGAGAATATCAATTGAAGCAATGCTTGGCTCGCTGCCTTTAAGCAGTGGTTAACCGGGGTTGGCCTGATTAATAAAAATTATATATATATATATATTGTTGTAACGATGTTTGTTACGCTAAGTGAACTGGGGAACGTAGACTCAGGCAGGCGGGTACTAGAACACGAGGGACTTAGGAACACGATGAACCACAACACACGACGTACGTCTAGCGCATCGCGCTGCCGAGCAAGGAAGGAATGGATTGGTAGGTCATGCTTCCTCGCTGATTGGTCAGTTCAAACTGTGCATTATTATAGCGTGCGTTGTCTTCGGCGATGACGACGACGACGGCGCCGCCGTAGTTTAGATAGGTAGGTCTCACGATAATTCTCGAAGTAATGGTTCACAATTCCCAACCAGGAGGGGTTCTGGGACGCGGTTTTTAGTGGGTAGTGCGCTGGAATTAGATTAAGTCATGTACTTTCACTCCTGCATTTAGTCTTATGCTGACCGCCAAAACATCGGCGGGTGTGCGTAAATGCATTTTCCACCTCCTCAAAAAAAAAACAAAAAAAAGTCTAACGATAATGCTGCCGATGCTATGGCTGTGGCGCTACAGGTCGGCGGTGGTGCACGTACCTTATTGTCGTTACGCATGTAGCTGAGCAGTCTCGATGTTGTGGTTGATGGTGTGACGGTTCCTTGGTCGTCGCGGTACAGGTTGAATTGCTTGATGCTCGGTCGACTTACAGGTACCGTCGGTTATCGACGGCGTAGTAGTTGGCTATGGTTCTATGTTGCTATGTTGTGGCTAACTTTGTCACACAGTGCTATGCGATGCGCTTCTGCATCATCATATACGTTTTGCTCGGTCGTTTTCTTTCGTAGACTGTCGCTATTTAGGATTTCTTCGACAGAGTTCTCAGTGATCCAAATAATTTTTGGATCACTAATAATTTTTTTTCAAACCTAATGGAGGGTTGGATGGTAATGCACCATATCTTTTTATTCAGACATCTGTGCTCCTCGTTTTTTTTTCGATCATGGTCGATTTTAAATCCACTCCAGCATTCACCTTGTTTAAATTGGAAACCCTGAAAACCAATTTAGAAGTGGCCGGTCTGGGTCTCGAACCCAGGTTTCCCGAATTCAAGGCAAAGGCTTTTATCTCTAAGCCATCTTGCTCGGTAATAATAACTGTTAGCTAACTAACTAAGCCGCTTTACTATGCGTTGTTATTCCGCTATATGCTAGCCGCAACAAACATTGCATAACGCTTTCTTTGTTTTCTCTAAAAAGGTCACTGAAATTCTTGTTACTCACTGTCGCCAACAGAATACGTTAAGAAAGGAAGCCTTTTCTCATGTAGTAGTGTTTTCGGGCTTGATCCCGACGAAACTTGCTTTATATAGGAGAATTGTTTTTCTTTCAACTTCTCGGCCCACTTCTCTGTGGTGTGATTTATCCACCTCAGTTCCCAACGCGTCTCGTGGATTTGTCTGCTCTATCTTAATATCTCTTCTTACAAGGCGACCCATTAAGCTGCGTCTCCTTCACTCTTCTGCTTGTTGATTTTTGTCGATCACATTCGACAGGAGTTCCAGAAGGCCACAGTTGTGATGTACGCAGATGACATAGTGCTCGTTCACCACGACCTGGGTGCCATCAAGCGCATCACTTCTCTGGCGGAGGTGTTCCTTGTCTCAAGGGGGCTGGAAATAAACTCCATGAAGTCTGAGGCTATGAAATTCAGAAGAGGAGGTCGATTGGCGGCTAAAGACGTTATACGTTGCGGCGGCCAATCCTTGGAATTCGTCAACTCTTTCCGGTATCTGGGGCTTCGGCTTCATTATACTGGGACTTAACTGCTCACATCGGCGAGACAGTGCGCACAGCCCTAATCTATTTTTATGGAGAGGTAGGTGGCGTCCAGCGACTGTCCGTTCCGAAGGCAGTGGCACTTTTCTACCTTAAGATTGTTCCAGTGCTGGTGTATAGTCTTGACAGAGTATGGAAACACCTCACTCGGCCAAACTTTGGTTTTCTTGAAAGGTGTTTCACAATGTACATGAAGCGAGTACTTTGCCTGTCAATGCGGGCAAGGAGCCGTTGTGTGTACCTAATGTCAGGCTGTGCACCAGTTGTTGAGATAATTCAATTGAGGTTGAAGACACCGCGTACAGTACCATTCGAGAGCTTTATCTCGGAATGGGAAAATAAAGTTGAACAAACCCGACGAGAGGTTGGAGACCTGCATATTTTCAGTGCCTCTTACCTCTGGTCTGGTCTTGCATGTGACAATCGCCACGTCTATACCAGATACATAGTTCATGACTATCATTACCTGGTCTGTTCAAACACGAGCTTCCACGAAGAGTACACCGAGTGCATCTGTCGACTGTGCCGTCAGGCGTGTACGAAGTTTCATGCGTCTGCCTGCCTGGCCTTTGCAAACATACTACTGCACTGCCTCTCTCGAATAACATGCCGCGAGCAGCTGACTGTATAATTGTATAATCTGTATAATCATATATGTTACACGCATACTCCATATGAGTGAAATAAATATGATGAAATATCTCTTCTTAAATACTATCGAAAAGTGTACCCTGCTACAATTCACCTGCAAAACCCATAAACGGTTAGTTGTCGTTGGTGTTGGAAAAATCTTTGGCTGGCAGGCTGCCACGGAAAGCTCTCTTTTGTTTCTTCTTCTTGTTACTACGGCTCCTTTCTCGTTTCTCTGATTTTGCTTAGAGTATTTCTCTCCGCCAAACATTTACGTCCACATGTAATCCGAGGTAGAGGGCCGTCGCTTGTAGTCCATTGAATGCTGTACATTGAGTCTCAGCTTGATCGCAAGCTCTTCTCGCACCCAGTGAGCAAGCAGCATTGGGGTTCGATTGTTCATTTACTGTCGACTCTAGCTGTGTTGGCACCTATCCCCCGCTCCCGTCCTGTCCGGAGCTTTAATTGGTCCTCCAGGCTGCTCTCGGGTGGGGTATAAGCTTTCTGCTCGTTTGCTAGCTCTGTACTTTGGCAGGTGGCGGCCGCCTCCATCATTGAACGCCGTTCCCCGAGTGGTGTTTCGTCATTAGTAATTGTCAGGCGACTGCTTAATTGAGCGCTTACTAGATAGACATCTCTCGAATCTGTAGACGATGTGGGTCTCAATCCAGTTTCTACTAACGCAGTTTTGCTCGCAAGCGCTCCGAGGCCTACCCGGCCGCTGCACCAGAAACCTTATGCAGCCACACAATCACAATCGCCTATGCAACGCCTGCTCCAGTTACAGTCATAGTCCGCCATAGCAGGAGTCTGCGTAAGGCGCCTATGAGGTCTGTGCAGGCCCCGTAATTGCGAGGCCCGCAGTAGACAATAGCTAGAAACAAAACAACAAATCCGGTCGGCGCAAAACGGCACACCGCGCAGTCGCCATCGAGTTTCGACAACGCGCGATCGGCCGGCGAAGAACGAACGACCACCCACTACAATATGCGAAAACGGATACTGGACGAGTGCAGGTCGTAACTCGGGTGACCGGGTGGAACTGAACTGATTCACCTAGAAAGCAACGACAACGCAGTGTCTGGCTGCCTGTGAGTTGTTTGGCCAGAAATGCGGCGGCGTCAGCTGCACCCATCACCAGTACGGTAGTGCCAGCGCTCGGAGTAGTCGTAACCGGCGGGGCGAAAACGAACTCGTGACGTGATTGACGTGACGACGAAACGAAATCTAGCGAACGGCTGGAGAGACTAACTAACTAACGTACGACGGAACGGAATGGTTGGCAAGGCGACCATCGATCCGAAAACGGACGGCTTTTGGGTTCAGCCATGCGGAAAAGAGGTCGACCGCATGCCGCCGCCCTCATGGAAGCAGCTACAGGAAATACTCGGCGATTCAGCGCGCCGATTTCGAGTGATGGCTTTCGAGGTTCACTACCTGATGCGCAAGTGGATCTCGGAAAAGTACGGACCGCAGATCTCACGCAAATACGAAGACCTCTATAAGGAGAGCTTGCTGGACTGGCTGCCCACGCCGGCGCGGACGAAGGACCCGCTTCCGACCATCGGCGAGGTCTATCGGGACACGTACACGGACCTGCAGAAGTTCTGCGTGTTCCTCGAGCAGTGCATCATCGATCACAAGAATGCGCCTGAGGATATCGGCTCGTTTGCGTGGTTTCAGAGCATTGCGGATTCGCTTCAGCAGCTGCTGTGCTACCTGGCAACCGTAATGAGCGCCCTGAAAGTCACACTTAACCCACCCGTCAAGCGAGACATCATGAAGGACCAAGACAGGAACCCGGCGCGGCCTCCCGACCAGATCATTATCAGGTACAAACAGCCGAACCTCGGTCTTTGTACGCCGTCTATAATTTCGTCCTGCATGTTGTTGACATGTTTCTGCCGCAGTTGGAAGCATCCGCGAAGACCTAGAGTACTGTACTTATTGCCTGAAATGAAGGTACACTGAGCCCGACAGAGGATTAGCCTCATATCCAACACGTAAACACTACACTGAACTGCAATTGTCCACCGCCACCATGACTGCCACAACTTGCGGTCTACTTAACAGTGTTCAACGTGCTTTAACTAAACTTAAGTACTCTAGAAACTATAGATTACAGATACTAGAGGAATTTTTAGACGATTTCCCATCGATATTATAATGGCTGTGGCCCTTTGTAAGAAGAAAGTGCCCAAATAGCTTCTTAAAAACCAGACATCAACAAAAAGAATGTCAACAACGAGCCTTGTCCTATCTGGCAAACTAAATAGCATGCTGCACCGGGAAAACGTTTTCACGTACCTCAGTATAATTGCAGCGCAAAGGTGGGCATTGCGCAAAAGTAAAGTGCACCTATTACACACTCTGCCAATATAGGTTGCAGAGTTAATTACCACAATTACTCTAGGTAAAATATGCGCGTAAACTTTTTTTGCAATTTAACTCTTACGTTCATGCGTATCTTTGTCTGTTCTAACAGGGATTTTATTGGCATGCAGCAACTATGGAATTATTTATCGATGAAGCAGGACTTCTTCTCAAATCTCAGAGATCATCGGTCTAAGGCTCCTGCTACACTAGAGAAGGATTAGATTAGCGTTTTCCGTTTGAGAGATTGCAAACTAGCGCGAACCAAGCACTTGTCGGCGCGCGTCTGCTTCGACATAATTGTGAATAATATAAGGCTATCACTTGCAGTTGTGAATGATCATTGTTCGTAACAGTAGTAGTAGAAGTAAGACTAATGGGCAGTATAAGCAACCCTTCACGCTCTATTTAGTACTGTAAAATAGTGGTAAATACATGTTCCTAAGAAAAGAAAAAGTACCTTTATATCCATCCCTCTTACTAGTGCAATGTGAAACACTGAGGTTAAGGTAAAAACCACTCTGCCATTGTGCCCAGGACGCCGCCGTAGAGTCACGCTGGTGAAGCACCCAGCTTATTCAGCCGACTTGGCATCGTTCGATGTTATTTTCTCTTTTTTTCGAAAATGAAATAAAGCAATTGAGAGGAGGACGTTTCGATGCACGCAAATCGGTAAGCTTGACTGCATTACCATTGTGGTGCATGGTAACACTGTGAACGTATATTATTTAAGCAAAGCGTATTTTGTCAGTCGTCTATTTTGAAACTTCAGGGACGACCCAACACGAAGGTGTGTTCACCTATATCAGACAAAGTCTTTCAACCTGGCATCGTCGGCGGTACGCCTGCTACCACGATTAAGTCCCTCGTCGATCTGTTGGAATTGCTGGTGGATTTCAACGACGATAGATCAAAAGCGCTTCAAACTCGTAATGGTTCTAACGTAAATCAGCTTCAAGCTCGTAATGATTCTAGGTTATCGGTCTTTTGCCAGGTCCCCATGTACAGAGATCATACCACCTCATTCGTGAATACCTGCCCTATTTACTGTCAGACGAGAGATTGGGTTCCATACCAATGCGAGTAGAAAAGGACTGGAAACTCCGTTACTAGAAAAAAACGGAAACTTGTCAAGTAAACGGGAGTGGGTGAGTAGAACGCTTTTCGCGACAAAATCAACAAAACGGAACAAGATCGTTCAATGAAAGTGTAGATGTTCGCCATGGTGTTGATGATAAAACCACTACATCATCAGCCGATCTAAAAACATTTTTCATTTTAACGAACTGCTCCGCAATAGCCACATTTAAAGATTCCACTACAAACTATAAACAACCCCTTTAGTTGAAACAGCTAGCTACTTATGATGTTGAGGTCAACCACATTTCAAAAAAGGTAGGGAATATGGTGGTGAGGTGGGTGTTTAGAGCGTCCTGACAATCCCTCCGTATCCCACTACATAGGACAATGTCGTCTGCATGCAGCACCAGGTCGACGGTGTTGTAGCGATCTTAGATCCGTTCTGCAAGACCACTCGAGAGAATGGAGAATAGTAAAGGGATAATGTTATTTCTCTGAGAGTATCTGGCGGCCTAAAGTCAAAAACATTCTTAAAGAGGTTGCTTTTAATTCTGGACCATCCTCCGCCCCCCACGGGCTTGGATCCCACCGCGAGGCATGCACTTAATGCACCGAGGGCCGGACATGGCATACAACGACCGAGCTTTTTGAACACAATGTCTCTCGGCGTGATATCGAAAACAGACTTCAGGTCTACGAATACTGAGTGCAGGTGGTTTCTTCAGAGACAGCTTTTTAGCAAGAGCTCCCCGCAGGCTGTCATCGTTGACCTTCCTTGTCGAAATTCGTGTTGTTCTGAGCAACTAGCGCCCCTAACTTCCATATAGAAACACGGTACGCGAGCACACTAGACAACAACTCGTAGTAATAATAACATTCCGAAGTAATATTGTAGCATGTCGAAGCTAGACACAACGTAGCAAAAGAACAACCAACTGCTACACCGTCGATAACCGACGGTGCCATCCAACGTGCACCGCGACGACCCAGTAACCGTCACACTAGCCACAACATCAGCATAGTCATAAACAACTCTGTAATCCGGCGCTTCAGCAGACCAAGCAGAGTCATCGAACGTGCATCTCGACTACCAAGGAATCGACACTAGCCACAACATCGAGACCGCCAAAAACAACCTCGACATGAGACCGTTGAGTACATGCTATCTACAATAAGGCATGTGTACGATCACCGACCTGTCGCGCCACAACCATAACATCAGCATCATCATCATCATCATCATGCCTACGTTTCATCATACCTGACCTATCATATCATACATCATCATACCTAACCTGCGGCAGCGGCGTCACCGCCAAAAAGAACGCATGCCATGATAATGCGCAGTTTGAACGGACCAATCCGCGAAGGGGGCAGGTGGAACAGCCAAGATGTCGAATGTTTGTGAAGACTCCATTCCATCGTTTTAACACGATCCCTATACAAACGCTACGGCGTCCCTTGAGTAAATAAATAGTCCGAGGAAGCATGGCCTACCAATTCATCCTATGCTGCGCGCTAGACGTACGTCGTATGTTGTCGTTCATCGTTCCTAAGTCCCTCGAGTTATTATACCCGTCTGGCAGAGTCTACGTTCGCCAGTTCGCTTAGCATAACAAACATCGTTACATTTGGTAGCGCTGAGATTTGATTGCATCGTCACAATATTATGAAACAGTATTCACTTTTTCCCCCACAACAAATAGCATAATAAAGCAGGCATTTGTGCCTATTACATGTGGCACAGGATCGCCTTAATCAACTCCCGCACTACCCAATAACATATAGGCGTGCGTAAAAGTATTTCCTCCCCTCGAAAATCGACTTGGCGTCTATCGCAAATAAATTAAAGCGAGACTCGGGCGTTACCTGGTGGGTCAAATAATTTTGATACCCGACTTTGAGTCCGCTCGATCGAAATCGTAATTTGAAAGAGTGCCGAAACCGCTAAGATCAGTCTCGAAACAAGTGGCCTATCATCGGCCCAATTCTTATTTATTATAATTATTATAATTTTCGATTATTGTGACCAGGAGTATCATAACGACCAGCCTGAGTCAAACTGTTACAATCATATTGATCTTGCTAATCACCGAGATAAACAACGCCCTACGAATAAATAATTGGCCAACCATCCGGTATCTCGATGACACGCCACCCGCTCACCTTGTCTGCTGTCAAGCTTCTGAGTTGGGAAAAGTAACTCTCCTTAGTTGAGGTGTTTTCTCTCTGTATAGTAGAGATGTCGAGACAGACGTAGTGAAATGCAGTGGTGGTACTTATTGCCAACCGCATATGTATATAGGGGGCTACGGTTTCGCTTAGAGTACGCTCAAGGGCTCGATCCTAGCGGGTGATGATGAACTTTGCATGTGTTTACTCGGATTGCTGCAATTATTTGTCTATGATGTGCCACGATCTCTCTCTCTCTCTCTGTCAGCATCATCATAGCTCTTAAAAACACCAGCCACACAAATATAATACCAACCACCTACACCTGCTTGGGCGTAAATTCGATGAATGGTTGGCGTCCTGAACGTGTACGGCCCGTCAGAGTCACGAGACAAACAGTAGCGAGAGTTGGACTACTACTACACGCGATTATCCTCGACTCTACGCTAAATCGATCTGGCCAGCTGCTAAGTAGGCCGATACAAAAAAGCTCATCACACCTCCAATCCATCATCACTGATAATTACTATTTTGAACCTTACAGTCTAACTTAGCCTAACCTAACCTTACCGCGTCGCGTTCCGGGATAAACAGCATCTATTCGACGATCTTTTCAATTTGACCCAGAGTTACGCTTGCCGGAAAGTATAGATGTACTTTCGCTCTCTGGCAGGTTCTTGATGAAGAGGCAGAAAAGGACGTCCAAGTCGAGCGGCACGCTACAGTGCTCACCCGGCGGTTTTGAGATGATGGTAGTAATAGTAACCCTTGCATCTGAAGTTCTAAAAGGCGTTTGCAATGAACTAGCCGTTGAAAAAAAAAACAGAAATATGTTGCTACCATAAATGTCATATTTGAAGGTCCAGCGTAGAAAAGGCTACGCTGGCATTTGGGTTTCTGCCCATGGGTAAAGGGTTACCGACTGGGCTAAAATTCGAGGCATATGCCAGATTTGAAGATAGCGCCTATGTCCCGGTAAGCCCTGGCCCTCAGGGAACTAGTAAAGCAAGACACTCTCTGGAATTTGCGCTTACCATATATGGGCTCATTTGATGGTGAGCAATATCATACTGTTCAAAGCAATATTTTTACAGTTACAAATGGCCTTAAGTCTGAATATATAATAATATATATATATATATACTAATATAAGCTAAATATATATATATATTTTATAGATTATATATATATATATTATATTATATTTTTTTTTATTTTTTCGTATTGCGTTTGTTGCGTCGTCCAGTTCTAAATTACTAGTCTGCACTCCTCGTCATGTCTAACTTATAAACATGCCTGTTTGCATTTGTTGCTCGCCAAGTGTCAAGTGACACGCTGGTCTGTCGTCTGAGAATTGAAGCTGCAAAAGCCTAATTCTCTGTAGACAAAAATTGCTTAGGGACTCTTAGTACCTTTTAGAATATAAAACCGTCAGTTCCGCCTTACAGCGTTTGCGACCGATTCCTCAACACGTCAAACAAAAGCAATCGGCCGAAAGCACACGTTTCTCGTATCCAAAGAATAATCTCTCCCGCGATTTCATAGAAGGAAAGTAACACATATCTAAAGCACGCGTACATAACAAACTACGTAGGTAATTGTTGAAGGAAGACTTTATATTGTATATACTAGTTGGGTGAATTAAAGATAGCACAAGCAGCAGCAGCAGCACGGCGGGCACCAGCGAAGGAACAACAACAACAACAACAACAACAACAACTACAACAACAACTACTACTACAACAACAACAACAACAACAACAACAACAACAACAACAACAACAACTACTACTACAACAACAACAACAACAACAACAACAACAACAACAACACAACAACAACAACAACAACAACAACAACAACAACAACAACAACAACAACAACAACAACTACTACTACTACTACTACTACAACAACAACAACTACTACTACTACAACTACAACAACAACAACAACAATAACTTCAACAACTACAACAACAACAACAACAGCAGCGGCGACTGGATGCGCCACTGTAATCTGTGCGAGTGATCAAGCCGAGCGAATCAAGGCGACATTTACACATCCTTCCTGATCGATGTGTTCTGTCGCCCGACTAACTGACTGGC
This sequence comes from Dermanyssus gallinae, assembly GCA_003439945.1. Classification (NCBI taxonomy): domain Eukaryota; kingdom Metazoa; phylum Arthropoda; class Arachnida; order Mesostigmata; family Dermanyssidae; genus Dermanyssus; species Dermanyssus gallinae. The sequence continues at coordinate 42,070 of QVRM01000534.1, forward strand.
TTGCTTTGTCAGTCGCGAGAGAAAAAAAACCGAGAGTTGACAAAGCGCCGGTGGATAAACAGCGATCGTTGGTCCACTGGCGTCAGCGTCATCACCAACTACTACTACGACTACTTCCTTCTCTGTCTTGTGGTGTATCGCCTACTCGATGATGACGATGACGACGACTCTCACGTGTAGTTCGGTCTCGATCTGCTGCCTCATCGTCAAGTCTCACTAGTAGTGCCCAACCGGTTCGAAAGTGCGCACTCATCTTCGCGTCAGAGATTGAGATGAACAGAGAGAGGCACGACCATCATACATTCTTTTATTTCCATTAGGTCAGAAAATAAAAAAAATATTTTTGTGGTTTCTAATCACTTAAAAAGTACTCTTTCTATCTCTCTCTCTCTCTTTCTCTCACTCTCGATTGCTAACCACAACACTCGCCTATTTCTGAACCAGATTGTCGATGCCTATAGTATATATATATATATATATATATATATATTTATATATGTAAATATATCAATATATATATAAAATATGCATAAATAAATATATATATATATATATATATATATATATATAATGTCCGGTTTCTGTATATCGAAAAATGTTTCCTAGTCTTTTTTACTGCTTCTTGTGAAGTGAAGTCTCGAATACGCTTTATATCTTTTAGATAGTTTCCGTCGCACTAAGACTTTTTAAAGCTCATAAAAAATGCCGTCCGTAACTAGACTTGTTTGCTGTCCATTTCGATAGAATCTATAGAACAAACAAAATAATGAGATCACTTCATGAGTCTTTCAAAGACAGAATGTCTTTACAGTGTTTGTGACATCATTCGCTTGACACGTATGCTTTAGTACACATGTTAAATTTATCAGGGGCGCTTAGAGCGGCAGCGTAAGCGCATATGTTGAGATACCTAGGGTTTCCCCAACAGTTCTAGTGGTAGCATGGTTGCTGACGTGGTTTATCATCTATTCTCAATTAGCGTCGCTCAAAGAAATGTCGATCAACAGCAGGTATTACACCGGCGACACCCCGGTACATGACAACCATTACTAGGACACTATCCTAATAGACCACGCTGCCACTATATAAATTAATACCTCACATTTATAATAAATATAATAAATATCAACAAATAAAAATATTAAAAAAAACTATATATATATACGTTTTCATGGTCTGTTTTTCGTTTACTATATTGCTGCCAGTGCTGCTGCGGTGGTTATCGTTGTTGTTATTATAGCCTCGATAATACGAAATACGACCTGAAGCCTAACTATTACTAGCACTGCTAATTACTAACTTTACCATTTTTTGTATGAGGACTTAAATTGCACAATTTTATTTTGGAAAAACGCGGAACGCACACACAAATGGGCGCTGCAGACACTCACTCGTCTGCAAGTGTGGGCTAGTGCATGAGTAGGAGACTCTCACCCAGACATATGTGTACATATCAATAGAGCAAACATAAAAATGTATACATTTCCATGTCCCTATCTGACCGCATCTGATCGGGAACTGCATAGAGTTCAAACGGAGGCAGCCAGGAAGCGGAGAGACAGAGAGAACGCTCTAAGATCCTGGTTGTTCCGGGAAGCCCGTCCCGCGGGACCTTGTCATATTGAGACAGTTTTGTCCTCCTACGGAGCAGTATTCGACCCCCGGCTCCAACGTTTTCCACGGTAGGATCAGGTCTGGTCGCGTCGTCACGTGACTCAATGGCAACGTGCCCTCCTGCCAGCGGGTAGGAGTCGCTGGCAAATCGGCTTCCAACTCCCAGGCGACTGTGCCTCTCAGAACGAGGACGGTTACTATACCGACCATTTAACTACTGGCCGTTGTGACCATTCGTAGAGCGGAGACCACGCGTTGGGCCCGGTGCAGCGTCGTCCTGCCCTGTTGTTGGCTGCGCGGACAGCGCGGCTCGGGCAGTACTCACATCGGGGCTGCGAATAAGCAATTATGAACCACCACACCGAACACGGACTACCGGACCACCACCATACGACCACCGACATCATGAGACATCGTCTTGACTCCCGTGGTCGTCGCTGTCTTCGTTTGGCGTCAACCGGGCTAGTTTGTGCAAAATATCAGTATCTTTTTTTGCGGCCAGATACAAGTGGGGTGTTTGGCGCCCCGTTGCCCCCGTTCACAGTCCCGTGCATCGTCCTAGCTATCGGGCGGTATGGACGACCTTAATGTGTTGTCCACCGAGATACACTGTCTTGCCTTTTCCTCCCGCCTGCCTCCTCTAATTAGGAGGATGTCCTCACCTTTAATCGCCGGCACAAGCGGCAGCTGCTAACTCTCCTCATCCAGCCTCTGACCTTTGATGTCAGGCCCCCGTCGACATTGTCGGCTCTTTCTTTGTTCCTGATGCTGGGGAGAGCGGATGCCTGGACAGCCAGGACGACGTCGACACTATACGCCTCACGCTTGTCTAGGTCTAGACTGCGCGGCATAGGCAGAGCAGGACGTTTTTCTTCAGTAGTGTGTCCATAATGAACTTCCAGGGCAGACTGTTGAATACTTTTCTCTATTTAGCACTACAACTGGCAGCTGATTGACCACTTATATATGTAAATAAAATCAAATAAAGTAAACATAAAATCTCTCTCTCTCTCTCTATATATATATATATATATATATATAAACATAAAATCTCTCTCTCTCTCTCTATATATATATATATATAAATATATATGTCATTAGATGTTCAAAGAGGGAATGTCGCCTCGTTTAGAGGTACCCTGGCTAGGTGGACCAGCCCTAGCCTGGACCTAATGCTTTGAGTTATGCCCCAAGCGGGCTGTGCACATGTTCTTACATCACAATTGTATATCTTATACACATAAATAAATGATTATATATATATATATATATATATATATATATAATAATATGAAAACACGTTTATTCAATCTGGTTTTATTGACGTGCTCAACAAGTTGGCAAAATATACACAAGTACGAGTATATGTACAAATCAACGATGTGCACCAAGCAGCAGCAACCTTTTGAGCAGCTTCTTAGCTGCTCAAAAGCTGTCCGAACTGGTGTAGAGCGTCAGAATCGACAAGTTCACTAGATGACATACATGAGAACGATTCAGAGACGGGGGAACCTATCCTAATAGTCGACACATGCATGCGGAAAGAATCAGGAGCTAACATGGGACAGGGCTTGAAGACATCCTTCTTTTTTATTATTTAGTTTTATTATTATGTAGGATTTTATTACTATTACAATGATTAACTATTAGAGAAATACAGTTGTGAGGTGTGAATGTACCCTCGCTATTTCATGGTTTCTCTAGCTATTCTCAGCCCATCGCATCTAATATCGACGCAGCATTTCCTCTGCAAACTGTAAATGAAAGCAGCTGCCTCTGAAACTCACTTTTGCGCGTATCCTTGGCGTTTGCTTGTATTTGATCAATTAAAGCTCTGATTATTATTATTATTATTATTATTATTATTATTATTATTCCATTTGCAGTTATGAGGTTTGGTTGTGTACTTCAATGAGTGATTTCCGCAGTTTTCATCAACTCATAGCGCCAGCCAATGATATAAGCAGCTCCGACAGACGTCAACAGGTGGTAGTTGCCGTAATATTCTTCCTCGCGCCGATTCCTTGTTGTACGGTTGCCACTCGTTTTGCCAGATCACGAACGACAAATGTTGCTGTGTCCAGCTCATATGCCTGCAAGTCTCCAAAAGTACTGCCACGAATTGACACATATTCTTTCTAGAGCAGAGTAATTACATCAATTTTCTTCGTTTTCATTCTCCTTCTCGACCATTTTTCTAGGCGGCGTGGCACTCGAAGCGAAGAGGGAGGGACAAGACTCGCCATTCCGAAGTCTTTCGGGACGGACACACCATCTGCCATTCAGACATCGGGCGTGCGGAACGGGAGGCCATGGCCATAACGCGTGACAATCGGCCAGATCATCGAGAAATCGAACGGAGACAAACGATCCAGGGCGTTTCCGAGGTAGCAGCGCATCGTCTTAGGAGTTCAGCGCGGCAGCGCAAGAATGCTTCTTGACACACGCTCCCATGATAGAGATAGAGAGAAAGAGGCCTAGAATTAAAACATTTTTTAAGGAGGTGTTGTTAATTCTAGACTATCCTCCGTCCCCTACGGGCTTGGAACTCAACCTGAGGTATATCTTCAAAGCACCGAGAGCCGAACATGTTAAGATATCTAGGGTTTCCCTAACAGTCCTTGTGGCAGCATGGCCGCTGACCCTCAGCGGTTTGGTTATTTATCTAATCTCAATGAGGATTGCTCAAAGAAAATTCGATCAACAACAGGGATCGAACCGGGGACCGGCCTGGAGGAAACCGATGTATACATAATAAGGAACTCAATCCGTCAATTAACCGGTTGACGTGAATAATTTTAATTTTATTATTTTATTTAGTGTTTAATTTTATTATTATTATTATTTATTTTTTTGGGTTAATACAGTTGTGAGGTGTGAATGTGTATCCTCATTATTTTATAGTTTCTTTCTTGCTGCCGTCAGCCCATCGCACCTAATATTGACGCGGCGTTTCCTCTGCAAACTGCCAATGAAAGCAGCTGCCTCAGAAAGTCGCCTTCGCGTGCATCTCCGGTGTTTGCTTGTATTCGATCACTTAAGTCTTTAATAAATGTCCTTGTTCTTCTGCTGACTGGGCCCATTGTCTCTATTGCAATCGGAACGAAATTGTATCTAGACTCTAACTCTGTGTATTTACGCCACTTTTCTTTTTCTCTGCGTGTTCGACCACCCATCCCGCTTCGGTAGTGCTGTGGCACACATAAGACGGTGCGGCTGTGCAGGAGACTGTCGCATCCCAAACCAGGCATTTGCCTTTTTTCCACGGCGGAATAGTGACACCGTCGGGCCTTTTATCGTCATGAAGTCCTAGTCTGGGTTCCAGCATCCTTCGGAGAGCTCTTTGAATCACTGCATTTATTTCTGTGTGCCTGGGAGCCCGACCTTGGCTCTGGATGCAGCTCAACGGGTGGATGCCATTCTTCCATAATAATACCAATAATAATAATAATAATAAGAGCAAAATTGTAAATATTATATAAATCATATAGTAGTTATTGCACGTGACAATAAACCTTTGTTCCACAAAAGAAATATTTCTATTATTAACGTTATGATTCTATTCGTTTTTCGATCGCTCTCTCTCTCCAGGTTTCCTTCTCACCCTCTCCCTCTGCGGTCTTTGTTTCGAAAGAAAAATGGAAAGGGAAAAAGGGAAAAAGAAAAAGGGCTCGCCCCTTTTCTGCCTGCTTCTGCTGTTGCTGCTCCACCACCACCACCTTCTTCTCCTCGCCCATTTCTGGCCGTCCTTCTCGCCTTTGGACGCCTGTTTTCCACCTATCACGATGTGTATCTGTCTCGCTCTTCTCGCCTCTCTCTGTCCCTCTCCCCTCTCTCTCTCCCGTTTTTCCGGCCTCTCTCTAGCAGCCCTCTCTCCCCCTCTAGCTTTTGTCGGGCGGCTCTGACGTCGTCTGGTGACGGCGGCGGTAGTGGTGATTCGTTGGCCGCCTACCGCCTGTCTCTCTCACACAACAGCAGCTGTTGTGAGTCGAATCGTCTGTCGAGAGGACCTAGAGAGGGTCGTTGGCGGCTGTGCGTTTCTGTGCGCCTTCTCCAACGCGCCGCTACCGCTACCGCTGCTGCTGCTGCTAGTTGTTGTAGCTGCTCCACCACCACCAGACGCGCCCTGCTTCCATCAGCTGACTTCACCAGTAGTAGTAGTAGTAGTGGCTGCTACTCCTACTACGACAACAAACTACAATTACTACAACAAACTACAACGACTACTACGACTACTTGTGTAGTACTACTGTTGGTGTTGCTGCTGCTGCTAGCTGAATGGATCTACCAAATGTGTGCTGATGACTTGTGTATGTGCCTCTCTAACTATCCGTTCGTGTGACCGGGTGACCGTGTACCGTACCTCCTATTGGTCTGTGTGTCTGAATGACGACTTGCCAACTACCTGACTAACTAACTGGCGGGCTAACTGGCTGGCTCGCAGGTAGGTGTCATAGCTGGATCGTCGCAGCAACAATATACGTATAGGTAAGTAGACCTGGAATAGGTGGTAGTAATAGTAATAGTAACCACACGGCTGCTAACCACCACCGCCAGCAGCAGCAGCAGCAGCAGCAAACAACACCACTATCACCACCACTAACTAGTTAGTAGTGGTTAGTGGTTGAATCGTAGCAGTACGTCGTTCGAATTGTCGAAGACGACGTAAAGTGGCGTGACGTCACAGGAGAGACGCGCGAGAGCGTCTGATATATACATTTATATATTATATATATATATATATATTTATATATGATGTATGTACTGGTGTATACATTCTATGTCTATATGTGCAAGCGTATATTAGCAGTACAAACACAGCGTACTACATGTGGAGAGCGATGACAACCAGATGTCGGCGCGTTGTTGCGTTGGTTGATATGACGTGCTCTTCTTCTTCTAAGCTTCTGTGGTGAATAATGGCGCTCCGCGTTCGACGAAAGCAACGGAAAACAACAACAATGGAAGCAATAATAACAACAACAATGGCAACAACAACAACAACAATGGCAGCAATAGCAACAACAACAACAACAATAGCAACAATAACATCAACAACAACTACTACTACTCTTACTACACTGTTTGGATACAATAATTTGGATAACAAGCGACGTATCATCGTGCGTGACAAGTTTCGGCCTTCCAAAGAAGCACTGCTTGTCCAACCATTGAGAGTACCACTTCCATATCCTCGTAGTAGAACAATAGCGACAATAACTGTTGTGTCTACTCTGTAAGGAAACGGACGAGGAATGATTTCTTACGATCTTCCTCCTGTTCGTATAGTGCTCACTACCGTTGCTGTGAGCTGACTAAGCAGCGCAGGCCGGTGGTTGCACACAGAAAGCTTACTTGCTCTCTCTGTCTCTTGGTCGCTCTGACGCAACCACACCGCATATATACGGACGACTGGTGGCGGGCATCGACAGTATGACGACGTATATACATCTATTTGTCATATATATGTGTATATATATATATATATATATATATGTCTGTGTATCTATGTATGTTTATATCCATTTACCTCTGTATCCATCTATCTGCTTGCCACTCTGCTGCTGCTGGTGCTGCAGTTTCCGCCAAGGACGAATACGCGTCGAAACGAAGACGGCCAAATGGTGAACGAGAGAAATACAGCCGTCGTAGTCAGCTGAAGCAGTAGAAGCAACAGCAGCATCAGCACCAGCAGAAGCATAACAGAACAATCGGAGAAAAAGAAGCCAGCAGAACGGGACGGGGAATTGGACTTGGGCTTGGGGGTGTTGATGCGGGGTGCGGGGAGGCGGGGGAAGGGGGGGGGGCATCGTGGAAAATACGTCGTAATCGTAACACAAGCAGTACCGTCAGTTCGTCGTCGTCGTCGTCGATGATGATGATGAGCACCAGCAACACCTCATGTTGATTCTACTACAGCTGGAGGAATAAGCTTGTGTTGCTGCTGTCGTTGTTGTTGTTACTGTTGATGATGCTGCTGCTCCTGCTTCTGGCGCCCCCCTTCCCCCCCCTGCCTGATCTGCTGTGATTGATACCAGGGCACATAGGGGTACTAGGTGGTGTTTCGACAGTTCGTTAGTTCGTCCGTCGCACGAAGATGATTTTGTATTTTGCACTACTACTTTCTACTTACTACTGATAAGTAAAGTTTTCGGGCTGACAGTCCTCAGCCAAGATTTAACGTAATCCACGGAACTGTTTCTCACATTGCTTCATAGACGGACGACCCCCATAAATACAAATGTGGGGCAACGGTGGGGCTCGAACCCGCGCACCTATCTAGTGTCTCCTCCGGTTGCGAGGCGCAGACTTAAGCCACCACGCCACCGGGCTCGACTCTTACTACTACTACAGTTCGGTGATGGTGATGATTGGTTGAGGATTCGCTATCATTGGTCGATTCGATTGCTCGGAGCAATGAGGCTCTGGATGATAGCGGCACATAGATAGCTAGTTAGATAGATAGAGAGTGATACCGTCGTCATTGACTGGTGTATGGTGGGGTTGGTTTGAACACCCCCATTAGCATCTCCATCACTGCCAGCACGCCGCCCACGCGCTTTACTGTGGACACCGCATAGTACACTGCGATATGGTGATGTTTTACACCACCGACCACCCCCTGCCCACACCCCACAAGGTTGACTCGATCGAACTAGTGAACACGACGCTTAACGAGTACTATTAGCGCTAGCTTATTATTGCTAGCGGAAGAAGTTCGATTGTTGATCAGCCGCTAGTGATTACCTATTGCTGCCTGGTGGTGGTTATCTGGTGGTTTTATTGTTGTCGTCGTCGTCGTCGTTGTTGCTGTTGTTGTTACTGTTGTTGTTGTTGTTGCTGGTGTGCTATAGTGAAAGTGGTGGTTGTCGTCAATGTTGTCGTTGTTCTTATTGTTGTTGTTGTTGTTGTTGTTGTTGCTGCCGCTACTCCGACTAACGTCATTTTTGTTGTTGTTGTTGTCGCTGTTTTTCATCTTCTGTTTGATATTCTTCTGTTTTCTGTTGTTTGTCGCTTCCTTGTTGTTCGCTGCGATGGTGTTGCTATCACGATAGCACGGCTAGCTTGGCTACGTCATTGTCGAGAGAGATACAAAGCCGCAACGCGTCGAAGATATGTGCCGGTTTGACCAGACCAGCTGTCAGCCGAGATTGCCAATTGCACATCTGAATTAATAGACTCTGTCCACGTTTACTACGGCGAAGTCCACGTTACGTTGTGGTTGCTGTTGTTATTGTTTTGAGCACTACATCTGCAAAATGACCGGGATCAATCGCTTCCAGATATATCGATCCATCGCGCCATAATAATGATGGTGGGTGAATGATTAATTAAGTGTTCGAACACTTTAGGACATTTATTTTACTACGCCATATGATTAGGACACATAGGAGCACATTTAAGGACGATGCGGTCCTCCTCTTCCTCCTCCGTCAGCCGAACGGACGGATCATTGTCTTCTTCGATCATGTCTTGCCGTACAAACGAAACTCATTTTGCCACTTCTAAATGCGAATGTCACGATGGTGTTATTATTGGTAGGCGCTCGATGACAGATGATTGTCATAACTCACGTTATTGCGCGCATATATATATATATATATATATATATATATACTAACAGAGATGCATAAAAAGCGCGAGCTGCACACATGCTTCTTCACTAGGTCAAATGGGGAGATCGAACAGCAATTCGATTCTGCTCGACGGTTGTCTGACTCAAAGGGAAAACTGCTTCCTATGACTGGCCTGCCCCTCACTGTGGGTGACAACAACAACATTGCCACAGAGACTCGATGTACGATGCGAACATGCAACCGAACTCGATGAAGCTCTGCGGGACGGATAAAGAAAACGCCAGTGTATTTAGCCTGCCGCACAGCAAATGAAATAGCAAGTCGATTTGAAGAGAGTGCTCAGAGAGAAGAGTGCGTGATAGTCATTGAGCTGAACGCAATCCGAGAAAGCTCAAATGCCTGGAAAGGCTTGATAGCTATTTGGACCCGCTAGCGTAGGCTAGTAAACAGAGTGTACACATTAGCAGGGTATTTTTGCAATTATATGTATATATACTATATATATATATATATTATAATTTCAAAATATATATGTAGCCATGTGGTTCGGTTTGGCTCTGGCGTTTAGATTAGATCACTAGCAAGCTGTCCATGATGTTGTTACGTGTCTTGGCAGACCAGCGATACAATCTGCGTTGTATGAGCGCTGGATCGCACTTGTCAAAAATCACTGTCCTTTGTCACTGGTAACAGGACGCCAGTCATTCACCCTTCTTGATTGGGGGGCGATTGCGCGACGTTTCCTTCAGCATCCGAATTGCAGCGGTAGCAAAAACAATGACATCAACAGGAACAATGAAATGAATCTTCTTTGTACAGCTTATTGCCGCAACAGTCGGCGTTTCTACCCATATCAGTTCGCTTGGGTGATTTCCGCCACTCATATATATATAAATATATGTGCGTTTTTGATTGCCCCGGATCTACCGGAAAACCGAGATGACCGCATCGCCGGTTGGTTCCGGGAAAGTTTAGCGGACGACCTTACGGCACTGAGCGAAGAACAGCTCAATTCTGATTAGAAGCGATTTGCCCGGAGGGGGGAGGGTTGAAGAAAGGCGAGGGAGATTGAGAGGCGTAGAGGCAAGAATCATACAGATAACTAACATTTAATGAGCTTCGCAACCTAACTAGAAGGAAGCTAACAAAGCGCTTCGGTTAACCTTTGTAAGCAGTCGACATTGATGTGTGCCCGACACTAACATCTGAGTAATATGTATGTATATATATATATATATATATATATATATATATATATATATATGTATTAATATATATTTATATATATAATATATATGTGAGATTTGCTTCTAAAACATTTCTTTTTTAAAATTATACAATTATTCATGCTGTTCTTTGTCGTTGCAATTCCTTACCCCCTTTATCTTTCTAGTGTTTTTTTATTTTTGTGTAATCATCCTCAGCCTACAGCTCCTCTTTGTATGTTGCTTTAGTGCATTTGACTTCATTCGATGAATGGTGTGTTTGTAGTTGCGTAGTGTCTTCCAGAAACATATCAACGAGCCTATCATAGACTACATCATGTAACGATTGCCTACCAAGGACTCATCATGTCAGCGATGCCTACCCTTATAGATCATTATTCAACGATGTACCATAGATCATCATGTCAACGATGCCTACACCATATCGTTCATGCATTTCATTGAATGTTCATGGTTTTGTTTGCGCTCGTTGTCTTGTTTGTTGTTTATGATCTCTACCACTGCTCTGTTCTTTCGGTCGGGTCGCATCGATTTTCTTAGATGGACTATGTGCCGACAACCACAATGATGGCTTCACCGACGCCGGAGCCACCTAGTTCGTTCTACGAGAGCCTTTCGACGTTGCTCGATGTCGAATACTGGACGTGGATTTGGTGGCTCTTCAAGCCACTGTTGGTAAGTGAGATTGAGCAAGCCGTATCCGTTCCGTTTCGTTCCGTTCACTCATCATCACTCACTTCATGAGTCGAACACTCATAGATCGATCATGAGTCGATCGTGTGGTGATCCGTGACGTTCAGTGGCCAAGGGCGCGCTACAATCGTCGCATGGCTGCGAACATTTGTAGTCGTTTTTCGTTACCGCTAGGCGTGTCAGGTCTACGACGGACGAGATGTCCGTCCGACATGTGGTAGGTGTGGAAAATGTGACGACTCACATGGACGCCCCATACTCGAAGCACAAAACCACAACAACAAGTGTCACACTTGTTGTTGTTGTTAACAATTAAGCTGTTGAATATTTTTCACAAGTTTGGCCGTGCTGCTTTTCGCACCACCTATATCATTCAGCGACAGCTGCTCACTTAATGGACGGGCAGCTGCGGCTGAATATATGCGGACACTTGCTCTAAGCGTATGGCGGATATAAAAAGTTATTCTCAGGTTGAATGATGCTAGGCTATGCAAGCGGATAAATCCCTATGACGACTAGCATTGTGTGTAGATAGATCTCTTGTTTTTGGCTCTGCACTCGTATTTTGCGTTTGTTGGTGAAAATTAAGCCAAGCTTACGGCGTGCACGGACAAGCCTTGTCGAATTCGACGGCTTAAGTTGTTTTTGTTGTTGTTGTTGTGACGTTTATATTAATTGTCTCAGAGAGTCGGGACAGTCGTTTTTTTTTCGGTCCATTAAAGCGTTTTCGATTTCATTAAGCGTTTAGATGTCGATATGTTTGATTAGAATGCTCGTGTGTAAAAATCACAGGCTCACTACCTCTAATTAGTTCGGTCGTATATAATTATAACGGCAGTTCTACAGATTGATTATGGTTGACAATATCTGCTCAGTAATGAGTACGATAAGATATTTAATTCAGTCTTATGACTTTCTCACAAGTTTTTCCGTGTTGCTTGTAAAACTGAGCCGGCTCTCCGTGACTGTTAACCATTAACAGGGCGCTTTCAAAGCCATCTGATAACATCTGGAAGCTTTGAACGAAATCCAATTTAGAGCGTTCGCTTGGATTCGCATCTGCGGCCAAAGCGATTTATTTGTGATTTATGCGGATCGCGCACTGATCACCACTGATCGAGCGAGATTTTTAGTAGGCAAAACTGACGTCACTTGTCGATCATGGTGCTTCTATATATGTGTATTGTTAGACAGAACGCCAGACTTTGTCGCGTGCGACATTTACAGATGGCCCATTAAATGTGTCGCCCTTTTACAATCCTGGCAACGATAGGGGAAGTATCGAAACTGTGTCGCCACTAATTCAATTTAAGTTGTTCACGGCGAAATAACGAGCGTAACTGCTGGAGCGTTATTTCCCGAGTATATATATATATATATATAATTTTTATCGACGGCGAAAAGGAGCCTGAGTTTGTGTATGGTTACGGCCTCAGTGTAGTACTGGGTATTTCTTTAATTTGGCGCATCTCAGCGTTAAATGTTCTACATTCGATTGCCGGGCGTCTTTTTGTTAATATTTATTAGTGCTACTCGACTACCAATAATGTCCATGTAATAATAGTAACGATGATAAAATTAATAATAAGAATACTAGTAGTAATGAGAATTATGATAAGTTCTCTGTCCTATGCGCTTATAGGTGGTGTTCGAGTTATATCTTATATTTGCCACGGTGTATGTATGGTACGTCCATCGGCAGACCGCGGCCCATTCCGGCTGTGCTGAATTCAGTTTCGGCCCGCCTTATCCTTAGCTAGTATTTAAGCAATTGGAATTATTCATTAAATTCCCTTGATTGGTGGCGGCGCGAAAGGTTCTATGGCCTATCTCCTATTCAGTGCCTGGCACGCGCCAATCGGTGGCGGCTTTTTTTTGTTTGAGTTTGGTTCAAAGATTTGACGAAAATGGGTTCCGCGATTTTTAAGGAGCCAAAAATGGTTGAGCAATGAATTTGCATCAATTCTGTGTTAAACAGCAAATCATTACAGAAGCAGATCCAACACCAAGGTTCTTTTGGCTGTTTTACTCGACCACAAGGAAGTCATCTTCTCCGAATTTTTGCCACCTGGTGTTACGGTCAATATGAAATACCGCACTGGCGCAAACATTTTTACTTATTTGGATTATTTGATGAAAGATTCAATTTCTCTATTTCCACCCCCCCCCCGCCCGCCTCTATTCGCCGGCCTGGCTTCGTGCGACCTTTTCCTGTTTCTACGAATAAGCATAATTGAAGAAACAACGTTTCGAGACTATAGAAATAGACACACATGCGAGAGCAACTCAATTCGTCTCCGAAAGACGCGTTTAAAATGTTTCCACGAGTGGCAAACAGAGTGGCGTATAGGCTCCAGAGAAATTTCCCCGAATTTCAGTTAGAATCATCTTTGAGTCATCTTTGTTAATGTTTGGATGGTGCGTTCGAGTCAATTTTCCTCAAATAAATAACGGTTTAAAAACATGGCGAGCACAAACATGCCATTGCCAGAACAGCCGTACTGAAAAGTCGTGACTTCCAGCGAAAATTTAGTGTGCAAAGTGTTTTGATTTACCATTGGGGATGAAGCTGCATTCCTGAGGAGTGTGTGTGGATGCTACAGAAAATTTCAACTGGACGTTCCAAGCTGAACGACGAACCTCGTGAAGTACCCCGTCAAAAAACAGCAACGACGAACACGTGGCTCGCGCAAGGGATGCGATTAACGACAACTCGAACATTAAACAAATTTGCTTGGTGGACACCTTAGATTTGTTAAGACGAAAAAGAGACGCGGGTATTTCCGGCTTTAGAGCTTCTGATAGAACTCGGCGAGGGCGACGATCTTCTTTGTTTTTGAGACTCGGGTTCGATTGGGTACGACCTTTTTATGACTCTTTATTTAAGTCCCAGACCTTTCAGTGGTCAGGCGTTGGGGCGTCCACCCGCGAGAGTAAAGCGCCAACGGTGTGAGTGAAACTAGTCGAACTGGAAGAAGAAGTGGTATAGTTTTGACCACTTAATGTACTACAGAATCCTCGAAGAACTGGCAAAGAGTACCGAACCCTGGGGGGGGGGGGGGGTAAACGTGAGGACTAGGGGGTTTTTAGTGGGTAACCACATACCATCGGCGAGTCCCGCACTACCCACGCGCACCTCCACATCAGCGCTGCGTGCGCATAACGCATTTTTCCCGAACCTCACGCAATAAGATATACTACAAAATGCCAAACTAAACGTTTGACTACTACGCTTACACGGAAGAGCTTCAGGACGTCTTCTAAGCGATGTATTTTCTTCACCAAGACGACATAGCAACCCACAGGGCTGAAATCACTAAGGCGTTCCACAGTGAGTGAAATTGCGGCGATGAACACTGGAAGAAGATGACACAGGACGAGTGATTGGTAATGCCTCTCACATGGAAGAGCTATAAAACGTCGTTTAGTCGATGGTTCCCCCGCCACGGCAACACGCCGGCCCTGGTCGGGCGGTTTAAAACATTAAGGCTTATTCTCGACTTCTTGACGCCGGTGAAGCATCCAACTTATTCGCCCAATTTGGTACTGTGTGATTTTTCCTTGTTCCAGAAATAAAACAAAATGAGAAAAAGGCGTTTTTATTGACACAAATAGGTGCTTGAATCCATCGAGGCGAGCTAGGCTAGAAAACATCGAACAATGCGACTTAGTAGTGGCTTCCATGCATAGATTCATCACTTAAGAAATGTATAGAACTTGCTGGAAATAGCACCGAAATCTGAATGAAAGATTGTGCTTAAAGAAAAGAAAGGCGAAGCCAGGGAAGTATTTCGCACTTGCTGCCCAGACCACGTCACTACGAAAGGGATCTTCGATTTTTATTTACATTACATTTATCTATTGACTGAAGTGAAACCGTATATTTGAAGTACCTTTTTAATGTGCCTCAAGAATACGAAACTTTGTGGCCATATAATATATATATATATATATATAGAAAATATTGTGATGATTTATTAATCATCTACAATACGTTTGCACAATCAGTGCTCGCCTTATATATATATATATATATATATATATATATATATACAGAATATTATTTAAGTACTACTCATTCTTAATTATTATATATGTAGAGAGTATATGTGACCAGTTATTCAACTTTACAGGATAATGGCCTTCTGCCGTCAGTCTAATAGTGAATGGTTCGTGACGTTGACTGATTGTGTGACTCTAGATAACGTTCCTTCTACCATGGATGATCTACCTGCTCATCTACGTCTCCATCATAATTCTATACGTTTATCGATTTCGGCACAAGATTCGAGAAGATGTTCAGCAGGACATGTGGCACGGAGGTCGCACCATTCTCTCGCTGCTCTGGTGGGGACATGCCCGAATTTATCACGGTTTGTATTGTGCACTATTTTATTTATATATATATATATTTTTTTTTTAATGTATATATATATATATATGTTTACAAACATACGTTGTATATGTGTAAATATATATAGATTGATCAAAAGTTGTTATGGGCGCTAACGTCGCTCTCATGTCCTTCTTGCACATCTTGCAACGTTTCGTTGTCGTCACATGTATAAGTAGCTCCTGGCGCTTGATTCGTTTTTTGGTTTAACTTTAAAAAATTAGGGTCTCTCTAGTCAAAGGCTCAGTTTTGTTTTTTTTTCTCGCTCGCTTAGGGTATGAAATATCCGGTCTTGAGAACATTCCGGCAAGCGGGCCCGCCCTGCTAATTTACTATCATGGAGCGATCCCGATCGACTACTATTATCTAGTGTCGGGCGTCTTTCTCTACAAGCAGCGTCTAATATGGAGCGTCGGAGATCGCTTTCTACAAAAGCTACCTGGTTTTCACCTGCTAATGGAGGTACGTCTCTAGCCGTTTCACCACGTACACTTGATTATGCAGACCCGTATTGAATCAATCTTGTTGTGATTACTGCGGATATATTTTGTTTAGGAGTACGAAGCAATTGCGAATAGATGTCACGCCGATGTGGCTAGCAGGCATTGATTTTCAAAAAAAAATCGGGAGTTTTGTAGGTAGCACTAGGAGAACCCCTGTTGGCCCCTAAGAGGCTTCAAAGAAACAAGTCGAAACCCGATAAAGGCGATCGCAGAGACCAAGCAATAGGTCTGCCTTGACCAGTTTATCGAACCTTGAAGAATCGTGTAGGGTAAAATATGCTGACGCTTTGGAACCAAATTATAAAAGAGAGCCACTTGTTTTTGGAACGTTCATTAACAGCTCTGGTAAGTTCTTGCTCAGAAATTTGTCCATTAGGCCTTTCAAAAAGGTACGGTTTTAAAGAAAGACTCTTGGTCTTATGTCTATTAAGCCAAGACAGCAGGCACCGGAGTGTTAACCAGTTGGCCCGGAATCAGTGTGCAGACATCTATCCTCGAGTGATCCGCGCCAATATGATACTAAAATTCATTGCCATATTATCTGTACCGTATGTCTTGTCTTCTGTGGTCAAATAGTGCTAGGGAATGTTACTATAGGGAGTTTACACATTTGACCAACTTTCTATTTGCGAGTAAGGTGTCCGCAGCACGCATAATTCGCCCGCCACATTTGTAAAACGTCCACTCGTTATTTCACTGTGTTTTTATGTAGAACATTTCCGCATCTTCTAAAAATAAAATATTTTAACGAGTTCTACGATTTCCTTAGTTGTGGACGGTGCGTTTACGACACTAATATAAACAAATGTATGCATGTTGGTATTTTATAAAAGTATATTACAGAGTTAAACGCTCGGCTTCTTCCCTTGCTAAACAGCTAGTCTTTAAACTTCTGAGAAAGTGCTGTTATGCAGAAGACTTTGTCGAGCTCTCCAAACATTCAGCCAAAACTGTTATATAAAATATATGTATACTCGAAAAAGGTATTACTGTAAATGCTAATAGGAGTGCTACTGGATTGGAACCGAACTACCGGATGATGTCTTCCACAGTTTTCAATTTCGACTAATTGTAGCACCCCGAATGTAATCAGGTTTTCAAGGTGACGCCAGGTTCGATTTCGAGTTGCACGGAAACACTCAACGAAGGAAATTTACTGGCAATTTCCCCTGGAGGTGTGTTTGAAGCCATGTTTGGCACCCATAAATACCAGTAAGTTCGGCTAAGAGTTTTTGACTGCTTTTTACTATATATATATATGCTCGACTGGTAGAAATCCTCACAAACCCAACTGTAGTTAGTTATTCACATTTCCCTGTAACCATAACATTAAATAATAAATATTAATCGACTATGTATATATATATATATGTCTAATGCACCGGAGATGCAAGTTATTTGTGCAGTCGTATATAAGAGTGCCGCAAATCTCAAAATATATTTTCAGAAGTCTGCTGTTTTTGCATATACATATCTATGACTAAGAAAGTTTGCGCACTTTATAGTGTTGTCGCATAAACTTAAAATACGCATATCGCATATAAATGATTATTATTTTTTATCTTCGAAAAAAATGAAAAGTTTTAAAGCATAAAAAACTTAGAAATTACTTATTCACCGAATGATATATATATATATATATATATGTTGTTTCTTCAATAAAACATGTACGAAAGGAAATTGCCTTAATTTAAAACTTAAAATCCCTAAACATGTTTGGCGTTGGAACAAACATCATCTTTATTGGTAGACCATAAGAAACCACATATATATATATATATATATATATATATATATATATATATATATATATATATATATATATATATATATATATGTTGTTTCTTCAATAAAACATGTACGGAAGGAAATTGCCTTAATTTAAAACTTAAAATCCCTAAACATGTTTGGCGTTGGAACAAACATCATCTTTATTGGTAGACCATAAGAAACCACAGGATATATCTTGTATTCGATGCATTTCAGATTGTTGTGGCGAAAAAGGGTTGGATTTGCCAGAGTGGCACTCGAGGCGAAGGTCCCCATCATACCAATATTTACCCAAAATCTTAGGGAAGCATTCCGGACTTTTCCGTTCCCTATGGGTACGTATGTGCTTTTGCTATTTGTTGTAACTAAATAAGAAAGCAGTAGAAAATGCCAAACATTTGAGAACGAGTTATTTTTATTAGTAGGTTCCATTTCAAATAGGTAATGCATACAATATCCCAGTGGACGATCACTGCATTACTAAAAGGAGTTACCTACAATGACAACATTGGGGCCGCCGGTAACCGGCCGCGACAGTGACGACAACAGCAGTAAGAAGTTAACATATAGAAGCGACTTTATCAACAAGAAGTGTTGCGAAATTATCAGCAGATTGTGAGGCAATATACTGTAACTCGTTTTGCGTATCGTCTGGTTGGCACAATACTTGCAGTCGCATTTCTGTTGGTACGTAAAAAAAAATAGCTTGCCAAAATGTGCTAGGATCTCACGATACCTGAAGATTATGCCTAATGACTTGATGATACAGGTTTACTCTTTTTCTTTCAGCATTATTCCTCAAAATGTATGAGCTGACGAAACTGCCACTTGTGCCAATCTATGGCGGTTTTCCGGTTAAACTCAGGTGAGCTTGAACGTATACTTCATTGTGTGTATATATATATATATATACATATATATATATATATATATATATATATATATACAGGGTCATTCATATTGTTGTGCACGCATTTCGAGGTTTGATAGAGTAGTTTTTCTGCCTTTTTTTTCCTACATAGTTGTGCGAAATCTCTGTTTGCGGGAGAACCAGTCAACGCACGAAGGAACCGATTACACCGGCGTGTTCGGAGGACAATTCTGCACAACGGAAGACACTTCACTAGCTTGCGTAGCAAAAAGCTAATACCCAGATTAAGGAAAGTCATGAAAAGTCGATATTTTACGTTAACGCCTTTTCATGAAAAATCGTGAAATTTTTCCATTCCGACCAAAAATGTACGTCCGAAAGACCACGCAATAGCAAATTTAATGCCTATCATTTTCGTATCAAGGTGATGGTGCTGCGTTACGTAGTTGTCAAGTCACTAAGCTTTTTCGATAGCCATATCGAAAGCGAAGGCATGCATATTTCCATAGGGCGTATGAGAAAGTTAGGTACATATTTTGAGGTTTGGTAGAACTCAACAAGAGAATAAATTTTCCTAGTGGAAGGAGGGGGCGGAAACGTCTTGGCAAATTTTTACGGTTCTGAACGTAAAAACTTGCACGCAAAACATAACAACTATGACTGTCGAAAAAGCTTAGTAACCTGACAACTACGTAACGCAGCACCATCTCCTTGATACGAAAATAATGGGCATTAAATTTGCTATTGTGAGAGTGGTCTTTCGGACGTACATTTTTTGTCGCAATGGAAAAATTTTACGATTTTTCATGAAAAGGCGTTAACGTAAAATATCGACTTTTCATGACTTTCATTAATCTGGGTATTAGCTTTTTGCTACGCAAGCTAGTGAAGTGTCTTCCGTTGTGCAGAATTTTCCTCCGAACACGCCGGTGTAATCGGTTCCTTCATGCGTTGACTGGTTCTCCCGCAAACAGAGATTTCGCACAACTATGTAGGAAAAAAAAGGCACTACTTTTATAAACTTCACTCTCTCTCCTAAACAAGACGTTTCCACGTCTTCCCTCCATAGGGAAAACTTATTTTCTTGCCGAGTTCTATCAAACCTCGAAATGCGTGCACAACAATATGAATGACCCTGTATATATATATAGAGAAACCAGAGAAACATGAATTAAATTTAATTGCTCTATTATTGCTTATACTGTCATAAATATATCACACAGTTTTAACTGTAGCCCATCTTATTCCTAACAATATGTGTCTTATTCCCAGAACGATAATCGGTAAACCGCTCGCCTATGACCCAACGCTTACTGCAGAGAAGCTTGCTGAAATGGTACGTAGCAATTTTTTTTGCATTTGTCCAAAACAAAAATTCTTGGTCTACATAACAGATATTCGTCATTGTATCGTGATTGTTAACCTAGCAATAGCCGTGTAACCAATGGCAAGGCAAACGCCAATAAAGTTCGATAATGTAAAAATATTAGCAAACTGGTCACTAGCATTGGTAACGTTTTGTCTTAAATCTCGGTTTGTTGTTTTCTGCTAGACAAAAGTATCAATTGAAGATCTGATAATGCAACATCAGCGAATACCGGGCTCGATACTGAAGGGCATTGTCGACCGCTTCGCGTGGCTGCCGGCTCTCCTTGGTCGAAAGCCTATACGGAAGCCCAGTCGCGACAGCGACGGCTTGGCCAGTGTATCAAGTAAGTATCGGCGGCTTTCTCCCAGGAAATGCCTCTCTCTCAAATGTGCATAACCGCATCTAGGGTGGTCTCACCGCTTTTGCGCTCAAGGTGATAACTGCTGTTTGCTGCGTAAGGCTTCAAATGTAAGGTCCGATGAGAGTACACTATCGGTTATTTTGGTTGACTTTGTGCTCCCGGGCAGGTAGACCTAACGGGTGGGCCGTGCACCTGTGCTATAGACTCGTACTCTGTTGAAAGCTGCCGATTGGATAAGCGGCCGGCCGCATTGCTCTGTGTTAACTATGCATACGTTGCTTGTGCTTCTGTCGAATGCGCGCGCACACCAACATAGGAGGAGACACAGTCGACGTTCAGGACATCGAAGTTCATCCCCTGCTAACATAGCGCATCGTATATGGGCTGAATGTGCGCTAGCCGATTGGAACAGCAAGGACTATTTAACAGCCCCTCGTATCGATATCAGATCGGTCGGCACAACATGCTGCGGGGTATGACAGGCGATCCAGTACCACACATCACGCGGTGCACGATATACCGACAACGCATCGAGGCCAGCCTCGGTTATAGTAACAATTCTGACGAGGCGGTATTGCCAACATAACAACAACAGCAACACAGCACTAAGCCAAAGTAGGATGCTGCATAGATAGCAAAAACAAGAGCAATACGGCTGCCATAGTTGGAGTAACAGTGATATGACACATACTCACACACACACTCACATACACAGTAGGATTCGTGTCGAGGCCGTGTTCGTCCCACTCACTATACGTGGCAATGACGGACAACAATAATGAATAGGTAGTTTAATAAACTACTTTCATAGAGCAGAAAAATCGTTCGTAACGCTTCTCGCCTCGCAGCATTAGGCCGGTGCCAAACAAGCCGGACTGGATAAGACAGAAGGCCACCTTCTAATATAACAATATCAAGCGCGAAGCGGTACAGTCCATATCACGCACACGCAGACTGGTGTGCAGAAAACATATTATTAGTGAAAGATATGGCGAGCGGAAAGTGAGAGAAATATATACAAAGAGGACGATGAACAGCGGATGGGCAGGCACGACCTGACGTTGCGGAACGCAGTGAGATTGTATATTATAGAGTTATTAAGTTTGCAATTTTGCCAGTGAAGCGATGTCGTTACAAAACAGACAGGAAGCTAGTTGCTTACGGAATAGGTTGAGGTAATTTAATGAGGCCTCCTAACGGAGACTATGGTACTATCTGCTAGTGTAACAGGGGGCATGCCTTTAAGAGCGAGCATATTGCTTGACTACCATGAAACCTGATGAGCACCGGGCCACGCAGCCACTCGACAAGGGAACTCGACTCCGGCGGTGGCACCAAACACCCCGCCAAAGTAGGCACCTGCCTCAAGTTTACAGTGGCTTTTCGAAGTTTGCTTGCTTTTGGGACAGTTTGCCTCGAATGTGTAACTCAGTTCTGCTAGTGTTGTGGCGTCTGTGTAACACTTGTACATTTGTCTATAATAGATATAAATATATATATATAGTTTCGACCAATGTTATTAACTGCGACGTATGCCGGTCGAGCTACAATACTATACGCTATTACAAATAGAGCAGATGATTGTGATGTATTTTCATTAAAAAAAAAGTTAAATACCACAGCGTAAAATGGTGTATTTATTTAGTATTTCGAAGACACTGATCCGATACTTTAAATTAGTCCAAATGTAGTGTGCCTGTTTCCGTTTTTTGTGTGTATTGCCATTAGTGGTGCGTGCGTCTTTCAGGGAGAGTTTTCTATCTTACGCGACATAATCCCGAGCAGATAGAGATCGACGAGTAAGTTCGCTATGCAGGTCTAATCAGTGTCGTCAAACATACCACACGTTTTGGAGATTCAATACTGCGGATGCAATTATCATACACGAAGCATATGAACTTACAATCCATTTAGCAATAGCCGGTAGAAAATATGCCTGTTTTTCAAGAACTCTTAGAACTAAAGTTATTAAGGTTTGCCTTCCAGAATGTAAACCTTCCAAGACTGGAAGATAATTTTACTGCAGGAAAATTAGAGAACGCAGAACATCAGCTAATCAAGGTCCTATGAGCTAGATGCAACAATGTTCTTTAACGACAATATAGTTATAAAAGTCCGACACTTAGAAAACGCTTTAACTGAAAAGTACCTCTAATAACGCCAGACTTTTGATGTATCAGATATCTAGGACTCAGAGACGTTTTAGAAAATAGGCTCTAAATGTATCCGAATTACTGTTATATATTCCGGATTTATGCCGGCATTTGCCACACGTCCCTAGTAGTGTGGGAGAAATAAAGGAGTTGCCGGCGGTTTTACATTATTTTGTCCCTCAAGTAGGCTTGTGCTCGGAACGCACTTATAATTATGTCGTTAAAATTTTGGAAATATATATATATATCCTTTACACGCATTGCTTTACGCTTTGCGATATACCAGTGCTATGTTATGGTATCCTTCTGTGGGACGATGACTATGGAATTCTCTGTAGAGTCAGAGTAATATAGAATTATGCACTTAGTCATTTCTTTCTAGGAGACGGAGAGATTCGGTCCGTGATTTATTCACTCGATATAACCTAAAGTGGAAAAATATACACGCTGTGGGTTTCTATGTTAGCATATCAAATTTCGCGAGATTGCCTTTCCACTAGTTCCTAATCCAAATCGAACATTAGCTAGGCGTGTAACAATTTTCGCAGTATCCTTAAAGTCTAATCAACAATCACTTGCATGCCGCCTCCCCGAAACCTGGGCATGCATTCCCAAAGAAATGAGATACTTCGCTCGCGAAGAAAGAATATGGCATTTAATTTAAGAGTCTGGACCAGGCCGGTGTTCTAGGTATATTCTAAATTGGGATTGTTAGTGCTTTGGATAGGGGATCACCTACCCAGATAGATCTTATTCATCCACTGTGCTTTCACCTGTTCCCGTTTAATACTATAAATTTGCTGTATGAATGTATCACTTCATTTGCATGTATAGTGAGAGCGTGCTGCCTCACTTATTATTCGACGTTGTAACAAACGCTGTTCAGAAATCCTTGTGAAAATACTTATTGTGATAGAATATTGCGTAAAGTGGTTATTCAAAGCATTCCTTGATTATGTCGAGTGTGACTTTTTGTCCCGGAGTTTGATTCATTTTTCAACAATTTTTATTTACCGATAATTCAAGCATTGCAAAATGCAGTTCCGTTGAATAAATCATGTTTGAACTTGATTTTTAGAATAAATTAACACAGAATGTAATGCAGATCCTTTGCTTCTTCGTTTTTCGGCTCTTCAAAAATCGCCGGACTTCGTTTTTGATTTCTTTGAACCAACTCCAACAGTAAGCGCCACCACCGATTGGCGCGAAATTTGGCCTGCGCGTAACTGATATATAGCGCTTCTAAGCAAAACAAACCGGACTACCGTAGTAGTTTCGGTTCAATTTATTAAAATACAGAGTTCTACAGCTTGCATAAATTAGTGAATTAAGACTACCTCCTATCATGCTACAAGCATTTTGCTAAATGACTGCTTAAACATAGTGAAGAAAATAACGTTTGAGATACGAATTCAAAGTTCATAAATTAATATATAGCAGCGTTTATTGAAACAGACTGTTCATAAATTGGTTTACCAGTGTTTGTGCATAACTACTCATACGCTGAGTTACACATTCATTTAAAATATTTATGTATGTGGATCCTGCCTCTAGATTGCATACAATATAAAGCTTGCAGATTGCGTCACTGCCACCAAAGAGAGAATGTATGTACACCGCAAACTCGAAAAAGAGTTGCGCTTTATGTGATCTGTCTATTTTTATAAATACATCTACACTGTGCGTATGTACAGATCTCTATATATATATATATATATATATATATATTAAGCACAGGTTATCAGCCAGGTTGACATAAACAACAGCCATCCCCTGCTCCTCGCTGGTCGTACACGCATTTACATTTTGTTTTTCGACTCACCTCGGACACTACGTAATTTGACGACCTACACTCCACCTCAAAAGCAAGTAAAAACGCACACATCAACAAGATGAATAAGCCGCAACGTGAATGCACCCATCTTCATTGGCTTTAGTACTTTTTCATCACATGTCATTTTTCCGTTCCTTCTTGCTTAAACAAACTCACTTTTTCGTATATATATACGGAGATGAATGCCTTATTCCCCAGCTCCTCTTGATTATAAGACTGCTAATTTGGCGACATCACATTTAGCTCATTTCGTGGTCTTTCCTTGTATAACAAATTTAGGCTACTACATGCTTTATCAAGGGCCGCGCCGTCGGAACACCATAGCGCCATAATACCGTGTTGTACCACACACACATAGATATGTACAATATACTTTGACTATCACCAGGGTACAAGGTGTGCGCCGGCAGCCGCTGTAACGTGTGCAGGTTGGCTAGCGATGACCTTCATAGCACGCCAAAGAAGAGCACTTTAAGGTAGGCTAACGTTGGATAGAAGAAATTCACGAGCTGCTTGACGGCATCCTGTGAGTCTGCCAGCGTCTTGCAGCTGTTGATGAGGCCGAGCGCGGCATCGACCTCATTGCTCAATTCGGCGTACAGCCGATTTCCCTGCATCGCCTTGACCTGCAACCACGACGTAGAAGTAGGATTAACAAAGAACAAAGGAGATATACTTGTCATATACTTGCAACAAGAAAAATAGACAACTAAAATGAACCGTCGACAACGTTTAGCAAGGATGATAGAGTTTTGAGTATAACAGCCACACACCACTGTCAGTTTTCACTTAAGGCCTTTAGAGGAACCGTACCGTCGATCGTGGTTCCAGACAGTTAGCATTGAAGATTAATATTCTGAGACTAATATATGAGTACATAAAGATAAGGATTGTGAACATACTGTCAGTACGTTATCCCAGTAAAGTTATCTGCCATAATATACCAGTATCAATATAACAGTTATGAAATCTACTACGTCTACACATACAAGAAAAACGTTCCATGCATATTAGGTGAAATTCGAACATTTAGACATTTCCCAATTTGCTCGCTCATTGGGAGCATCCGGTGCAGGAAACTGAAGTCGCGCAAAACGTAGCTTTAAAACAAATGTTTATCATTCCCATTGGATAGTACGCAAAGAACACATGCATCCTTTCGTAGGCATAATGTAGGAATCTTATTAGCTTTGTGCATTCTCTATACGCATGTATACGCCTCCACGCGTTTAGTGTTGGAACACAGAAACTGTGGTACGATATGCGACCCTAATTTTAGTATAATTTGATTTGCAGTCGAAAGCTTTCGGATGTGAATTCTATTCTCTTCGGAATGTTTTGGAGAAACCTACAAAAAAAAAAATATATATATATATATATTGCGCTGAAGTAGATTGTCTTTATAGAAGGCAAGTATAGCTACAAGATGAGGCAAATTGATGTGTTTGGTTATGAAATTCCAGCTTTCGTTTCATGCCAAAACAAATTAAGAGGAGATTATGCTGACATACCCCGCATGCCCGAGAAATAGCTTACCTTTGCTAGGGCCTCGTTGGCAAATCGATGCGGCTTATGCTCGCTGCCGGCGTGAGGTTTCGACTCGAGTTCGACAAGGCCGTCCTCGGTAAGATGCTGCGCCACAATTGCCGCCACTACGCGGCTATTAAAGCGAAATGTGACGGAGTACGGAGAGCGGCGCCCAAAGCCCATGGCTCCCAGCAAACCGTTGGACACTTTGTCCTCACCAGCCTGTAACAGGCTCTCTGCGAATCGCTGTAGGTGGCGAAATACGATGCGTACGTCACCACCACATTCCAGCTGGCGAACGCTGAGGAGGAGGAGCTTCTCCCACAGCAGGAGGATTTTCGGTTCGGCGTCCTCGGTGGTTGGCATCGACTCCACAACCCAGTCGACAATGCGCGACAGAAGAGCCAGTTCCTTATCCAGAGAGCCGCACTGTGGCAGCTTGTACATTACGTATGCGTAGAGAGTGAGAAACGCGTTTGTGTCGACAGCTGCTCGCAGAAGTTCGTCCAGATTTGACGTCGGAAATCGTAGTACGCCAAGCATCGTGTTCCATCCGCCATCGGACGAGAAAATCTCCACTTCGGACTTTGAATACGCTGTGATGCAGGCCTCGACAATTCGAGGAATTGACTGCTGGTTAGTGAGTGTCGTAGCAATCGACAAGCAGGGAAGGATGAGTTCTGAACCAGGGTTCGCTGTGATCCATTCAACTAGTCCGTCAGTGAGAACGTGAACCCATTCGAGATTATCGACAATGCTTATAGCCGAAAAAACTTCCTGGACGAGCCTATGGCTCTGCTGATTGAAGTTTGGTAGCTTGTGGTCGACCATATTGCTTACACAGGCCATATGCTTCGGTAGAAACTGTAATACACACTCGCGATTTTTGACCAGATCCCTGGTGCCGGGTGTCTCCGCGCATTTCTGCACGAGCTTAACTGTCATGGCGAAGAAGGCAGCTTGCTTCTCCAGCGTCGCGTAAGAGGCGTTCACGACTTGAAGACAGGCGATCTTCTGCATGAGGCCGAAAATGACATCATCTTGCGACGACTCATGCGGCAGCAGTACGCACAAGGGATCGCAGCTTGTTTCGAAGACTAGCAGAAAGTCCTTCACGAGTATCACCTGCAGACAGCTCCAGTCGGCATCGGCGACGCTTCGACAGATATCGTATGTGCGACCTGAAGCAACGACAGTCTGATCCCATCCGGTTTTAAGTAAAAGCTCGACGAAGCGTGCGTATGCCTCGGTACGAGCTTCGTGCTTCCAGTTGACGGCCAGATCGTTTAGAAGGTGTGACCAGTCTACTCGTAACAGTAACTGCGTTAAGAATGGCAGATGGTCTGCATACTTGGGTTCTAGCACCTTTGTCATTAAACGGAGATCTTGTACATTTGGGACAAAGGCTTCCCATGGAAGAGCTAGCATTTCAGTATAGTAAAGCGTAGATATATAGCTAGGAGCAGCATTCCACACATAGCTAATGAAATAGCGTTGCCACAAGGCGTTGAAGACCGAGGCATTGATACGATACAGAGCGCTTTGGGCAACTCCCATTACACACCTGTAACTCTGCAGCATGACCGTAACCTTTTCTTTTTCGCCCGGCAACCAGGGAAAGAGGAGATTGTTGCCGTCTTGGATGACGCCTAGCCAGGGTTCATAGAGATCAAAGATCGCCTGCAACAGTTTCCTCTATATCGGAAGCACTTGGCATGTTTCGGCTCATATCCTGCCCCTTGTTGAGTATGTATAACGTGCCCATCAAGGTGTAGAGAGGCGCCACGACGTTCAGATAGTATTCGCACAGACAATATAGTCCGTTTCTTCGAGCAGAGGCTTCCTCCTGACGGAACGTTTTGAAGAAGTCGGCTATTATTTGGATGCTTTCTGCTATACGATCTGCACCAGGGGCTCCACAGTGCATTGGGAGGTCTCCGTTCATGATGGATCCATAACCCAGAGCCTCGTAGAAGCTTTTAAATGTGTCCAGAGGGATGTTGTTTTGGCGAACTCCATTGAGCAACATATGAAGGATCTGAATGTAGTGCTCGAAATCGTTGACGGCCAGCAGGGCTTGCATTTGATTCAAGTACAGGGCCGCAATCTTCGCCAGGGTCGGTTCCAACTCACTCTTTCGACCTATACTCTGCAGCGCTACCTCTAGAGTCCCGATTAAGTTCTGGTGGTCCAAAGCGCTCGTCGGGGTCGCTCGCAAATAGGAGCCAACGTCGAACTTGCTTAGAAGGATAAACTCGGTCTCGTAGAGTGCGGGCCCTAGGCTGTAGCACAGTATGCTATACATCTCCGCATATAATGACGGCTCGCACACTGCAGGTGCAAAGTAAGACGAAAGATACGAGACGAGATGTGGGTTTCTTAAAATCAACTTCAACAACGGCTCTGCCTGAGTAGGGTCGGGGCAGATAACCGACTGACCAAGGACTTCCAGGCAGTACGTCAGGAACTGCCGAGTGGGCATGTGCTCTAAGCAGTCCTTGTCCATGAAGGGCACCAGCTCAGCAAATAACCTACTACCCGTTACGCGAAGTTGCGCTGCAATGTTTGGCTTCAGCTGGAGGCAGTTGACGAGCTTGGTAATCACAGATTCAATAAAGGCACAAGCGTTTATGACGGCGCTAGAAGGTGGACACTGCAAGTCGCACACAAGTGTGGTCCATTCCGTTCGATTATCAGTCACGTCCTTGTCGATTACCTTGCTCTTCTGCGCCTCGTGAAACTGAAAACGAAGCTTGGCATGCTGTTTGCACTTAGGCCCTAGAGAACAGGCCATGTAAAGTTCGATTGAACGGTCTTCGTTCGTGTATAATTTCTTCAAGAGTTCATGGTAATTTTCATCTAGGTTGGCAAGATGGATGCATTGCGCATTAAATGCTCTCGCATGGCCCATAATTGTTTTGAGCTCTGATCTAGCGGCCTCTAAAAGTCGATCGCTTCTCAGAAGAACGTCCTCCGTAACCTCGGGAATGGCAAGTTTGATTATAGGTAACGGTGGTGGAGGTCGGATTTCCTCGTAGCAACGAAGCCTGTGGAGAATTTTCTGCTCAATGGTCTGCTCCTCGGCGCGAACCGGCTGAGAATAATGTCTAACCTTGGGAACGTTCTTCCGTTCAGTGAGCTTATCCAAGTGTTCTTCTACTATCTCTTGGTGAACCAAATCAGTCCACAAAGTGGTGTTGCCACAAAGTAGCTCTTTCAGAAACTCTGGGTTATACTGAGGTGGTAGTGCTAACAATGATACGTTAGGATCGTGCAAACGGGGTTCCTGCAGCCACAAGTAAAGTGTCCGGAAATATTTCTGGAGCCTGCTGAACAGCTGGCAAGCTTCGCTCATCCGCATGAGAGTGCGACCAGTTTCCTTTGTATGATCTGACAAGGGCTGATCCTGCAAGTTTCGAGCAAGGTCGCAATGGCGCCTATGGTAGAGCTCTGCAAGCTCATTCAAACGCTTCTTCAGTTGCTTGAGTATGGGATGATACACCTGGCCCTCGAACAGGCGAAGGCCCACACTTCCCCCGATCGGTGGCCGCTGCAGGTATAGTTGAAAGAATTGCTGCCAAATGAGCGGTAAAACAGGATGGTCAATTTCGGTATCAAGAGCCAACTGTGCCCAACGGTAGATCAGCAGAAATTCCTGGCTCGGCACATTCTTTATACTGCTGGATATCACCTTAAGAGCAGACTCCGTTGTTAGCCTGGGGTTGGCAACCATCTCTTTGATCAAAAATTTCCACGGCTGGCAGTTTTGTTCTACTCTTCCTTCCGCCACAAGGCCTGCCCAGGCAAACCAAGGAAACTGTTTCACTGAAGGAAGAGGTACAAGAACGGGCCACGACGAACCGGAACCCCACCATACGTAGCTCATCACCGATCGAACCACCGATCCTGAGGCCGCGCTAGATGGAGCTACACTTGACATCGAGTTCTGAAGGAACGCAAACACTTCGTCAATGCAGCCAACTTCCTGATATGCCAGCTGTACGAGCGTGTCCAGCAGAAAATGCACGCTTTCGCGTGCTTTGACTTTACCGCCTCGTTTAATAGACATTTCGGGCAAGTTGAGCAAAACCTGTAGCCACATAAGTATGCACTTGGTCTGCAAATTCCAGGATTTCGCTTTGCGGGTCTGTAAGACAATCATTCGGGCAAGTTGACCAAGCACATCGCCAGGAAAGCTCGTCGCGACCAGATTCTTCACCATGGTTGCGTATGTGTTGTCCGCTTGAATAATCGACTCCACAGCCTGGAGGAACTTGACATGTGCCACAAGCAGTTCAGGCTTCGAAATGAAGACAGCCGTGATACGATGAACGGCTTCTACCGCAGCGGTAAACTGCTCCTTGCTGACCAGCTCCACTATTAACGGAACACCTCGTTCGGCAATTTCCTCCCGATAGTGACCAAGCGAGCACATCATAAGTGCCATGTAGAGCGCCGGCGGAAGACCCTCCAAAACGCCAACTCGTAACGGCTCCAACCAGTTAGTGTTGTCGAGGGAGAGTGCAACCCCTATTGGTGAGTCGTCATCGGTGATCAGTCGCCATTGAGCCGGATGTGGATAGTCTAACAGATGTAGATGCAGTCGCAATATGAGGTCCCAAAGATATTGGATAAAGCCGTCGGGCGTTGCTGGCTGCTTCGTGCCGAGGGCGTAGTCAGATATGTACTTGAACTGCTTGTACGCGTAGCCTGTCTTGTCGAACGGCAGATAGTGGGCCTTATATGCCGCCAAGAGAATAAGAGCCACCTTCTGATGATGATGCTCAGGCAGAAACAAATTATTTGTCTTCTCGTCGTAGCCGTAGTTCATGTTCTGAAGCATTAGCCGTGCCAATGAGTTTTCTGGACTGGAGAGATTTTTGTCAACGAGGAATTCGTAGAGAATGTCAAGGTCTTCATCTTCGGGCACCCAGCAGGAGAGGTCGAATCCGCTGAACAAATAGCACGCCATATTGCCTATCTTGTTGATGTGCTGATGAGTCTGGTCGAGTAGCACGGACACGACGAACGGATGCCTGCTTACCAGACGGGATAGAAGGTCTCTTCCCACCTTAGAATGAACCTGCCGGAGTCTTTCGTGAAGGTAGGTGATACTAAATACCTCGACGACAACTGTGTGCACAAAGGCACGATTAGCTTCTTCACGTGAGATGGCCATATTAGCAAACGTCGTCAATAGGTAAAACACCTCCTCCTCGTCCATGTTATCGATCTTCTCCTCAAGTCGCGCAGGCGACTGTAACTGCTTGGCGATTTCGTGGACCCGCATATCTACCAGCTGAACGTTCTCCTTATAGTTGTTGTGCAGTAGCCACAGAAGCTGCCACATTACGCCGTGAGACACGTTCTTGTAGGGTAAGACGGCCATGAACTGCCAGGCGCCGAGCGACTCTGAGTAGAAGATTGAGTTCACCGCTCTTAGTAGGAATTGGTCGTACTCGACCTGAATGCGAGTGAGTTCGGGCACCTGGGGGTTGGCAGCCCGAAACCCTTCCCAATGGTCCGAGAGGTATTCAACGCAATGGCGGATAAATCGGCTAATGCGTTTTGTCAAGTTGCGGTAGCGCGACGAGTGGTATGCCCGCAAGCCTGCATGCAAAGTGTACACGAGATGGGTGGAAAACGAAATGAGCTGGAGCATGTGCTCGGGTGTGGCGCGATCCACGTCGTAGACCTCATCCACCAGCAGCATGTACTTGAATATTTCCGGAAAAGGCACCTGGTTGAGAAGGTCCACAACGTCAGACTCGCTCCAGCTGAGAAACACCGCATCGCCGGATTCGGCGTCTTCACCATTGCTATCGAGAATGCACCACGTATCTGCTGGAGTCTCGTCAGCTAGTGCCTTAAACTTGCGAAGGAACTTGTCGCGCTGCTTTACCGGACTACAAATAAGGCTCAGCGCAAGCATCGGGTAGTCCAAGACCTGTCCCGGTAGAAACTCTACATCGCTCCAGTTTTGTTGATGATTCCACTTCTCGATTGGCGGAACCTGTATGAGCTCAATCGCCCACTTCGAGATGCCTGCGGGACACCTGCCAAAACCAAAAACAACATCGTTGATACGCATTATTCAGGTGTCTTACAACTCTTAGCAGGCATGAACAAACATAAACGAAAATGAATATTTGATCGACTAAAACAGCGGGCTTCGATTAACTGACAATGCGTTTATTCAACGTTCCAGAAAGCTAATCGATCTAAAAATTGCATATGCTAAATCTTTTGACAGATCTTTGGCACAGTTAGCAGGTCAGGTTAGTGATCACTCTGCTTGGATATAATGTAGATGCTATGTAGCAGTAATACGCAATAATACATAAGTAGTGTGGTGTATAAATACGGTTAACAGAAGCATAGCAAATGACGCCCATTACCTGAGAACGTGAGCGATTATAAAGAAGTGGTCCTCGAGGGAGGCAACGCGAAGCAAAACGGCAACAGCAGCTCGAAGCCATTGACGGATTTCCTTCACAAACTCGGCATCATCAAGAGGTCGACGTGTGAAGCAAAACAAAATAGAGATCGTCCTGCGTAGGTCCTCCTTAGCCGATTCCTGTTCCCGACCCCATTGATGTTCGCCTATGATCGAATGACCGACAACAGAAATGCGACAATACGCAATAATTCACTTAACTATAGGTTGAAACCAATGTGAACAAGTTGGATCTGCTCGAATGTCGCAGCATGTCGAACCACAGAGCGTAGTAGGCTATACCGAACCTTCTAGGCTCTGGGTCACGCTTCCTGACGTACAGTAAGGTTATTCAATCATCGTGCAAATATCTATAATAATAATACAGACAGAAAATAGTAATCGCGTAATGTGTATCTGTAGGCAAAATCGTAACCGTGTGCATCTCTAGGAAAAATCACGTAACGTAAGGATGAAGTTTGCGGCAGCAACACAACAAGAACAGCCGCGTTACTATACTACAACAATTGATCACCTACCGATTTTCGGCACCGACGCCGTTTTTGGAATGGCTCGAAATGAGTAGAGGCACTTGTTGAGAACCTGGTCGATTTGAGTTTTCAGCACCTGTGCTGAATGATTTCGGCGGGCGAACTCGCCACGCAACAACGCGCC
This sequence comes from Dermanyssus gallinae, assembly GCA_003439945.1. Taxonomy (NCBI): domain Eukaryota; kingdom Metazoa; phylum Arthropoda; class Arachnida; order Mesostigmata; family Dermanyssidae; genus Dermanyssus; species Dermanyssus gallinae. The sequence continues at coordinate 75,072 of QVRM01000534.1, forward strand.
GTACTCGCGCAGTTCGTCTTTGAGACGCGCTGCCTGATGTCGCTCAAAGCTCGCCACATGGTATTCATGGCTTTTCTCAATCCTCGTATTGTCACCGCATCTGCTCGACGGACAAGAAGAACACACAGTTTTGACACAAGCTGTTTAACGTTACTTCACCCTACTTTAACATTACATTGCATTTTGCATTTTGAGTTCGTGGACTTAGTGACAATCGACGCGACGCTTGCAGGCAAAGGACGCTTCACACTGGCAATCACACGTCATCAATCTATGATGACTGTAGTAGAGAAAATGGTGTGTCGTTAAAGTGCCATCCAGGTGCACCTGGATGGCAAATCTGACGAGCAAAAAACAACACCATACTTCCAAAATATTAGCTCAAGGTGGACGACAGCAACATTTAAGGACCCAACGATAGTCCGTACATGTGAATGCGGTATTGGGCCCAACGCAATAGGAAGAAAGGAAAATGGCGTAAATCATGCGCAAGCTATGAACAACTGCTATTTTTTAATAACATTGAGCAACTAAAAAAAAGCATATTTATTAAATAGTGGTCGATAAAACGTAGCGAAGTAAATCCAAACTGCTCGACCTGAATAGCCATCCGAGGATGGCGTCTATTATGCGATTCGTTTACGCCTTACCTGTCATAAGCCGAGACCTGTCCGAGACCCAAACTCCAGATACGAGTCCGAAGCTCCTGCACGCTGTCCCGCAGATCGACCAGTTCCTGTGAGCATTTCGAAAGAGCACTTCTTTCGGCGTAATACACGGATAGTAGCTTGTAGAGTTCGTCATCGCTTAGCCTTGAGAAGAAATTTACAAGAACTTGTTAGGAGACCCGAGTGCAGTTGTTGGAAACGCGCTCAAATGTATAGTAATATGCTGTTAAACTCCTACCTTATTACAAGTAACGTATCGTAGTAACGGAAATGTATATTTTATAATGCATGTACACCAAGCATACTACCACGTTAGTTATAGTATACATATACGCATCGAGATAAAGCCGCAGACGTGTTCTTCCTCTATAATGTCGTGACTGCATGGAACTCACCGTTCTTCAGAGTACATCTCAATAAAGGCATCTTCTAGAAATTCGCGCTGTTGTAGGAGAAGACCGCGATTAATGCGAAGCATTTCGTCCTCACTCATGGGAAGTACATCTAACTCTTCTAGGTCTAACTCAGGATACACCCTGAAATGGCAAGCAGTGCAATGCATAAACGAATCATATCTTAGTAAACAATACCCAAATACATCTAAAATCAAGTCAACACGCCCTACAGAGAAGCCGCTTCGGCTTAAACTAGACGTAGGATAATGCTTAGCTGAAACGTTTATTGATGCTTATTCAAAACGTCATAAGTACGTATCATTCTGCTATCTTTTAACATAGACAGATACATAAAGCTAGCTGCAACTAAACATGTTTGTTAGGCGCGATGTACAGTTAAATAGAAGTCATTCGATTTGCAAAAAAAAAACAATTATAACATACATATTTATCAACCACAACCCGGAAATTTGGAAAGGGCAAATATTTAATGGGTCTGGGAGCGGTACAGACTTCCCCATTCGCAAACAGAGCAGGTTTGGATAAACTATAACCGCGGCACATACGTATTATCGATCAAACTATTCTTTTTTAAAGCAAATATTAAGAAGCTGTACATCTCAATGGACTAAACAGCAACCTGTCAATCGGTCTGCCCGTCTTCTACGTTGCAAGCCTCACGACTCTTAAAACAATCGAAGAACAGATGGACGTATCGCTTGCGGCATGTCTCTGCTAAATAGGTTACAAAATAGTCGAACAAGCTTCGTGCCCAAAAAGTTCTCTATGGGAGAATGCACACGGACCCTGAATCGCCTAAGGATCCTCGGCCTCCCTGTAGGACACTTAAGCGCTTTTGAAGAAAAGAGACCCTTTACAATGCGTATGATGAAATCGCCAGTCCCATATAAGGAGGGGTTTGGAACATCAACCCGGAAGGAACTACTGGAAAAGGGCAAACTTGCCATAAATGAAAGGTACAGCCCGCCCCTTTGAAGAAGTTTGGGTGGCCGCCGGACTAAGTGAACTGAGAAAGACTGCGGCCGGGGGAACAAAATGCACAACGCGCAGCAGAGAAGGTCTTCAGGGTCACGCTTTAACTGATTAACGAAAAGTTCCCCAAGAAAGAGTACGCTGGACGGAACACTAGAAATGACACTAGGAAGATTCTACTCAACCTCGCGTCATCATCGACATTTACCTGAAAATTCCGCGTGAAGACAGTAAACCCTATAAAGCTAAAACCCAGAAGGCTGCCGGAAAACGGCACGTAGGCTCGTGAGAACACACCAGGCTAAACGTTACCATCAGGAGCATCTTTAAGCGCTCTTAAAGGAGCTGGAATATCCGCACAGTGGACATAGAAGGATTTTATCCTTAAATGAGGCAAGGCCAAATAAAGAATCTATAAACTATGCCCTTATGACCCTATGGAAAATCTCATATGGGGTGTTATGACGTCATGTACGGCAGCATGTTCATACCAGCATCATAACTCAATTTCGCCAGGTTCACCACGACAACAAAAACGAGATACACGAAGCTTTTACGAAAAACCAAATCGAAATACACGAGGACGGTACCACCTTGTCGCTAAAGAAAGGTTGGGGCCTATCAGCAAACGGGAAAAGCCGTTCCTTAAGGACATGGTAAAGAGTGCTTAGGATGTTATAAGAAACCGGCGGTAGAATCAGTTTCTTGACCAGGTGATGTCGCCTGCTATGTGTAAGGTTAACGATGCATCTATAGAAGGCGCTACAGAGTAAGAGCCTATCGTGCTTTTGAATCTTTTGTGCATGGAATACAAGTAATAGGATACATATTATCATCATATTTAATTAAAATGTAATTTTCGTTTTGTACACAGGTACCCTTTGGTGAAGGTATGTGTTGAGACAAAACGAAACTTCGTCACTCTAAGAAGCTCGAGGTCGCCCGCACAAGAATTTTCATCAAAGAAAGTTCCTCGAGACTTTGTCAATAACGTATCAGTCGTTTTATTGTACAACTGCGTATATATTTACGTGCGGAGTAACTCGTAATCTAATGTAAGAGCAGGTTACCGAATAATGCCAACAATTTTCATCAAAGTTACTGATGACAAACGGTCGATACAACAATAATCATTATTATCGTGATAACGTCTATTAATTTATATGCGCGTGCGTCTGTGTGTGAGAGAACTTGCACCAATAGACGACACAAACTTTCGGCCACACCCACACTGCCGGCGAACTGTTGAAATGACTATGATATGTGTCATAGTTTGGGATACGTGGATATTTAACCAGGTAGGCGCCCAGTTTCGCGTACAGTGTAAAGTTTGGCTCTGATAATGATTGGCGTTCGGGATACCTACGTTTTGTACGTATATATATATATATATATATATATATAGTAGCTTGCACTGTTGCCGCGATGAGTCACTTCGGCGCAGCCCGAAAACACATTTAAAACGCTGCTTTGGTCAGCCTTGAGAGAGTTCGCTAAGATACTGTTGATCCTTCCACTACCTAACTATACCGAATATACAAACTGGATGGTTAACCATTTAGGTATATATTATAATTTCTAATAGACCAATAATTTCCGGCATATTGCATACATCTAATATTGTGCGACGACATACTAGTCGTGATAAATGTAGTACATTTAAAACGTGTAGTAATGAATAGAATACTCACTACAAAAAAAATCAATTCCCTGCGTTCTGTATATATATATATGTATATATGTCAGTCATCGAAAAACCATACACTCATACGTAGGCAATGAGATATTTACGGGCAGAAGTAGATAGATACATTTCTGTTGTTAATTAACTTTTTTGACCGATGCTCATATATATATATGGAAAAGGAGAGCTTTCCTGGCCTTTTCCTCTTCTTGCATATACATTTAAGGAAATCCCAACATACCGAGTCAGCGTCTTCCGCTGATTGAGAATAATTTCCCTTTGCGTCGGCATCGCTTCAACAGGTGCAGGTTGCGCGGGCCCGACGGAGAGTTCGGGCGCCGTCGCCTCGATGTCGAGAGATAGTTCCGTTGCTTCGGCTGTTCCAAGCGAGTCTTCACGGGGAGGTGCTATATGGGAATGGAGCACAAATCATTACAGCGGCGTTCAATGATTAGAAGATTGCTCTCTTGACGAATGATGACAATGGGCGGCAGCCCGGCAACAGGGAGCGATGAAAGCGGTCGATTCTCCAACTTCTTCGTCGTACGCCTAATATACCACTAACCAATGATCGCATTCACATTTCCTCAACAACTGCTAGTACTACTACTACATGGATACAGAGAAGCTTTATATTTTATAGGGGCGTGTAAGAAAGACAACACCCCCCAACACCACAAAGCAGTGACAATGAGATAGTTGTGTCGATGGAAAGAGCGTTCGCAAGCGTTGCTTGCAACTCTTCAAGAGAAGGCCTGCACAAACTTACCTTCTGCTGAGAGTGCCATCTTACCGAGCAGGGAGTCCAGTGTCGGATACACATTATCATCATGGATGATACTCGCCTCACCGGCCGACTCCAAGCATGACGGAGGTGCAGTAATCTCCGATTTGGGTTCCGAAACGTCCGCCTCTAGGTGGACCTTATCGGTGACCTCGGCGTTCGCCGGCTCTTCGTCTTTGTCGTGGTTAACGATAACGCCCGCAATGTGGTCTGACTGATTGCTATCAGCCATGAGATCCGAGCGTTCCTCACTCGACTCACAGTCGACATCATGAATATCGTCCGTAGCGACGCGGGCAGACAGGTCATCTACCGACAATTCGGCTGCAATATAGGCAAGAGCGGAACTAGCGTAAGATTTGCGTCCGACGCCCTGCATGATTAACACGTGTTTATATAAACGTGATACGAGATTACAATCTCGTACACACTGCATAGGATCAGTGTAGATTTCACACAACATCCGATGTATATTGCTACCAATATTATGGTGAATAAATATATATATATATATATATATGTATGTGTATAAACATGACAAACCAAACAAGTGCCAAGATATCACAACTGACATGCCACATCGTTGCGACATACCGAGTTTAGACAAACAACAATTAAATAGCATAACCACTGCCCTCGCAAGGACTGACTTGATTAAAAGCCCCGCCCCCTTTTACAGCCAGTTATCTAGCCAATGACTAAACTAACCTTTCACTTTATTCTCAACTCGCACACGTCATCCGCATTCTCCTCATGAGCGTTGTGCGCATGCGTATATATATATATATACATATATGTATGTATGTATGTATATATATATATATATATACATATATGTATATATGTATATATATATATATATATATACATATATGTATATATGTATATATATACATATATGTATGTATGTATGTATATATATATATATACATATATGTATGTATGTATATATATATATATACATATGTATGTATATATATATATAAACAATTATTATGCGAATTCTGAAAGCCACTACCACAGCGGCTTTATTAGGCATGATTCAAAATAATTTTTTACCCAATAGTTTGTATCAGTATTAAGCGCTACTGATTAAAAATTTGCTTTTTTTCACTCGGCCGTGGAAGCCATATCCGTAGACAACAGTTAGTTCAACTTGCTGAAGGTTATCCAAAGGCATTTTTGCGTATTGAATATAAGGCAAAAGCGTATTGATATAACTGGGCACTTTCAGAAGTGGCCTTACAGTGACTCCCCGTACAGCAAAATGGTCCTTTGTAATTTTCCCACATAGTGCTTCGACGTTATCCATGAATCTATATATTTGTTTTTTTATACATACGAAACACGTCGGTTAATTTGCTTTAACTGGCGTTCAGGGTAAGCTAAAGTTGGTATCAGTCTGAATGAAAATTACGATATAATCACTCAATATACAATACAATAGATTACCTTTATTACAAAAAGAGGGTTTGTGGCACAAGAAGATTAGATCGTCGTAGAGCCACGTCAAAAAACGACTTCAGGCGGGCGCACTGATAAAAGACGATGATCTCTGACGTTTTATGCTGGTGTTCCGTGTGTAATAACTACACATATTTTTAGGGGTAGAAAAACTTGTTTAAAAAGTCGTTTTTCTAATGGAAAGGGGGAAGCGTAAATGTTTTATTTAGGAGTGAAAGTGAAATTGCTATCGTCTGTTCTACTGATGTGGATGGTCGGACATCAGGTGTGACAGTGGGGGCGAACGAATCGTATGGTAAAAAAAACAGACATGCCGTTGCATTCGGCATGGGACTAGTTGCCTTCTTGTAGCCAGCAAGTATTTTTCAGACGAAGCAGATCTTATTTTAATGAAAGGCAACGGTCTAGTTTCTCCGACGAACAATTCGTTCACTGCAATAGCGCCTGTTCTGAAGTAATGCCCTACCATCCGCAACAGTAAAGAAGATTATTGTAAGTTCAGTCTTGCTCCTAAATAATATATATATATATATATAGCTTGGAATCTCGATATGTCGCCCCATAAGCTTGATATTTCGTCGATCGCTTGAAGATTCGATTGTATCGGAGATTCTTCGGAAAGCGGTTTAACTCAGTACACAAGCGCGGAAATAAGTCTGACCCCAAGAGCAAACGATAGACTTCGCTCACCGTTATAGCTTGTAAACTGTTAGAAAGTTTACTTTCGATGTCGATATATCAACGCCCACAAATATTGAGCCACTAATGAGTATCCTTTATATCTATTCGCTAAGGAATATTGTTCCGGAAAACGTGCACTATAAGATCTATGCGCATGATTTTAAAATATACGGAAAACCGGATTCAACCGAGAACAGCAGAAAACTGCAGGATACGGTAAGTGAGCTCTACAAGTGGTCCGTCTCGCTCGATCTGAAACTATCAGTGGCAAAGTGCCTTGTGCTTCATTTTGGTCACAAAAATGCAGAGTACAGTTACACTATCGGTGGCCATCCTCTTGCTTCAAAAAAACTGATAGGAGACTTTGGTGTAATGACGTCTGTTAATATGAAGTACACAGAGCACGTAACAGATATCGTTTTAAGAGCAGCACAAGAAGTAAATTGCATTCATACTTAGACATCCAAATATATACTCAAAACTGTTTGAGGTGTACGTACTACCTATAATAACATATAGTCGACAATTCATGTCTGAAGAAAGATCAGCAACTCCTAGACAAGATGTGCAGCAAATACCGACGAAAGATTGCATACAAGTGTGGAATCCCAAGTGATGACGTCCAGATTCCCAACATATTGGAAAGGTTGCGGAAAATTAATCGTGATACTCTCGTAAATGTTGAGAAAAGTCATACCGAACTGATGTAAAAGATGCTCAACATCATCCCTACGACGACGCGTCGTGAGAAGAATATTCTTCTAAAGATTGTAGCGACAAAACGAACTCTGAATCATATGTTCCCATGGAGAGTAACCCGCCAAATCTGTGGAAACTTGATGTTAACAGACTAAACATTTCCTTATATATATATATATATATATATATATATATATACGCTGACCTGCTCAACCCAGGGTCACACATCTACGTCTATATAACAGCAGGCTAATGACGCGTGACAAGTAGACTTTATAGGCGACAATAAACAATAAAAAGGCAATCAAATCCATCAAAACATATATTTGTTTTCAACCGACAAGTAAAAAAACGTCCACCGTATTCTCCTGGACACAACATCTCTCTGCCTTTCCGTCTGTTGCTCTGTCTAACCGTATCAATCAGCAATATTTCGACAGGCAAAAAAACATAAGCTTTCACAGATTGTCCTACATTCCACGGGCCATATTCAAGACAGCCGCTTAACTACAAAATAAGCCATACACATTTAACGTGCTAATATTATGAACTCCGAAACAACAGTCGCCATTACAGTCCTCGTCGTCGTGAACGTAGTCGTTAGTTATAACTGCAGTGGCTGCTACAACTGAAACAATTTTATGCTACAAGAGCCGAAGAAGCAGAAACATGACTAATCTGTGTTCTTCTTCGATTGCTTTAGTAGGGAACAGATAGGGAGCAGGCACAAATAATGACAACAACAACAATCGACGGCAACGAGACCACTGGAACACTCTACAGGCACATTTTAGGAATATTACAACTTTATTATTGTAATAATTAATTTACAAAACTTTTATTTCGCTGCACGCATTTTGGCAGCGAAATATCCACCTCCTGTTATCCACCTCTGAGTGTACCACACTTTGAGCTATAAACAATAATGGGAAGGAGAGCCTCAGCGGCACGGAACAGCAATAGCAATAACAACAACAGAAATACCAACATCAACAACTACTACAGCAGCCCCAATGAGATTAGACCACTGGACACGGTCCGACATACTGTAGGCATATTTTCACACTGCACGCAATTTGGCAGTGACCTCTCCGAACGTACTTTACAAACTTTCGACAAGACAGTGATGGAACGAAGATGAAGAACAACTTCATCAGCACGAGAAACGGACAAGTCAAAGGCAAAACACGACCGACCCCACACGCACGCACGACCGTCCAGTCCAGCCTATGTCAGTCAAACCACTCTCTCTATTTGATGAGCTGTTGTCCACAACCAGCTGGCGTCGTCAACCTCTATGGCGTTTCGCCTCGAACGAACATCTGCTGCGACTCCTTGTTGGTACCTCGTTGGTACTGGCAGTTCAGTTAGTGGTCAATCAGCGTCGTCTTCTACAGTTATGCCCACTTACTCGTGGCTGGGGTAGAAGGCTGGCTCATGGGGGCACACGGTCCCGATCGAGCCCGGTGGCGTGGTGGCTTAAGTCTGCGCCTCGCAACCGGAGGAGACACCAGATAGGTGCGCGGGTTCGAGCCCCACCGTTGCCCCACATTTGTATTTATGGGGGTCCGTCTATGAAGCAATGTAAAAAACAGTACCGTGGACGTTCAATCTTGGCTGAGGATCAGCCCGAAAACTTTACGGTCCCGACTATGGCCACCTGGTTGTGTTGTGTCGGTGTATGTGTGTGTTAGGCTCAGCGAGCACCCCCGCCCCCCCCCCCCCCCTTCTTGTTATTAATGTCTTTGTACAACTGTCACCAAATACCACCCATACGTCACTGTGCGTTGGGGCAACATTATCAAAAAAGGCACAGTCATCACGATCGGCCGCATACTAGCTGCGACCAAGAGTTACCAATAGCCGTGCCTCAGTTCGTGGACAAGTTCTCTCATAGCATTCCCGCCAGTTCCCGCCTTCGTTGCTCTCTTTCCCAACACCTGTTGACAGGTACCCAATATATATATATATATATACACGTTTGCACACTGGGCAGTGTTCGCCTATATATATATATATATATAAACGTTTGCACACTGGGCAGTGTTCACCTATATATATATATATATATATATATATATAAACGTTCAGCGGCATCCGTGTATCCACCATTACGCGGATGGTGGACAACAAAACATATCTAAATCGATAGTTTCGTTCGTTGTTAGTAACAACAACGACAAGAAATTATCGTGAGCATTTATTGCGACGTGAAAGGGCTTGCCAACAAGTGAACCAACAGACAGCTGAGCTCAGAATAAAAGATCTCGACTCGCACGCAAGCACAAAGTGTAAGCGCTTCTCGAATGATCTCAGTCAAAACTGATGGAAGAGCCAAGCAGAGGGATATTTTTGCAAATAGGCACACAGACAGAGGAAGGGAGAGATATCGAGAGAGAGAATGAGGGAAAGAGAGCGATAGAGAGATCTTTCCGTGCAAGCCTTTACAGAGTAAGCTAGCCAGATAGGTAACTGCTCGCCTAAGAGTTCCCGCACATATGTGTTCGAAGTGTAACGCAAGCCGCTTTCAGCCAGCTGCACACTCCTAACTTGAATTGAATCGAACAACTTGCAGAGGCTGTTGTCGATCTACTAGACCCGACACATAGTTTATCCAGCTCTCCAACCACCCACTCAGCCAACTCAACTCATCAGGACCTAAATCGTGTGGTAGAATTCGTAAGCTAGAAAATTCGCATTAGATGACGCAGCTAGCTGGCCCAGCTGGTCCATCACCAACCACTACCATCACCACCACCATCATCATCAAGATGGTTGTTGTTGTCTCCTGTTGGTGGCGGTGGTGATTGGTCAGGATTACGACGTTCCATGTCGCAGTTGTTGGAAAACGGAAACGTGACGTTGCACGAATCGAAGAAGTTATGTTTAGTCCGTGCACACAGACCCAGATAAACGTATATATATATATATATATATATATACATATATCTATTTATTCAATATTTATTCATACATATATATATATTTATATATATATATATATATATATATATATATACATATATCTATTTATTCAATATTTATTCATACATATATATATATTTATATATATATATATATATATATATATATATATATACACATATCTATATATATTTATTCAATATTTATTCATACATATATATATATATACAATATTTATTCATACGTATATATATATATATATATATATATTTATTCAATTTCAAATCATTCACGGTCGGACCATGACATTTGGGTCCCTGCGATATATCTATATATACATATATATAATGAAATAGAGAAATAATAATATATATATATCGTGAAACTTACCATCATCACCACCACAGTCACCTTCCGATGCCTTGCTCCTTAGCTCTTCCGTCTGCGGTTGTTGCACAAGTTGATCGTCATTCGCTAGCAGCTCCTCATTCGGTATTTCGGGCAGTTCCGCTAGTAGGTTTTCGGCTGTCGCAGCGTCAATCTGGCGAGAACTGAGCGGCTCAGATGGGACAAGATGAGACCGACCCGTCGTCCGAGGTTTTTTCTCGCGAGTTTTCTTGCGTACAGCTGCTTCCATTTTGTGCTACTCTGGTGTCGACAGTTGTTATCGTGGTCGTCGCCGTCACAGCTTCTTTTGCTGTTGTTTGTATTGTCGTTGTTGTTGTTGTGGTTGGTTTTGCTGTGTTGTCACAGTGGCCGTTGGCAAGAAATTCGAAACAGTTAACCAGCCAGGTCGGCCGAAGGACCGGCCCTTGCTTAATGTCTGACGCTGGCTTTCTCACTAGAACACAAACACACACACACAAGCCTTTACGCGCTGCACAAGTCGTTTGATCAGTCAGCTGTTCAGTCGTTGTCGAGACTATGTCCAGTTAGCGCTCAGTCACTCAGTCGCTCGATATATAGTCGTCGTCGTAGTTGTAGTAGTAGTAGTAATCGTATGAACAACAATTCTAGCAAGTAACAACGCCACAATGAGTAGCAACGATGATTCGACGGAATTAAGTTATGATGTCAACAAAAATTTGCAGCAGCAGCAACAATGACAGCTGCAATACAGCCTAACTGCCCTCTCAAACGCGGCCGATGCGGGCGATGCACGTCACGGGGTAAGGACCATGACCACAATCATAACAACCACAACAACAACAACAACAACAGCAGCAACGACAACAACAACAAAGCAACAGTAACGCCAACCACAACCACAACAACAGTAACAACAAAGCCGTAACAGTGACAACAATGACAACAATGACCACAGCCGTCTAAACACTTAGAAAAAAATGCACTACATTGCCACAACCACCACCAGCTTTTCTGCTGCTGCTGCCGCCGCTGCTGTTTCTATTGCAATCAATCGTATGAATCAGTCTCTAATCACACAATCCTAAGCTCCGCTGCAATCAGTCGTCTCCGTTCTGCTGTTGCTATCGACGTATTGTCTCGTCGAACAGCGCGCAGCCTCTGTGCCACCCTGTCTAGAGATAGTTAGTTCAACGACGACGACAGCCACCATCATACACATACCGTGACGCAGCTGACGACGATTCAACCTCCTCTCTCTTTCGGTCTCTCCATTGTCATACACTGCTGCTAGGAGATGTGAGACATGTGGGTTGTCTCGACGTTCGAACTCAGCCTTTGCGCCTGAGCGCCCGTTTACTCAACTCAAATACGACGTTGCCCACTATCGCCTTCGATTACCCGCCTGTCCCCCCCCTTAGGACCCCCCTCCCCTGAAAGACACCCCCCGCCCCCGCCCCCATCTCAAGTGCGCGATAAAAATCGTCAACATCTCGCTCTCTGTGGGAGAGTATATGTTTGTGTAGTTTTTTTGTAGATGTTGTCGTTCTTGTTATTGTTGTGCGAGCAGAAGCAAAAGTCAACAATATCAACACCTTACATTAATAGGCACCATATTCACTATAATAATAGTAATATAAATAAGAATATTAATTTAATTACAGGCGCTACAGCACCACAGCACGCGCGTCATTAGCTCGCGTTCCGTAGCTGCAATCCAGCAAATAAGTGATCACGTTCAAAGTGCTAAAAATCGATACGCATTAGAACAAAAAGTCTATATATCTTTAACAAAAATCACTTGATACGCACATTGCGACAGAAATATTCGCCGAGGGCAGCTGAATCACCCACCCGCCGCTAAAAACATTTTCACAGTGCGACTGTCTGCAACCGACAGCTTCGTCTGCCAATGGCCGTCGTCTGCTAAGCAGACGTCATCGGCGACCCTTTCCGCTTTGTGTATGTTGTTGTTGTTGACTGATTGTTTTTGTTGTCGGGTGTGAGCTCGTCGGTTATCATGCGGTAAAAGTGGTCGCGCATCCACCCTCGCATCTCATCTGGCAGGATTCGAATCGTGAATTACATCACGAACAGTATAACTCGTTATGATTAAATGTTTCCGTATCATCTATAGGGAGCCGAATCCTCTGACAGTGAAGGAACTACGATAGGTACGCCATAATGGGGGTGCATCTGGAGCCGGAAACCAAGCTTTGAGGTGGAATACGAGTGGATAATAAATTAGGTTTGTTATTGCGCGATGTGATAATGATGAAGGCTTGTGCAGTCCACATGTGCATCGGAGTAACATGACGGAAATAATGATTTGAGAACGTAGGTTGTGTTTCTCTTTTGGCGACAAACAATACATAACAGAGCTAACACTGGTAAATTGTTGTACTAAATTTCCTACTAGCACGCTCTTTAGTACATGTGACTTGCTGTCTGCAACTGACGGTCAAATCTAGGCGACTACCGCTTAGGTTTTCCGAATTTGCTTTATTCGTAAACGAATTCCTACTTGGAATATTAAACTTCAGAAGTATTTAGCACGTGATTGCTACCGAAGTCTAGTGTTGCGTTCATATGAGACAATAAGGTAGTTAGGTATTTGGCTTATTCGTTGGTTACTGTTTCTATATATATATATATATATATAAAATATACAGAGTGTTGCCGGATTATTTGAAATCGATAATAAGATTTGTAGAGTTCGTTAAAGCAAGAAAATATCTAATGAAACATGGTCTCTAAAAAGTCCTGTTTGGGAGTGAGAGTTAAATTACTACAATTTGTGACATTGGTGTTTTTACCCGACATAAGAGCATAAAATGTGCTGCTGCGAGACAACTATACAAACACTAAGGGTATCGTCGTTGAGAAAATTCTACCTTTTTCTGAAGAACATGTAAGGCCGCCCCGAAGATACGACATGGTCGTTTGGAAGAGAATCACATAACTTAAAAAAATTAAATAATTATGTTTATTAAGCTTTCCGCCAAATACATCAAAATCATAACCCGTACGATCATTTCCTTCGAAGAGAAGAAGCAGAATTTTCACGAATACGACGATGTGCTTAGTTCATCTATAGGGGACTGATTGGTTGTCTTGCAATTGCACATTTTGTGCTTCTATGTCGGGCAACAACACCAGTGTCACAGATTATAGTAATATCACTCTCATTTCGGAACAAGATTTCTTAGAGGCCATGTTCCATAAAAAACAATTTTCTTTAACGAGCACTACAATCCCTATATCGCTCTTAAATATTTCTGGGACAAAGTCATTTATGCATGCGTTCATATATATATATATATATATATATGAAAAACGTTCTTTTGCACTGTGGCTTTTCCTTTCTTGTCTATGCAACCGTACACAACTCATTTTTACAAGTATAATTTAAGCGATTTTTATTGCTGTCATAATGTGGGTTACTATTATTAATATGCCCAACTATGTTCAAATGTTATTCGACAATGTTTACATCAAATACTTCATTGTTGCCTTGTACGTCGAGGATGAGCTTCGATGGCGGGGGGAGGGGGTGCTCATATATACATAAATATATACATATAAGATCCTGATAAACGACGTACGAGATTAGCCCAGTGCGACTTAATTATATCTGTGTGTCTTTTCTCTGGGGTTTAGGATCTCCTGTCTGCCTGATGATGATGATGATGATCTTGGAAAGCACGCCCTCTAGACGAGCCGATACCACGTTTTTGCGGCAGCCCCACACTCGTTGGCCGAGCGCTTCACCATGAGCACATAGCCGCGCTCGCCTCAACCGGCGCCCCATTAACTATTGACTATGCAATAGTCCTGGCCCTCTTTGATAGCCGCAGCCATAGCCGACGTCCAGAAGTACAGCGCGGTTGAACGACTCGCTGCTGCAGTGAGACGGGCCGCAGTAGATGCCGCTGCTGTAGAACTGTAAGGTTTTACGCGATGCGTCGATGCCTTCCGCCACGAGGCCAGCGTGTGCGTGCGCGAACAGTGCCACAGTCAGTGCGAGCTCTTCAGAGCCACCGCTTCGGAGGCCGACGAAGCCGGTAGCCGCTCTGACGCGCCCCGTCACCAAGCAGCGGCAGAATTGGCTCTGTCGACCTTCGTTCGGGTAGCTATCATCGCTGCCGCTGTCGGACGTACTCGACGACCACGCTGTTGTTGTCCATGTCGAAAGGCTCGCTCACCTTTGATGAGCAGCCGATGAGGTTCTGTTCTGAGGTGAGGGTGGGTCACAACAAGCGTGCCGGACGTGCGTTGGAACGTCAGCTGCGCTTCGTGCGCCGTCGCCGAGAACCGAGTCCAGTACGATCCGCTACGGCCCTGATTCTTCACGTAGGTGAAGCCCGCACCTTTTGGCTTGCACCAGTCGATCTTGACATCGGGATAAAAGAGGTGTCCTCTTTTGCCCCGAACATGATTATGATGATGATAATGGTGGTGGGCGAATCCGGCCAAACCAAGCGCGTCGAAGCGTGCCGAGCATGGTTGGCACCCATTGCGAGATCATTCACGCAGGGCGCCAGTTTGTGCGACGGCGGCAACAAGTCTCCGAACTCGTTAATTCGTAGGTGATAGCTCACGTTACTCACATAGCCTTGCGCGTGTTGTCGGATGTTGTGCTGGACGATGACGTCCATGTTCTTCTGCATGCACGAGAAGACCTTCATACGGAACGAGTCCATGGCTGCTGGCCTTTTATTGGCTTTTCCGTGGAGAATCTTGAAGTGGGCCCATTCTGCACCGACAGAGGCCACCTTTTTAGAGAGCGGCGGGCCGCCACTTAAGGTCGACGAACCTGAGCGCGTTTGGTTAGCACGTAGCAACCCGCCGCGTAGTTTGAGCGTGATCCGACGAACTCCTAGGTTGTCAGCATATTGCTGAACTTGTTCATCTGAAGGTCGTAGTCTATCTCGCCGCTATCGGCATGTTGGCGAATGTTGTTGTTCATGACTGTTTTCATTCGATATGAAACTGTTTCGATGCAGCGGCTATATTCAGCTGATAGAATGCAAGCTCGGCTGGCTACGTTCGTCGCTTGCTTGTTGTGTTCAACTTGTTGTGTTTGACGAGTCGAATCCGTTGGCTGGTGTTGTCGGGTCGGGCTTTTTATTGGCGATCCGGAACAATGCATTTATTCCCTCGCCCTCCCCCGCTCTCTAGTGCGAGTGCACGCGTTCACACGGCACGCGCAGTTGACTTTTATTTTTTTTAACCATGATTGGTATATCTATCACTATCATGGATAGGTCAATATACAAACATCAATGCTTAGATAGTGCCTTGTATTTAAGGTTTACTCTGCAATATCTATGAATGCACATCTTCAGACTTTAATATGAGTTTAGTGGACATACTGTTGATAGTGCAGTCGGGAATGTCATCAAAGCATATATATATATATATATATTCTTTCTTGCGCTTGAAGCGACAATAATAAACACAATGTGATGTACTACATATCGCGAAAACACGTTTTCAGTCAGCTATAAATCGATTTAACTGCAATATCTAGATGGCAGGCTTTGTCAAAGATTTTCTTAAGAACATCCGTTTTGCAAGTAGTCCTACACTCATATCGTGTAGTAAAGTTGTAACTCAACTGTGTGTGTGTTTTCTTAATTACAGTCAACGCGCGTTCCTCAAGTAATGGGTCTGATGTTGCCGTTAAGTTCGGCCATCCGAAATGGGCGTCGTCTTGGAGCAAATTGTTTTTACCTTTCCCAATACTGCAACCTCACGGTAATATTGCTAAGACGACGATTTAGCAGCAGCAGCAGTTATGGCCGACGAGCGGTGCGGGTTCGTTTTGCTCCCAGTCCGACAGGCGAAATGCACCTTGGAGGCCTCCGGACCGCCCTCTACAATTTCGTGTTTGCGCGCAAAAATGATGGACAGTTTATCGTTCGTATCGAGGACACGGACCAGACGCGTCTCGTCGATGGCTCGCAGGACCGACTGCTCGGTTGGTAGTTGAGCAATATTTCGTAGTAGTTGTAGAATCAAGACTCAATTATCGTTGCCTAGAAAAGCCACACATTTGAGCTAACGTCTAGGCAGCAATAACGGATCAGTAACGAAGGTTCGATTTATACAATAAAACCTGATTCTTACAGAAACTCTGATTTGGGCTGGCCTTCGACCCGATGAAGGACCCGAGCCCATCGGCGGCCCGAAGGGCCCATACCTTCAGTCGCAACGTCTACCTTTCTATCAGGAGTTCGTACAGAAGCTCCTGGACGTGAGTTAAAAATAATATATATATATATATATATATTAGTCAAGGTTTGTTTACTTTACGTACGTATAAATCTTACTTCTTAATTTGCTCAACGGAAGCGCTTTGGAACATGAGTACATAGGTAGTAAACGTCGCATTACTGTTCGCAGAACCTCTATTTGCTCTCCGGAGAGTCCGTGATGCCTAAGTAAATTTTTACCGTTAACAGTTTTTTCCACGAAAATGACGCCACGATTTTCTTTTTTTGGAATTTTTCTACAAATGTGGCATTGTTTTTGTAGGCAGGGTTTTGATTTCAAATGATTGGATTGCTAAATTCATAAATATATATCATATATCATTTTGTGATTCCGCCTTTCGGCAGAACATCAATACAATCGTCGTGCTCAGCGGATTTTGCTTTTTCTTTCGTTGAGATCTGTCTGTTCAACCGGCACGGGTTGGCTTCCGTTTCCGTCGGTCTTTGCTCAGTCTCACGTTCTCTCTCTCTCTCGCACTCTTATTGTTTCACTGTGTGTTTGCCGTGTGTGTCTGCGTGGGTCCAGAATGGGTCAGCATACCGATGCTTTTGTACAGAGCGCCGACTTGACCTGTTGCGTCAAGACGCCCAACGGCGGCGCCAGTCGCCGCGCTACGACGGCCGGTGCAAACAGCTCACCGCGGAAGAAATCAACCAGCTTATTGCTAAGCAAACGCCTTACGTCGTTCGCTTTAAGGTTTGTCTTGGGCCTGCGTTTTCGACAATTATATGGTGGTGATGATGATGATGATGATGGTGATGAAGAACACCTGTGAGTTTAGGTGGACGATAATGTGATTGATTTCGCTTGCCACGTATACCTACATATATATATATATATATATATATATATATATATATATATATATATATATATATATATATATATATATATATATTTATATATATATAATTCTAGATTAAAAACACTTTTTCAGGAGGTTGTTTTTAATTCTAGACTATCCTCCGTCCCCTACGGGCTTGGAACTTAACCTGAGATATATCTTTAATGCACCGAGGGCCGGACATGTTAAAATATCTGGAAAGAGCATATGGATGCTTATAATACAAAACAAAAATTATGTTACCACTCTAATCGTCCATATATATGAAAAAGGTATATATATCTATATATATATATAGATATGTCACCCTCTTCATATATTAGGGACGCTTACAGTGGTAACATTATTTTTGTTTTGTATTATAAGCATCCATATGCTCTTTCCCTAATGGCTACTGAGTAAGTGCCTTTCATTGGGAAAATCCTTTCTTTGTGATATCGACCTAGCCCTTTCTTACGTTTAATACTAAAGCTAGCGCCTCCGATAGGCCCATAGCTCTGACCGGCTCCAAAACTCCGCATTGTTTTATATCATCATGTCCAACTGACTTATTCTCTAATCTACAAACTCTATATTCTATACTTGCCTACATACATATATTTAGCTCGCTGTACCCTTATATCCAACATCCCTGCCATCCAACCTTCTGAAATCTGCGGCGCAATTATATATATATATATATATATATATATATATATATATATATATATATACATATCGTTCGCATATTACTTATGCGGCAGTCGCCGGTCAGGGTCAGCCCAGGATAAGCCCATTCTGCCAAATAATTTCGTCCCCGTAGTTTTACTCAGATTAGCGCATATACGATTAAACGAGATTTTTGTCATGGATAGTTTAGGCTCGAATGCCTTAAAAACTAACTGTGTTAAGTTGTACACGTGCCCCGCAATACTCTTCCTCGCCTCCTCTGCTACGTACTCCCTTTGAAATGCACTATGTTGATCTATACAGGGTGTGAGTGAATCCGACACAGTTGCATCTCGTACCACCCTGGGGGCTTCTCTGGCTAGAAGAGGATCATCGTCTTACCGACAGGCAATTTTCCGTCTTCCCGGGACAAGCCTTTGGCTCAAGCATCGCTGGGAATTCGGCCGACAGAACTTCGGCTCTTGACCAGAGGGTTGGCAATTGATGCCGGCATATCTTGCCGCGCCAACCACCGCTATGGACGCATGATATTGGATGATGTGCTATAGCGCTTACCGGTTCTCTGCATCTGCACTGATGGGTCTCTACTAACGTTGCGCCGAAGTCGAAGGCGGGCACAAATCCTTATAGTAATATTGTCGAACAATGTGTTTAGTATATATATATATATATATATGGGGTGTCAAATAATACACAGTGGATGAATGAGGGTGCCGTAGAACTTGTTAAAATAAGCATCTAGAATGGAACGGAGGGGCAGGAATGTCTTGTTCAGCAGTGGCTGTTTGTTTGTTATACCGATGCGGCTGACTGGACAATACTTCACAATATGTGCAATTGTAAGAGATCGATTTGTTTAGGAAATAGACATACTAGTGTCCGGAAAAAAGATCTGTTTCGTCTGAAACATAAAAATACTCGCACTGAGGAGAATTTGCACAAAAATCAGGATCCTATGATGCCTCATGGCTTTATCTTGTTTTTCGGACATGGTAGTGACATTTTAGCTAGATCATTCTGTTTGTCATTGGAAGCGTCTTTGCTTTAATCTGGGTGCTAAATTAGAAGCTATTTGGTGTTCGCCAAACTCACTTTACGAGCGCACAATTGATGCGCACTCGAGCCGGAACCACAAATCTAGCAAAATCACCGAGATAAGTAAAGCCCAAGGGTAACCTAGTAAGAGGCCGCTATTCATAAACTTTCAAAAACTAAAATGTACAGAGACGCGAATGTACCGCAAGCGAATCATACTCCTGTACGGAAGGAAACTTTACACACGGACTGATTTATTTCAAAATTCTAAACGTCAGTAAGCATACGGAAACATGACTGATGTCTGAAATGTTTTGTTTAATATATTGCGGTACAATGAACGCGCATATATATATATATATATATATATATATATATATATATATATATTATAATTTATATATATATATATATATATATATATATATATATATATAATTCTAGATCGTCTATCTCTGTTTGGCTGAGATTATGTACTGAGTTTATACCATATATGCTAGTCTTTTGGCCGATTTAGGTCGTATTTAATGCCTCGCACATTGTTGCTATTATTGTTGTTGCTGTTGTTGCTGCCGTCAGCTTAAGGAGGGTCCGATGACGTTCGACGACGTGGTGTATGGCCCGATTACGCTTGATATATCGTTGACCGAAGGGGACTTCATTCTGATGAAGAGTGATGGTTTCCCCACGTATCATTTGGCTAACGTCGTCGACGATCACCTCATGGACATCAGCCACGTCTTGCGCGGAGTCGAATGGCAGATGTCGACTCCAAAACACCTTCAGATGTATGTATTTTGCGTCACTCGTATGGCGGAAGCTTTTTAGTAATAGAAAGCTATAATCACAAGCTGTCAGTTGCCGTTACTGTCTCATATCTCTTATTTCAACGCTACTCTTACGGGGAGTACCGTTAAGACAACGTTTTCAGTGAACAGTTGACACGCCCTGACAATATTAGGTATCTAAAAGTTCATATCCGAGTTTCTAATAGTAAAACGGTCAATACAGCATTTGGCAAATTTAGCTAACCTAGAGCGGCTGAGAGAGAAGTAAAGTTTGGGGAGTATTTATTTATGTAAAGGCTCCTTCATAACTTCATATATACAGGGTGTCTAAGCCCAGTTAGGTAAATTTGAGAAAAAATGAGTTACAGTAATCTTATTACGAACCGAACAACCATTGATTTGCTACCAAAATAATCTTCATGAAGTGCACATTTGCCTGTCTGGGTTTCTTCTATGAGTGTAATGGCAATATTTTAATGTATTTTATTTTACAGTACTTGTTGAGATATGTATGTATGTATATATATATATATATATATATATATATATATATATATATATATATATATATATATATATATATATATATATATATATATATATATATATATATATATTGTTTTTTTTTGCTACAGATTTGAGGCCTTGGGTCTTTTGCCGCCGGCCTACGCTCATCTGCCTCACTTAACGGATCAAGACGGGCGAAAGTTATCGAAGCGAAACAAAGCTTTTATGTGCGACAATCTAAAGGGAAAGTACCTTTCACAAGCCGTAATCAATTTTCTCTTCATGAGCGGAGGCGGCATAGGCAGGACGGACGGGGAATTTTTTCACATGAGTGATCTCATTAAAAAGGTTTGTATTCGTTGGGTCACAACCTAACTGTTCATAGAGTGCACGTATTACGTAATTCAGTAATAAATATTTATATCTATTTGGTACATAATATTTTGCGTCCTCCTAAAATGTCTACCGTAAACGGTCTTACAAATTAAAATGCTAAATATCTACACTAAACGGTAAAAAATGATCTTGTGTTACACTAGAAATATTTGCATGCTTAGAACTTGTGATACGACATCGAAATCAATTCTTGATTGAGATAGTTTGGAGACCTAGTAAGTAATTAAGACTAGTACCGTTATATCTATGCATGTGTATATATTTAAGCTTCGAATAGTAACTGATTTTATCCAGGAATTTCGGTAGCTTTTATGGTAGAACACTAATTATTTACCCAGCCATAATAATAATAACACATGTCGGTGAGAATTGTACATGCACATGTAGGTACGTGTACAATAATAGTATTACTTGAATAGCGTAAACGTCATATTATGCTATGCCAAATGTCCCATTAAATATATTAATGGACACGGAGGTTGCTCGACCCGGTGCCTTCCGTGTCGGGTTTTACATCCGTCGTTTTGCTTTATTGAACTTAGGGCCCAAATTGGCACTCCCCTTCCTTGACCCTCCTGTCGAAGACTGAAGCTGTGAAGAGGTGATCGGCCTCGTGGAGAGGCCAGCTATTCATATCGTACTATACCATAGCACGATTTATTTCCTAATATAGGAGGAGGATGATCTCCACCGGTCAAGCAAGGCGATGACTTCTAGGTAACAGCTGCTATTGACATGGAGCAAGGATGTGTTATATATATATATACTAGGAGGAAATGCGATTTAGCAGTGCCCAGTATAAAATGGTAGAATTCTTGGTAAGTGTGTTTAATATATTTGCTTTGGTACATTGCTTGCAGTTTGAGCTGACTGACCTAAACACGAGTTCTTGCAAGCTGAATCTACCTCGTCTGGATGAGATGAACCAGTTGGCTATTAGGGCTTTAGGAACGGCCGTAGAGAAGGAAGCCCTTGCACTTGTCAGAACGCGTTACCCTGACGTTGATGCCGATTACTTCTCACAAGCATTTCATGCTAATAAGGTATATATGAAGTTTATTTAGTTTTATTTGTGTATATAGTTCAGGGCTAAACACACGATAGTCTGTCTCACATGTATCGGTATCTGTTTTTTGTTTGTTATAGGAACAGTACTCCAATGGCCGACTTCTGAATGACCGTCGGCCATTGAAGTACTGTTCCAGTTACTGTTGTTTTTCGTCAACCTCTTTGCATTATATGTGGGAAAAATAAAGTCATAGGAAATGACCATGTAATTTTGAAATTACGCAAATTTGAATCTAGCTATGTAATCTTCAAAGTTTCATACTCAACGAGCTTAAGCATGTGCGGGATAGAAAGCTCATTGATATGACAAGGATGTCATTTTACATATAGGGTTGGTCAACTGTTCTCGGTGTAATCTCTATTTTTATATATATAGGGTTGATATATAGGGTTGATATTCCGATAATATGTAGGGTTGATAATCCGCGCGATTTTTTTCCGTTGGCGTTCGAGACTATGGAAGCTGCAGGCCCCCTTACGCTCAAGCTCATTCAGCGCGTAGGTGGAAGCCTTAATCTTTCGACGGGAGACTCGAGAGCATCCGAATTTTTGCGTCAGAGGCTGTCGCTCAACATTCAACGAGAAAATGCAGCGTCTGTTTGGGGCACATTGTTGAACTGGGCTAACCCTGAGTTAGAGAACCCGTGACCACACATTCGCGCGGAGACATTTGTTCATTCCAAGGTGCTAACTTAGCAAAGTTATAAAAATAATATGCCTTTATATATGTTTAATTATGCATTGTCTACAGGTAAGATTAAAAGTTCTGAGCGACCTTCTGTCGCCCCAATTGGAATTCCTGTGGAAGGACCTACCAAAAGAGCATCTTGTACCGGACGCCTGGCGTAAGTATAGTGCTTCTCAGTGTTATATCATTTCAATTGTTGATATATTTAACGTATAGTGTATCAATGAGTCAGTGTTTATATAGTTATTCAGATTGAAATAAGCAATGATATGAGTGCCTCCATGTCGATCCACCAGCCGACGATGTTCTTCATATTTGTAAACATTGTTTTCAAATGTTTCAAAGCGCGTAGTATGTGCGTTTGTCGTGTGCTGATATACCCTTCTAATTTAGTGTGCATACCTTTGCATGTATTTTTCTAGGTGATGCGTTTGTCCAACTTTCTGGTCTCCTGGAGCGTAGTACGTTTGAGCATGCCCAAGTGTTAAATATTCTGAAAACCTTTCACAAGGAGTGCATGAAGGATATCGACTTCAAGGACTTCATGAGAACGCTACGGATTCTTCTGAGCGGTCTACATGTACGATATTTAAAACATTGTAACTATACACATATACTTCGTTATCATTTTATAGCCCCTCGGATTGGAGCCTTGTGATCATATTAGGGTCAGGAGTTCATTTTTAGGATGCTAATGTAGTGCTATGGTGTTCCTTGAACGCAAAGCAGAAAGTGCAAAAGCACGTTATAGCGTAATAGCTTGCATGCTTGTGAAGATTGTAACTACTTGTTTTCGTTGGTATTATGCTGATCTCAATATAAACATTGTCGTTTTCAGGAAGGTCCTGGTGTGGCCGAGATGATGGTAGTCCTGGGAAAAGAACGAACCCTTTCTCGGCTATCAAGAGGGATGTAATGATGTGCATACATATGGATTTCAATGATTGTTAATAAAATATAATTACACGAATTGTGTTTAATCTCAGCAGAAAAGGGAGTAAACTATGTGTATGTATATATATATATATATATATATGTATATATATATATATATATATATATATATATATATATATATATATATATATATATATATATATATATGTGTATATATATATATATATATATATATATATATATATATATATACATACACATATATATACATATAGCTATATATATATATATTGGATATAGCTCGCCTGCGACAGTGCGCGTCCTCCGTGCCGGCGTCCAATCAACATGCACCAGAGGGAACGACCGAGAACGTCGAATCGACCTCGACAATGGACACGCATGTTCCATGTGAGACGAGCCCGGCACACAAGCCTAGCATTGGCGCCAAGCGCAAAAAGCCAGCTTCGCCGCCAGAAAGCGAAGCCGAAACTCAGGAGAATACATCGAATGAGGGATTTGTGACGGTGACATCCCGAAGGAAAAAAAAGGCCCTTTCGAAAGAACAACGAAACCTGGAGAAACTTAAAGAAGATTTATCGAAGGGATCGGTGGGTGCGTTCAAAGTAATCATTAGAAGAAAGGAGACGACGGAAGGTGCTAAAACTGATTTCCCTGAGGGTTGACTGCTATCCATTTACAAACACATCTTTGCCTTGTCACCCAAATCAAAGATATCCGGGGACAGAAAGTCGATCATGGTGTGGCTTCCTGATATAGAATCCACCCAGAAGCTACTACCAGTCACCAACCTTGGAGACTTCGCGGTGTCGACCCACTGCCCGTCATTAACATCATTTCGGGCGACGATTCAGGGAGTCCCAACTTGCCTCACAGAGGAAGAAATGTTAAAGGAATTAGCACCGCTTGGGGTCACCCATGTAAAGCGCCTTACGCGGTTTCAGTCCGGGGCTAGGGTCCCTCTGGGAAAGTAATTCTGTTGTTTGCCCAACAACCCCCCACATCAATATTCTTGGGATTTCAATCGCACCAAGTCGTGCTCGAACCCGACCAACCTAGGTTGTGCCACAAATGCCTACGGCCTGGACACTTCGCGGAACGGTGCACGCAACAGCAGGTCTGCAGAAAATGCGGCAACCCAGGCCACCTTGCCGCAAGTTGCACAAATCAAACGCGGTGTATCAACTTCCGGGGAGCTCACCCGTCCGGGTCGCCATCCTGCCCCCGTCTGATCTATCTCAAAGAGAGAAACAGATTATTTCTCGAGGCTAGAACTCTGCAGCAGGTTCGGGTAACTTACCCGGCTGCTGAGATCACCAGCAGTCGGCCAAACCCCACATTGCAATCAGGCACCGCGCCGCAACATCCAGGAGGGCCACCTACTTACGCCAACGTCGTCCGCGGTATTTCACAGTCGCCCGAGGACCCTGACCCGCAGCTGCTACTGCCTGCACCGAGGCCACTCCCCGCCAAGAAGCCCAAGAAACGCTCGGGAAGATCCTACACAAACAAGGGGACGCTCGCCCCACGGTGCCGATTAATTCGTGCCGCGGTACGTCGAGCACCTAGACCCGCACGGCCTATTTTCACCACGGCGGATGCTGTAACACAATTGTCGCAAGTCGTGTCAGGGGGTGGTTCCGACCTGTTGGGTCAGCTTAAGGCCTTAGTTGTGGTTTTAGAACCCCTCCTGCAGCTACTGCCAATGTTGAAGAGCCTTAAACATATAATGCAATAATGACGGAGCAGGACACCAGTAACAGTGGCGGGCCAGGGTCATCGACTCACTCACAGCGAATAACTTGC
Source organism: Dermanyssus gallinae (assembly GCA_003439945.1). Taxonomy (NCBI): domain Eukaryota; kingdom Metazoa; phylum Arthropoda; class Arachnida; order Mesostigmata; family Dermanyssidae; genus Dermanyssus; species Dermanyssus gallinae. The sequence goes on from QVRM01000534.1 coordinate 100,726, forward strand.
CCACTATGTAACGGACAATACACAAGAAGAGGGCTCACGAGACATATAGCAGCCAAACACCCATCGGCCTCTTCAAACATATCTACACCTACGCCCACACCAATCGACAACAACACACAGCAACCCGCCCGCATTATCGAAGATATTCAAGGTGCAGCCAAGAAGTTAAGACTCGTAAGAATCGTCCCAAAACCGGTAAGGAAGCAGGTGGCGGAGGCCCTGACAAACGTCCTCTTGAGGGTCACAGCCGATAACAACGACGATGCATGGTGTGCGCTCTTCTCGTTTGCGCCAGTAGTTCTCCGTCTGCCTCCTACCCGCAACGACATCCAATCACTCTCTGTTATAATCCGCCATAATTTACGTGAATTCTCCAACGGAGCGCTTATCCGAGATCATAACTCCAGTCCCCACACAAAATCGTACTTTCACGAATAATCGCGTTCGCCAGACCGTTCTTAAGCTAACCGAGGGCGTATCTGGAGCCGCCAGGCTGATCGGATCGTCGGAGGTCCTGGCTCCCAGCACGAATCACCTGACGGCCCTTTGCGAAAAACACCCTCCGGCCCCAGCAGACCTAGACTGGCCAGTTCCTCCCAGCCTTCCACTTTCTTGCACCACATCAGGGGAAGAAGTTGTGGCCGCGGTAAAGAGCTTTTCAAGGAGTTCCGCCAGGGGTCTTGACTTTATACGACTCCGACTGCTAATGGATTAACTATCTCCGACTCTGGGGGATACAGCCGGTCGGCTGGCGGGCGCACTGGCAAAGGTCGTCGACTTACTTCTGTGGGGCGCCCCTCCATCGCAACTGCTGCCTATAATATTTGGAGCGAGGCTTTTCGCCTTACAGAAGAAGAACGGGTCAGTGAGGCCGATTGCCTGTTCCTCCACCTTACGCAGGCTAGCCGCCAAGATTGCATGTAATCGGACCAGAGTTAAGATTGGCGAGGAGACGGGTCCTCACCAGCTTGGCTTTGCCATACCAGCCGGGGCTGAGGCCGCGGTGCATGCCGCTCGGGCTTACATCGAATCACGCACGCTTCCTGGGGTCCTCGTGAAGCTTGATTTCAAGAATGCATTCAATACTGTAAGACGAGATCACCTCTTGAAGACGGTCGGGACACACTGCCCACAGCTGACGCACTACGTCAATCAAGCGTACCGCACAGTTTCTTACCTGGCCTTACAAGATGATCTTATAGCTTCGGCCACGGGGCTGCAACAGGGTGATCCTTTGCCCCCCCCCCCTCTGTTTTGCCTGAGCATTAAAGGGCTAGTTGACTCTCTTAAAAGCCCACTCAACATTTGGTATCTGGATGACGGCGTCCTGGGGGGCGATGTGGACGTGGTTGCCGACGACATTCGGCGCGTGCTTGATTTTCGTGAGACCTCGGGTTTGGAGCTAAATCCCAGGAAATGCGAGATCTATGTTACAGTTGATACGGCACAGGCCCCGGACCTTCGCATCCTTCAAGCGTTATTACCCGGATGTAAGGTTACTCACGACAATGAGTTGGAGCTTTTGGGAGTCCCCCTCCGACCGGAAGGACTCGCGCACGCACTTGAAAGATGGCAGAACAAGCTGAAGGACGTCGCAAACAACCTCGCGCCACTCGGCGCCCACCGCGCGCTCTTTTTACTTCGATCGTCGTTCTCAGCTACGAGGATCACCCACCTTCTTCGCGGAGCTGATCTAACAGGGCGGTTGGACGATCTGCGTCCATTGAACGAGTTAACTCTAAACGCCCTTGAGACTCTCCTTAATCTATCGCTGGGGCCTTCCGCTCGAAAACAGGCACAACTACCGATCTCAAAGGGGGGTCTGGGAGTCCCGGATCCGCTCGTATCTGCAGGGCCAGCGATAGTTTCCTCCCTTTTCCGATCCGAGAACAACGCCATCGCACTATTAGACGAAGCCGGCATCTGTCAGTACAAGGAACAACAGAGACGCCTGTACGAGGAGCTAAAGATAGTTTGCAGGGACGCTCCGGAAAACCCTTTAAGCCAACATGACTGGAGCACATTCTTATACGACGAAGCGTATAGCGGTTTACTCGCGGGAGCTATCAATGACTACACAAAGGCTCGCCTTCGAGCTGTAGCTGCTAAAGAATCTGGAGCCTGGCTACATGCACTTCCAAGTGCCCCACTGGGCACCCTCCTGGACGACGAAACAACCCGAATCGGGGTGGGTCTTCGTCTTGGATGTGACCTAGTCTCCCCTCATCAGTGTAAATGTGTCCACCCCGTAGACGAATTAGCCCATCACGGGTTATCGTGCATCATGAGTGCGGGACGGCGGGCCAGGCATGCCGGTATTAACGACACCTTCGGCCGAGCGCTTCGGTCAAGTGGTTTCCCTTGCATTCTAGAGCCCCAGGGCCTCTCCGTCGACGATGGCAAGCGCCCGGATGGGATGACTCTTACTCCCGTCAGTAGGGGCAGGATGCTTGTCTGGGATGCCACTGTCACCGACTCATTAGCACCTTCAATGGTCGGTGGCGGGGCGATCTCGGCAGGCCACGCCGGTAATCTAGCCGAAACAAGAAAGCTCGCAAAGTACGCCTCAATAGGTTACCCACATGAGTTTCAACCGCTAGCGTTCGAGATTTTGGGCGGCCCAGGCAGCCTCACTCGCAAAGTTCTCCACAGAGTCGGCACGCAGCTGAACCTCGCAACCGGAGACAAGAGATCCGCGGCTTTCTTGAGACAGCGCCTCGACTTCGAAGTCCAACGCGGGAACGCGGCGTCCGTCCGCGGCACGCTGTTGAAGTGGTCCCAACCCACTCTATATGAGATAGAGTAATATTCCCAGTGCATACGTTCTCGGGAGACAATTGTCGCTCCATTTGTATTTTTAATAAATTAATGTATATATATGTATATATATATATATATATATATATATATATATATGCAATTAATATTTAGTTAGTTATCAAGACTTCAAGCATACTGAGGTCACTGCGAAAGTTGTTGCACGTCTAGTTGATGTTCGACTGGTAGCAGAAACTAGTAAAAACGCGATCCTCTTAGGTATAATACCATGAAAAATTTTTAAGTCTAGAAGACGCAGCCTTCTGCGGGTTTTTGTGCTAGCCTTTATTGCTGCTATATTGCCTTCCCCCCGTGAATAAGTTAAATTGAATGAACAAGTCACGAACCGAATCCCTTCCCCTCCTGGAAAAATGACCCGGTGAATCATTCTGTATCACTCTGACTCTCCGGAAACCTCCATCTAAGCCACCACCGCAGAGAAGAATACCATGGCACAGCACTGGTAGGACCACGGCTTTGTGCACTAGAAGTAAGCCCTCCACTGGGACCACAACCAAATACATTCTACACAGCGTAGATATTACAGTATATCACTGTAGTGCAATATAATCCAGATGGGTATACCATCTCATGTTCTTCTAGAGAACGAGCCCTAGGCGCCTAGCGGTCTGCGACAGCTCAAAAATCCAAGAGTCCGAACATGTTAACTATGCTTACTATGTTGTCAACATTTAGGGGCGATTGGAGCAAATCCGTATCAAAATTCCGATGTTTTTCTCCCCGAACATTAACGTCGTGTGTTTAGACTTAGATCAAAATGTTTATTGTGGAATGTAGAATCTCTTGTATCGTTATGCGCGTTAGCCGGAGAACAACTTTTTACAAATGCTGATTTTATGTTCTTAACTGAGATCTTTGTAGTAGACACAAATCACACCATTTTTCCAAACCATAAAGGCGTCCAAAATGGGGAGTCTGTGTAGCGGTAAGGACCACTGAGTGGACCCGGCTTTTACGGTGTACGTCGCGAGAAGTAGTGTTAGAAATCAATGACTATTACCTGATATGCATATATAGCCCACCAGAAAAGCAAGTCACAGATGTATTACATCAATTAGGAGAATGCGTCATGCTATGTGTAAACACAAATAAACATATCATTGTTGCAGGCGACACAAACTGTGATTTGTCAAAGCAAAATAAACGTCACGAAGCATTCACGGCAGGCATAGAAGACCTAGGACTTCAAATAGAGAACGACCATAATGTCGCTACATACCTAAGCTGGAACGGCTCAAGTGCAGTAGACATTTTGTTATCGTCAGCGTGCCAGCCGGGGACACTCGTTTGTAAAATTAGGTCAATACCTTCAGCTCACCGCAAGCATTGTCAAGTAAGATTTGAGCTAACGCGCACTCAAGGCCCATCACCGGTGGCACCAATGCCACAGTTAAGCCGCGCAATAAACGCGCACATGCTCCAACAGGCCATACAACTCATGCGACCCGATGACGACATCAACACCACCACAAAGATGATACGATGGGCAATCCATGTATCAGCTACCGCTAGACGATTGGCGAAGCCAAACACGCACAAAGCCTGGTTTGATGCAGAATGTCACGAAATTAAGCGCAGAATATGCAGCCATAATGACAAGAGCCCGTATGGACTTAGCCAACTCGCAGGGATGAAGCGGATGTTTCGGAAATTAAAGCAGACCAAGAAACGCCATTACGAAGAAAATCATCGCCTGCAATTGATACAAAAAAGTATAAAGAAACCTTGGCTGTTCCTACCCAAGAGACCCAAAGAAGCTAACCAGCTAATTAACGACAAGGAGTGGCAAACACATTTTACAAACCTATTAAAGAGGGAGGTGACACTGCCCGACATGGACTACCCAGGAGAGTTTATACCTTTTACTGAAGCGGAAGTTACGCTAGCAATCAAGGCAAAGAAAAACAATAAATCTGCAGGACCGGACCAGATATTTTATGAACATTTTAAATCAAATCTTAGTACCATATGTCCAGTTTTAACAAGTCTTTTTAAAAAGTGCCTTAGTCAAGGTAAGATACCTGACGAGTGGAGGAAGAGTTTCTTGAACCCAATATATAAGCGGAAGGGAGACGCTACTGACCCGACAAATTACCGAGGGATCGCACTGACGAGCACTCTGTACAAAATACTTACATCACTTGTAGTGTCAAGGTTATATAACAGCGCCAAAGAAAAGCTATCCGCTGAGCAACACGGATTCCTTCCCGGGAAATCAACCGAATATTCTATTAACCTTCTGCTGAACTATGTGCAACAACGTCGCCAAAGTAAAGAAATGACGTATACCGCATTTATAGATTTTAAGACCGCATTTGACTCTGTTCCAAGGGAATGTCTTTTAGAAATCATTCGTAGCCATTTTTTTTATATGCGGAGCAATGTACAACCTTATCCGGGACATGCTTCACTATAACTCCATCATAGTTAAGAACGGAGACCATTATGTCAACGACACCATAACGCAAACGGTAGGATTGGCCCAAGGAGATCCTGCTAGCCCATTCCTGTTTATAATGTACATAGCAACCCTATCGGATCTTCTACGCGATGCAAAAACTGCGCACGCCTTCTACGCAGATGACCTAGTCATCTTTGCAAAGTCGCGTGAACATCTGCAGTATTTCCTAAACATAATAGTTAATTGGTGCAAAGAGAACAGGCACCATAATCAACATAGATAAAACAAAAGTCCTTCGCTTTAGCCGAGGACGCCGCAGCCGACCGCCGCATCAAAATTAATGGCATTGCATTGGAGATTGTCAACCACTTTTCTGATCTCGGCGTTACACTGACACCAAGACTCTCTTTTAGCAGACATGTCGAAAAAATACTAGCCAAGGCGACAGCTACTGTCATGCTTCTCGGTGAACTTCGAGATATCGACTTGAAGACAGCGCTAAACATATTCAGGCTAAAAATTGTCCCTATTATACGATACGGCCTGTCTGCAATAGCACCTTTTCTGACTGAAAGCGATCTGAAAAGGCTAGATTGTTTAAAGGCACTCTATATCAAGCGCGTGCGAGGTCTACCCAAAAACGCCTCTGCTACATTCGCTCTTGAACTATGTCGCGAACGAACCCTTACAGAGGACTTTGCCCTAGACGGACTACCTCTTAGTGAAGCCGTACTCACAATATATAGGGAGTTTCGGGAGATACGCAACGTGAAGTTTGCGACCAATAACTATACGGACGGACCAGAGTTTTGCTCGGACAAATGGAAGAGAGGAGCTCAGAAGAACCGAGCACTAATTTGTCGAGTGACATGGCACGGATACCATCACCACATGTGTTTGAGTGGACAGTGTTTTGAGGTCGATGGTTGTGTGTGTAGATTTTGTGGAATTTGTGATATTGATAGATACCATATACTTGTGTGGACCGAAATAGACACAACGTCACTACAATCTCGTACACACTATATAGGATCAGTGTAGGCTTCGCATACCATTAGATGTATACTGCTACCAATATTATGGTGAATAAATGAATATGTATATATATTAGACTTAGCTTCTGACTTGGGACACAACCTGAAAACTTCACCACAGAGACAGCCAGAAAAGTTCACTATAAAGACAACCAGAAGACTTCACTGATAGCTGTTCAGCAGAGGAAACCGTTTCGCCATTGAGGACTTACCGCACTGCCTTGCAATGACGAAGCAAAAAAAACTCTTCGGTAGTTTGAAGGCGTTGATATGAACGGTCGTCCAGCAGTGTTTTTATTCTTCACTTAGTTCCAACTCTCATTTGAAGCCTAAGTTTCGCTGACTGAGTCCGTATCGTCACCGTCATTATGCGGAAGCTAATACGGACATTCGCTCCACCCGACTCAGATGTCGACACTAGTAGTGATTTCTCAGCTGCTTCCATGAGCGCTGGTTCATCGCACTCGATGTTTCCACCAGATGGCTTGGAGTTCTAGCCGTCAGCAGATTGAAGAGCAACGACGCCAAGTTTCTGTCTTTTAGGCATTCCCTGCTGCTTTGAGATTGCTAGCCAAGATGGCTTTCCTTCTCGATTCCATGAGAGGCTTCCTGTTTACCATTCCTCAAACAAGGGGAAATTTCGACATGCGAGCTGACGACATACATATGCGAGACGCGTAAAGCGCACTCACTTACAGATTTTAGCGATTGTGTTTGTTGTGAACGACTAAGAACAGACGGTTAGCAACGATGCCTGACAATGGGATATTGGGAACGTTTAGTGATTGCTCGTCAAACAACCGAGATAGATGTACAATGCTGGCCTGGTTATCGGGGCACTTCCAACCAACGGTTGTAGCAGAGCAGTCGCCACTGGACGAACACAGATTCCAGTAGGCGAAAAACTGGTCTCTTTCGGAGCAAATCGCGGAAGTTCATAGAATTTGGTCGTGTCGTCGGCAGCTTCGTTTAAGAGAATTCGTTGTACCTCGTCGTGCAAAAGGCATTCTAGTCACGCTGGGATAGTACGTTATCAGACATACCTCCGCACTGGGTCTCAAGGTTTTTCTGAAGGTGGGCTAAGCAGTTTCTAAACTGGCCGACTTCCGCTGTATATAAAAGGGGGGTTGCCCTATTTTCTGCGCGTTGAGGTTGTACGTACACATGTAAAAACGCATCAAAGTGTGAAAAGTTATATCTTCGGATTTCACTATGGCCATGGGAGTCATAACTATACACCACTAAATATTTAAGATGATATCTTACTTATAGGCACCTCCATCCCTTGTTTTGGACGATGCCAACATACATTTTAGTGTAGTCCCTTCATCGGGGGACTATCTTTCGATCTCCTCGGAGAGGGAGTTCCACCATGTCAGTGATTGGAAGCGTCTCGTAGTATACACTACAGTGTTAGAGTTAGCTTCTTCCTTAATCGTGTCGGTCAGGGCTTTTATCTAACGGTCTACGACGTCTCGACGGCCTCAAAATGCCTCAGGTGCCAATTCGACACTTGAGGCCTCCCGAAGAATATTCTTATGAAGGGTCTTTTGCTTAGTAAAGGCGAATCTGTTTAAATAGTGTATTTATTTTTGGTTCTATCTCTCTTACCGGAGATAGGCGGTCATGATTAGTCGAATCGACTCTGCATGAGAGCGGCTTAACATTAAAACTCCTCCACGCTTGGTGCTCGAGCTGTTCACGTTTCTGATTTTATTTAATTTTCTTCTTCTAATACTTAAGAGAGAAAAGCTTGGCACGGTTATAGCGGCAGCTGCTCACAGCATTGTTCAGCGGTTACGACTCGAATGTTGATGTGTAGTTATATTGCTTCTGCAAGTACTTTGCGATTGTATATCGACGAATTCTGCCCCAGAACTGCCTCATGGCGATGTATTTCGCTTACTTCCATAGTCACCTAACTTACGCTGTTGAAGTAAATGGCGTGACACAGATGCGTCTTATCGGGTCGCGTAATAAAAACGACTCTAAAAACAACTCTGGGCCTGTGGATGCGAGACACAAAGCAACCGCACTACAGAAATATAATCATTCTGCCAATTCCAAAGCTTATAGAATACTCTCTTGTAGTTGAAATTAAGCGTATAATCTTTGGAGTGCCTCAAAACTTGCCTAGTTTGGCAATATGGGCAACACCCATATCCACAAGGGGTAACACATCTAACTTGCTTATTATGTCATACGCTAACTTCAACCTGACCTGTCAAAGCCATCGATCAGAAACAGCGGAGTCTCCTACAGGAACAAAGTACCGGCCTCCGTCAGGCAGACAAAGTATCTGCCTTAATTCAAATGCGACCTTAGAGAGGCCATCATCTCGAAACTCTGGTATATGTTTAAAAGTAATGCAAGTATTAAAAACTATGTTGCAACACATTGTAAATAAGTAAAAATGGCAAATATAAATTATATATTGTAGTCTCATAAAAGGGGCTTCAAACAAGCTATGTGCTTAATAGAGCACGAAATTAACGTGTGCATTTATCTTAAAAAAATGTAATAGTCAAGTTCCCTTCAATTCAAAAATGTATTCTAACTTAGGGGTTTGGGGGGATTTGATACGATACGTTGTAGAGCCAAAATAACCCAACACGATGCGCTTCAAGTCGTGTTCTCCAATTTGTCAAATAGTTGAGAAGCATCACAGGATGCGTGCTTTTGCCGTAGCTTTTAACAACTTGAGCGAAATAGCTTTGGAAATCCATTTGTTTTTAGTTCCAGCTTATAGAAGATCTACAAGACGTGCCACTGTTTTAAAGGTTTGATTTTTGTCGTGAAGAAGTCTAGTAGCTTTCTTTCTGGGTATGCATGCCTAAACAGATCCAATGTCATATTTTTCTGGCTATTTGTATGTGCGTAAATCAACGACTAGCTAGTATATGATGTATAAACATGATGGATTGATAAAATATTGATGGGTTGATGATAGATGATCATGAACACTGCCTTTGTGGCGTTTTGTATGTTGTTATTTGCATACATGTGTTTTACTTTGGTGTTTCGTGTTATTTTCGGCGCTCTTCAGCATGTGGGCTACGTAACGTTTAGTCAAGCATTGTCAATCCTACACTGTATGGCCAAATAGAAAATGCCGCTTGTGAACGCATCGTGATGAGACGGGGCTTAATGTTTGTCAGAAGCTAGCTTTCTAACTGCGCTAGTCATGGTTGCCGGTTCGATTCTTGTATTATATATAATAGTTTAGTATATTTGCACTTGGTAAGATTTTGTTTTTATAACTTTGCTATGTTAGCACTTTGGAGAGGACAAATGTCGCGCGTGTGGTCGCGCTCTCGAGTCTCCCGTTGGTTAAGGCTTCTTCCCATGCGCTTAATCAGCTTGAGTGTAGGGGGACTGCAGCTCCCATAGTCTCGAACCCCAACAATTAAAATTCGTGTGCTAATAATCAACGCTAGAGTAATTTCTGCATTTGCTAGCCTCTGCTAATCTGAAGGCATAACCTGTTTGGTCTACACCTGCAACGACCATCAAAGGGGCCAATAGGTCGGTTACAATTGCGTCCCAAACAAGCGGCCACGCTCAAGGAGTGTCAGAGTCAGACCGCCTGGTCTTTTAGCATCATCCCTGTATCGATCTGGGGGTTCCAGTACACACGGAAAGCCGGCAGATCTCAGTGGTCGACTAATGGTGTCATTTAACTTTCTAAAAATTGAACGTACTCGTCGGCCTGCACTCAAGACGCAAGACAGGCCGGGTTGGACTGACGCGTCCACAAAATCAACACGACGACATCGGTGAGGTACGACTAAGCCAATATCAAGCCGCAGTCCTGCGCTTATGCGCGTTGTCTCGTCGTCCTAGAGTCCAACTTCGAGGACAGGGTAGGGCGTGTAACCAAGCTCCAATCTCTTGACTATTAACAGCTTGAAGCCTGGCTCTTACAGCAACGGAAAGTGTTCTACTTATCACGATTGCTAGTTGCTTTTCATACTGGGGGGTTGTCTAACTGTTCTAGTTAGCCCTATTATCAGGGGAAGAATCGAATAACGACGATAATTTGTCGGCCTTTGAAGTTCAACATTATAAGCTGGGATATCCAATAATGCATTAACTCTGTCCGCAGCGGGTCCTGCCGTCATGACCGCGTCCGGCACACCTAGGCCACCGCACACATTACCTGATTCCTTGCCACAGCGGTCAGCCTAAGATTTAGTATGTTCTCTAAAGTGTCTACGCTAAGTGCCATAAATGGCTGTAGAGAGCTCAGGCGATAAGGGCAGGTTGCAACACTGAGTTTACCTCGTGGCTGAAATGCAAGATCTAAGAAGTAATAGGCAGCAGTAAGCCTGTAGCGAAGTTAGGTTTGTTTTTTCGACTGGCTATGCCGTCTGGCAATATTTAGCAGCTCCAGATTAACCTTGTTCACTACGCGACAGCTCGGAAGTAAGCTAAATTTAATAGCTTAAATTCGATGTAAGCTGTAACAAATATTTTGCATTTACCCGGGTTCTTGGTTAGGCCGCTAATCACTCGTCAAGTACGGTTGGGAGGTCTCCGTCCAGAACGCCATAATTGAGGTACCAGGCATCTAGGGGAGACTGCGGTGAATCCAACAAATTCTTGATGCATAAGCAGAGAAGTGGAAGACCCAGAAGATCACCCTGCTGAAGACTTGTCTGCGATAGCATAGAGTTATGAAGAACCAGATGCGATGGTTCTGAACCAGGTCGAAATCGAGTTTGACCATCACTGTCGGCACTTTGCGCGATTGCAAAAATGCACGAGCACAGTAGACTGCTACCTCCGTACCCCCAGATGTAGCGACTGCTAGCTGATGTTGACCAAGAGTAGCTGAAATGTCAATTACATTATCGTAACAGCCGATTCTAGATTTGATTTGGAACAGGCGATTCGACAAACTATTTTTTAATGCATTCATCCTCGCCCCGAAGATGAATGATGAAAGATAAGATGGGGGCAAGCTCCATCTGAGTACATCAACTACTTTGGCAATGGCGTCAGCAAGTCGTCCGGCTGTGCTGCCGAGTGCACCTGACAACAAGTCCTGCAACAAACGGGGCCTCAGAAAGCCAAGGCTGGCAGCTGAACTTCTGCTGAAGACCTTCATAGCATTCAGTGTCTCTTCACGCGAGGTTGAAGAAGGCAGTCTGACCGCCGGACGTGTGGGCACGGAGAGATCCAGAGACGCATCTGAATGTTTGGAGTGGAGACCTTCCGTATTTTCGTTAGCTGGCACTAGCACATCCTGAGAACTCACCAATCTAGCAGCACCGGATGTACGGACAACTTGACCCTGACTCGTCTGGGAGTACTTGGCGCAGAGATTGTTGTCCTCGGCGACGTTTAAGAAGATCTTATTAAGCTCCTCCGTAACAGTGGTGCACGTTTGCCTCGATATCGATGAGTGGGGTGCTGACGTCAGTTTCTTTTCTTTTAAGAGCTCGGTGGGATGTGGACGGCCCGTTGGCGGCATCGGCGTGTCTGGACGATATATGTCTCTGGCAAGACCCCTCCTATACACAGACAAGACATGTAGCCCTGTTGGGGTCACCCACAACGATATAAGCATGTGCGGCCTCACTACCATTTGGGTTAACGTTATCTGGATTTATGATGTCAAAGCTTTGAGCTTCTCTACGAGTGGAAGGAGGGCCAAGAGAGGTTTTAGGGTCTCCGCGATCGTCTTCAAGGTTGCTGCCAAATCAGCACTGATGTCTTCTAACATCCGAGCGAGGTCTGTTAAGACGCATCTAACATGTCTGCGCGACATCTTGCTACGGATATTTCTCTTAATCATAGGTTTGGAAGCGCGCCGCGGTCGAGCTTGGCGGAGTTCTATGTGTTGGCTCGCTTCTGTTTGGGCTTTGGTAACGGTCGCGGGTTAGGAAAGAGCGGCTGCGGCGAGCTGCTTTCTTGCGTGGTAGATATACCCCTAAGAACTGCAGCGTAGGAGGCCTTATCGTTGTTAGAACAATCAGGTTGTACCTTTTCTACGACAGCGGCTGGCTTAACTCGTTGAAGAACTCTTGCCTCCGTGATAATCCTGTCACGCTCGCGGGGATAAAAGCCACACGCAAACCAGCCGCTTGAGGCCACCACAGTTTGCACACCACCTAGTTCTACAATATAGTTTAATATGTACAATAGTTGAATAAAGTCTCCTTGAGTGGCACTCAACGAGAATAGAGGATAATCCGCTGAGAATCAGCGGCCGTGCTGCCGCAAAAAACTGTTAAGGAGTCTTAGATATATCAAAATGTACGGCCTTTAGGGGCCATCTTTCTAAGGATTTTTCTTCTTGAAATTTTCTCGTGATAGGTCGATTGGGAGTAAGTCCTGAACGCTGTATTGTTTAAATTTGCTGGCATTAGATGCAAAATTCTTAGCTGTCCCGCCAGGTACCACATGTTACACGGACTTGACACCTAAAACGCAGGGACTGAAATACCTAGGCTAGATTAAGCGAGCTCTAGTGTTTTTCTTGTTACGTTTCATAACAATGGTACGTGGACTACAGTTTATCGTTTCTAATATCTAAGGGTTATTAAATTTGAAATCGATCACTAGAAGACTATTTTCTTCCAAACTGTCAGCTTGCCTTACCGCGGTCATCCGCATATTTCAACTTTATTACTCTATTGGAAAAGCGAATGGCTGAGGTGAAATTTTCCCACAGATACCGTACATTGACAAAGCTTGGCAAGAACCTTGAGATCAAATTGCTGGTTTTTATTAGCTTTGCCAGGCACCTTGAACTGGACTGTTTTCATTACGAGTAGTTTCGCGCACGTGAGTTCTGCACATGTATGGCAGCTGCACGGTTTGTTGCAGGATTTATTATCCCATCTGGTCTTGCAGAAATTAAATGAGTGGGCCTCGGTGGCAGACATGTGAGCATCCGGTGCATACGACACGTCTTCTACAGCATAGTTTGTGTCGAAGTAGGTACTCGCTAATTGTAACGCGTATAGTTCTGTGGCGCTATACATTGGTACAAGTGCTTGTTGTTTTTGGAGATGGGCTCCTTGCATCGACCGATGTGAGGTTGAAGCTAAGGTCAACAGCTGTTCGTGTAGTCGAATCATATATTAACGTTTCTAATGATGCACTAGGTAGAGCGAGTAGATAATCGTTTGCATGTTTTGCAGAAACTGCTTTAAGTCAAGCCTAGTAGAGTTGTTGACGTGATCTAGAAGTAAATGAGCATTTTTTCGGTTGGTAGGCCTAACCAAGAATCTCAACCAAGCTGCTTCTAATTTAATCTCAAATGGAGAAGAATTCAGCCTGACCAGTTTCGTCGATGATTTCGTAGACCCTGCCGGAAACCTAGCGTGTGGCAGCAACTATCACAAGGAGTGCTAAAATTGTCGGGCATTGGTAAGCCCTTAAGGACAATCAAGTTTCTTGATACGCTTGTTAACTGCCAGTAAGAATAAAGGATCCCGGGCATCCCTGTTTTGTATTGCATGATTAAGTCGGATCCGACAAGACAACTTTGACGTTTATATGATATCTCAGTATGTTTGGGGTGGTGTCCTTGACTCTCTTTAGTAAGTGGTCTCTTCTTACTGCGTTGTATACAAAAATCTAGCTTGAGCAAATACGTAGGACAAGTCATACAGAGCAGGAATTTTATGGAAATGATAGACTGCGCAAATATGTAGTCCTTATTTATGGATCCACATTCTTTTGTTGATGATTTAAGCCATATAAGCTCGGCTATTGCAGTGGGCTGGCAGGAGTGATACAGTTCCTTTTAAATAATTTAGCTAGGACTCTTCGAGCAACAATGAATCTAGCGTGAGTTGGCGCATTTCCTCAAGTGGTTTTACGAGATGTCGAGTTTTGCAACTTGGTGCCACCCCGTAGTCCGGCGAATCTTCTTTATTATTTCCGCCTATGATTAGCTGACATTTGTATTGATTGGGGGGGGGGGGGGGGGCGAACTGTGACCAGTATGAAGGAAAATAATGTCTGCCGAGCAGCAATTGTTTCAAATGTACACGTCATCGTGCACCTTTATAAGGGTGACTGAATGACTAAGAGATGTCTAAAATAATTTGATGTAATGTAGCGTGTTACCATGCTAATATTTTAATAATATCCTACATTTTTATTCAGACAGAAACGAGAGCTATGTAGGGTGATTCGTATCTACGAGACGATGATATAGATGTCGGGTAATTTGCCCTGGTGTGACGTGGTAGTCCAGGCCTGGCGGCCACACACCGAACAGGAAACCGTGAGCGTACTGCACATGTAGGGTGCCTGCCAGGCCGGTTTAAAGGAGTCTCTCTAAGTATGTATAAGAATATGTTGAGTGGCCTGGGCGAGCGCCGCGTTGTTCACCGAAATCGCTTTTTGTCATCCAATCCCTTCGTGAGTCTTATACAGGTAAAATGCTCGATAGCCTTGGAGTGACTAGGCAGAGTGCAAATAGGTCTAAAGCGGAGAAGTCATTTTGAGAGGATGCAGTTTTTGGAATCGGGACTAGGTGGCCCTCCTTCCAGTAATCGCGGCCAGTGCCCGATCGCAGAATGGCTTCCACCGTTTTCATAAAAAACCGTACTATGATAAAATGTGTAACGCCCTCAACCATTATAATAGGGGGGACTGGGGCAATCTAGTTCCTCGGCATCGAAGGTAGGTCTAACTGGTGGGTGGAGAGAAACAGCCCGTTGATAACTTCTTGAGCTAGGTCGGGAAGCTTGATTACGGCGTGAATGATTTAGTTTGTGGCGAGCTATTTTATAACCCTGGTCACGAGTGTTGTTGCTATTGTCAGCACTTAGCCCTAATTTATCTAAATTTCCCGGCAAGGGCCGACGAGCTTTTCTATATTCCTCCCACAAGGTTTGAAAATCTGAACGGTGCCGAGCATGCCGGCGAGGTCATATGCGCCTGATTTGATGGATTTTTTTCGTGCCTTGGATATTCAACTATTCCATTAGTACTTGGCGGCCCACCAAGCTACTGTAGGGTGCAAGGGCGGCGTATTATGAAGGTATGGCGTTGCGCTGAGACAGAAAGTTATGCAGTGATGATCCGAAAGATTTTCGACATCGTGGAGTGCAAACCAACCTGCCATTCTGGGCATTAAGGTCTCAAAATAAAATATCAGATTTGAAGCTGATTCCTGGTCCTCTTTTCTTTAAATAATGCCTAAGACATTGACTAGGTACAGATCACGTATCGATGGCCAGCCCACCAGCGCGGCCCTTCTCGGGGATACATTGACGCTTCCCCACGGTTGATGATGAGCTGCCCCACAATTACGATGTGGTGATTTTTCTGTCCCTTGATCGATAGAGTCATGCCCTCTAACAGCTTTTTAAAAATGTTGGTAGACGTATTATAACGTCTAGTATGACGAAACATGTCCGGTCTATCCGCACTTGTAACACAAAGGGTTTTGGGAAGGGGTTAGTGAAGTGGCTTGTTGGAGCTCACAATTGAGATATTCGAGCACTAGGGGATATTCACCAGCTCGTCTAGGCGTAAACAGAACCATCTGACCTGGATGAATCCAGGGCGATGATGCCGTGCGACGGTTTTTAGTGGGAGTTTCACCACGCAGGAAGAAATCCGAGCGCCCCACATCAATTTAAAAGCGTTGAGAACAATGGCTTTCCTCCCCTACCATCGTGTGTTAGGACATTTATCGTTTGGTCTGATACTTAGCGCTTAGTTCGGGGAGATATATAGACGATTGCCGTAAGTGAGGCCTTGTCTTTATTTTTCTCCTCCCCAGCATATGTGTTTTTAGTGAAACGGTCTGGATTGGAATTGGCTTCTACTCGCACGAATGTGGTGCGGCGGGACCACATCCGTCCCGCTGCAGGGAAATGTTTTCCATATTCTGTTGGAGTGCTGCAATTTCTCGTGTGTCCGAGTTGTAAGTCAAAGCCTCGTTTTGGTTCGCAGGTCAGTGTACTTCGTCGTATTGCGAATTTAAAGTACAAGCACTAACTGCCGCCGTTTCCGAGAACGTTGCGTTCCGTTTCCGACGAGATCTGCAGTCTGAGTCCGCGATGAGACTAAATAATTGAAATCCAACGCATTCATGCCAAAAAACCGGACTTTCGAATTTAGCGCGTTCTAGCATGGCGCAGCACGGCTCTCGGTCGAGACCAGGTGTTCGATCGTTTCGGTCTACCGTCTTCGCTACTGTCCCGCGACGTCCTGTACTGTCCCGCGACGTCCTGTACTGTCCCGCCACGTCCTGTTACCAACAACGCGCACGCCCTTCAACACGCACGGAAGAGAGAGAGAGCTCGAGCTCAGCCAAGCGCCTGATTAGCAAACGTCAGCAGGCGGTCGGAAACTGAGAATGGTAAGGTTGATTATCAAGGTGGTCTTGCTCCGTCAGTGGCACGAGCGATAAAGACAAGAGTGTTTGTGTCACCTATCGCACCTTGCGTTATTGCCACTGATGTACAATATCATTCGACTTAAACTCCAATCCTCCCTTGCAGTTTGGTAGCCTAACACAGCTTAACAGCTCGTATTCCTCGTTTTTCTCTCTCCAGATTTCAAATTATGTTTGTTTTATCTGTTCATCATCACCGAGAAGGATGAACGCAACTTTGCTTGACCCAAAGGTTTGGTCGCATGGTACAGTGATAAAGCCGTACTCTGGTTGCATCACACCCGAGAGAATGATCAATCCATCAGGTTTATTGACGTGCCCAACAAGTTGGCAAGCTGTCACCTTTCATTCAAAATATACACAATTTGTACGAGTGTATGTACAAATCAAAAGTGCGTACGCAATAAAGCAACAATATTGAGTATGATTAACTCAATAAAAGTTCAAACGTTTATAATTAATCTAATACAAGTTAAATACCTATAGATTAAACCGCGATTCGATGGATATTTTTCAAGCTCAGCTGTTTCCCACGTCAGTTAATATGAAATCATCGAAGGAATATATCGGCGATCAATTAAATGTCTATACTCGAATTTTAAATTCGTTGCCAATCTAGGTGCAATTGATGCATTAGGAGTTTGTGGCTTGCTACAATGACATGCACGTCGTTTGTTTGAACTTGTGAGATATGGTTTAGTAAAAGTATACATGGTGCTGAAATTCGTTTTAGGAATAAATATAAGGGTGTTTCGTAAAGATAGAGATTCACGTGGCGGGGGCGTCTGTGTTCTCGTCAAAAACTCGCTAGGTGTCGTAAACGCGGATCTTAGCTTACCGGGTGAATACATTTCTGTTGACTCAGTTTCCAAACAAGACGGCTTTCGTATTACCTGCTGTTATGCGTCTCTCTCAGCGGGCAGTTCTCAGAAGGTGGAATGAATTGACCATACTTGTTCCATCATAAACACCTGCTATCGAATATACTGCCCTGTTATATTGCCCGGCTTCAAAACATTCCCCCTCCCAAGAAAATTGACTAGCAACCTCAACTTATGCTCACCGACTCTATGGAGTTGAAATTTAGGGCCTGATGTTTGGCAAATGGGCTATTTCAGCTCATTTGCCCGCCTGCACTTACGGCTGGGTCTATACTTAATCTTCTTCCTACCACTCACTTGGATAAAATTGAAAATATAACCATTGTCTCTCCTCCCACAAAATCTGATCATCATGCCATTGTTTTAATATTGCACTTGATTTTAGTCATATATTGCCGTCGAATGTTCTGCTCATTTATAAAGTAATGGATGAAGTCGCTCTTATTGCGTGAGTCATCTTACTTTTTCGGGCTGACCGTCAGCTAACATTTAACGTCCACGGGTTTGCTTTAGCATTGCTCCGTAATACGGACCCTATAAATACTAATGTGCAGCGATGGCCCCGTGCACCTATGTGTCTCCTCCGGTCGCGAGGCGCAGGCGAATGCACCACGCCACCGGGCTTGACTGTTGCGATTCATCTAGGTGGTATTAACTGGACTAGCTCTTTGTAGACTTTCCATATGTAAATAGCATGTACACTAAATGTGCTTATTATTGTTTATGTTTGCTGAATACGTTTACTTCGCTGGCTGGCTAGTGTGGTCACATTAAGAACACTGAGATTTACAAAAATTGTCTTGCTCTAAGACTAAGGTAATGTAAAACTGCTTCCCAGTTTCTTAAACATAGGCTAACTAAAGTTATCTGTTCCTTCCATCTGATCTCTGTTCTGTGCGTTGGATCCGAAGATTTTACTTGCAGATAGCCTGCGCAACATTTCATATCAATATGGTTCTGGCAGATAGCCTGCGCAACATTTCATATTAATATGCTTTGTTATCGTTCCGAGTTTGCAGTATATTAAGTTCTTACCGGTACTAGGCTGAAATCTAGCCTGACACCTGAAAACATCCAAATAATTATAAATATTTTGCGCTATTTTTATTCAAGCCAGTGAGACTCAACTTCTAGAGCCTTTCAAGCCACTGAGACTCAACTTTTAGGCTCAGGTAGTCACCCCTGTCCACAAAAAATGCTCAAAAATGTTTATTAATATTTTTGCTCAGGTGACTCCTTTGTCTGTCGACGGCATTGCTCGATGGTGTTTTGAGAATTACATGATTCTCTCATCTTCTTACTCAAAATTGCGTAGTACTGAAACATAGAGTACTTAACCTCGACTACACAATTCATTACTGCGTTTTACCGATCCTTTATATACACGTGACCTAGGCATATAAAGTACATCTGATCTTGATTTTAGCCTTTACGTTTCCAATGGTGTGGAGACAGGCATTGAGCCTTGTTAATACCATCTTCCGCTGCTTCTTTTTGCCTTTATAAAACTCGTGTTCTTTTCAAACTGAGAGTCCCATATGTCTAAATATACAAAATTGGTGGAAGGCGTCCACGAAACTTTGCTGAGGCGCCTGCGATTTAGGACCCTCTTAGGCCCTCAAAGCGTGTCAGCAGATGTTGATTCTTGTACAGACTTATTTTTCGAGCAAGGCATATGTGCTCTAGCTCGACAAAAAGTGAGTTTTTAGGACACTTTTTGGTTGTTCCAATAACCTAGGGAGCTAGCGATCCATAACGTTGCATGTAATTAATATAAGCTCTCGAGCTCTGGAACAAGCGACAGCCCGGACCCGGTCAAAAATCTCTCATTTTATAGTGGCTCGAAAGGCGGCGTGCGAGATTGTCCTTCTGCCTCCTGGATTTACAGGATACGAAACCTTTCGAAAATACATATACGAAACTGGCAAACATCTTTTTCATCTGCCTGCTTTGTAACTTAGGGAGGAAGGAGCTTGGAGAATATACGATGCTTGATGCCGAGAAAACGCTTTTTGCGTGTAACCTTTTGCGGGTGCATTCCGCCCGTATCATGCCTTGAGATGGTGCGGGCACTCTATCAAGGATCCTAGTTTCTGGATGCTGGTTCAAAACTGCGCGGGAAACATCATAGGTCTGAAGAAATCCGCCTTAGCCACATTGCGCGCTTTCGTCCCCTCGGTCTAATAGAAGAAGTAATAATAGAAAATGCTATCAACTCCCCGCCTGAACAACGGGCCTACAGATTCGGATTAAGTATGGCATACATTTGGGTTCTAGATATGACAATATTTGAACCGCTTAAATCGAGTCCCACACTACCCTTTCACATCGAGATATGCGTCAAAGCATTTTCCCTCTTAACTTAAAGTTCAAATAATTGTGGGGTGTGTAAGCGTGTCCGCCGGCTATCATATCGTACCGGGTGACGTCTACAATAAAAATTATATCCCACCTTCAGAGAGTCAAAGGCAACGCGTGCCTCAAAACCGTACTTCGCGTTGATTGTGCGATTTTCTTTTTGCGATGTGTGACGATGGAATATGTTCTTTGTTTACCTTGGTTAAAGCCCTATTATTTTAAACGATCTAGGAGGGCTTTTTAAACTGAACTGAGGGTTTGCAAAGTGCCAACGCACCTAGTTAGTGTGATAAGTACATATTATTAAGCATACTCGCTATTGGCATCTGGTCATAACACTAAGACTGATTGCCCATTTGCCTCATGCTTTGTTTGGCCCCTATAATTATTATTTTAGCGAGCTGTAGAGGAATCGTTTTCGCGGAGTTGGTTCTTCCAATGTCACGTCTATAAACTTATCTTGCAAACAGCTTCAATTATGTCCTTGTCATATCGCTATGATATCAATTCTGTTCTTCGAGGTGTCGCGACTTACATTCCGATATTTTATTAAAGCCACTCAGCGACACTGGATGATGATGATGATTATTATTTTTACTATCATTAGTTATTTAATTCGTAATTGTGTTATCAGAGTACAGTTGTGAGGTTCGAACATGTCGCGTGTTATTATTGTTATTACAATTATTAATATTATTATTATTTCCGTACACATTGCAGTACATTTACGTACTCAAGCAAGGCGCATTTCTTTTAGAGAGTCACTTGCTTACAAAAAAAAATGGGACTCCCGTGGCTGCTTTTTCTACTATCCAAGTCGAATAAGTTCATGTTAAACACAATCACATCGGTTGCTCGTAAAAATCAACAGCTTTTACTAACAGCCCTTGTGACCCTGGCCCATGCTAGGGCCGTTCAACCTACATGCAAAACATTTTGCACGCAAACCTCCGTTCCGGGTCAAGATCAGTAGATTTATTTATTGCCATATTGTATTATGCCAATATTAAACGACCACTTCATATACTTAGTTAAAAAAAATCTAATGACAGCCACATAACGTGAATAGAATTGTGTCGAATAGCGCAAGTGAACGGGCGCAGTGACCCTTCAATTTGACTCCTTAGCTGATGAGAGAGTTAAGCGAGAAAAAGTGCTGAATTTTTTTTATGAAAAAATAAATAAACTAAAATATTTTGTTGAGCTTTACTCGATTTATATAGATGACGAGCTTCTAAAGCCTGTTTGATCTCCCGCCCGTCTTTCTGGCCGACGTCGCGTTTTTGGAATGTCATAGATACTTGTAGGTTGTTCGCTGCACTCAGACGACGTAGTGGGAAAAGCCTAATTGAACCTTTCCAACGAAAGTGCAAAAACACCGGCAGCACAACCTGAGCCGGTAGGGCTATCAGAGCATGACGTGTGAGTTCTACGTCAATATACTGAGCGTATATAGCTTGTCCGCCAAGTGTGAACAAGTGCCGGTTGCTGCAGGCTGCTGTAAATGCTGTTCTCCTATGAACAAGGTCGGCCTTTTCTACCTTGTCTGGCTGCAAATTTGAGTACACACCTAGATTCACAGAATTGTGCTGCGACGTGATTTCATAGTTTAGCCCGTGGTATCACTTTACTGAAGGGTAATGATAATACTTTAGTTTAGCATTCAAAGCTCTGAACTGAATTGTATTTAAGATTTTATCATTACAAAGAACGGCGTGTGGTGCAATGATTTGAAGTGCCATATATGCATATATACATTGAGAGCGTAGCTTACCGGCACAAAAACATTACTAGCCGTCAAACTGGAGATTACGACTTGAATTTGCAAACGCCCATTTAGTCATTGGTCAAACAAAGAAGCTTTTATGTATTCCAAACGGGCTACGGTCTTTAAAGGAATGCGCTGGATCCATAGGTTATTGAAGCAGTTAAGCCGACGCAGAGCAGATTTGCTCGGAATAGATTTAACCCTTCTGCAAAAGCCAGTCGATATTTCCACTTTAGTTACACTTTATCTTAGCGCACAAACAAACCTAACATGTTAGTATATTCAGCTTCTTTGCCAAATTATTCTCTCGACTTGCTGGATTGAATCCCGCCAATCATTGAACGGCCGCATAGGCAGGCCAGATAGTCGTCATGACACTGTATCTTTCTGAACAATAAAATTCAGGAAAGTTCTTAATTTAACAAGTTCTATAACCTATTGATGTATGGTGGCTGCGTTTGTTGACACCCTACATATATTGTCCTATACTGAAAATAGATCATGAAGAAGCACACACACTATGTATAGTGTCCTCAGGTGCTTATAGAGCACACACTATACATTATTCTAATTCTCACCAACTCCCTAACTAAACGTGTATGCAAGCTGCAACGAACTGCTCCCCACTCTTATCTGCGATGACAGCCAGGGTAAGGCAGGTCATGATTACCAGCGGTTTTCTTTTTTATGATCGTGATGATGACAGTGATAATGCCTAGCTGGTAGAGGACGCTCGATTCGTCGTTGTGGTCGTTTTCTTGCGATTCACAACAACGTTGATGCAGCGACAATGGGCACACTTCCGCGTGCAAGGATAGTCCGGGGGGGGAGGGGGCAGAGGTTGGGGCGCGATGAAGAGCAAGGGGAGCAAGAGGTGGGGGCGCGATGAAGAGCAAGGGGAGCAAGAGGTGGGGGCGCGATGAAGAGCAAGGGGAGCAAGAGGTTGGCGACTAAGATGAGGTCGACGATGATGATGGCAAAGATCCTGTGCTGCGAGACGCTTTTGGCGTTGGCGGCAGCCAACAATGGTTGGATGACTGGCTGGCTGGCTCTCTGTGGCTTCACTACTATTCGTAGTACAAACAGCAGCAGCAGCTGCTTCTCGATCATCTGTGTTCACCATGTCGACGCGGTTGTAGGTTGGACGGACGGACAAACGGACGGAAGGACTGATCATCCAGTTCCCCGTGCCTCGTTCCTCTACTCTCCCGGCCTTGCGACGGCCCGCCCGGCTCCAGCCCGCTTGACTCGTCTCCATTCAGATGCTAAATCCGCTTCACAACGGCGGCGCACGGCGAAGCAGTTCATTTCTCACCTGGGTTAACAACAACAACATTTCGAAAGAGTCTGGGAGGACACCCTGGGACTACCTGTTCCCGCTAGTTTTCCTCGCTGGCTAGATGGATATCTGGTTGGTTGGTTGGTTGACTGGCTGACTGACTGGTTTGCTGCTTGCTGGCTTCACCCAGACAAACCTCATCGTGATGGAGTCACTGACTAAACCTAGTTCCTTTGACACTGAGTTGAGTTCCGCCTGCAGCTGCGGTGGTTCGAATTCGCGCGTTGGGGGGCGGAGTTCGGGTGGACAGGCTTACTGCTATATCAACTAGTGTTATACTCCTACGACGGTAATATTTTGTCTCTCCATACTCCATACTACCTACAATTTTGTCTCTCCATACTCCATACTACCGCCGCTATCCCAGCAGAACCCTATGTTTGACACCTTTAGATCTGCGGGTTAGATTTGCCGAAGCAGCACCACCGGCGCCGCCGACAAAGTACAGTGCCGACGGCTCGAAGACGGCGGAGGCGGCGGCTACGTTGTGTTCCGTCTCGCTGAATCTTCTCATTGTAGGTTCTAGCTACCTATCTATCTAGCTATTTCTCCATCTATCATCTATCGTCACCACTGCGTCGTCGTCGTCGATTGTCACCTAGGTCAGGCAGAGTAAACGGCAGACAACGCCAGCGCAGGGCAGAGTTGGGGTGGGAGCTCGATCCCATTGTGTTGTTGTCCTGTCCTGTCCTACTGCATGGTCTGTCGCTGCTGAGAGCTGTTTCGGCGCCTGGCGCCTGGAGCCTTGGCAAAACTGTTTAGCAGCTTTCACGTTCACACTTTTGCTTGTAAGCAGTTCAGAAGAGCGATGTGGGTGTCCGCGACAAGCTTTTCGCCAGTCGTAGCGATCGTAGTACCACTGCCGTAGAAGAGGAGGGGGGAGAACGTCCTTCTCCTTCTTCTTCCGTTGCGAAGCCCCTTGTCCCCCACAGTACAGGAAGGTGTGCGTACACGTAGTTCGCATAACCTCAAAAGCAAATATATTACCTTTTTTGGAGTGCATGATCTCACGATTGTTATCGTGGCGGGAGAAGCGCCTGCATAATTACAATGGATATTATGCTTTTTTTACATATACTGGCTTAATGTCATTATTGTTGCAGCCGGCTCCTGCCCGCATCCGTGTCGGGTTGTCTGAGAACGAGCTAGCTGCGTGGCGGAGAGGGGCAAGGGAGATATTGGATTTGTTCATGTCACTAACGATAATAATAATAATAATAATAATAATAATAATAATAATAATAATAATAATAATAATAATAATAATAATAATAATAATAATAATAATAATAATAATAATAATAATAAAATAATAATAATAATAATAACAATAATAATAATAATAATAATAATAATAATAATAATAATACCAAGAAATTCATCAGTGAGCTGGGCCAACGGATTACAGATCTCACAGGGAATCGGCGCGAAGGCGAGTTTCTACGGCAACTGCTGTCGCTTGCAGTGTGCCGAGGAAACGCCGGCTGTATTGTCGGTCCCATGGAATAATATTTAGAAGCTAGGAGAAGATAAGGAGTACACGTTCACACCTCACAATTGTAACATTTAAGTACTAAATAATAATAATTATTATTATTATTATAAACCGTATTTCGAAACTAAACTGTATTGAGTACAGTCGTAGATAAATGCATGTTAATTTAGAGAGAATGAAGAATGTTGGTCAAACAATTGTTTGCCCAACGCTGTCACCGGAATCGTCCGTGTTGTGTTCCGCCGCCTGTCAAAACCTGCCCCTAGCTTCACCCTTGCCACCGTCGTTGGCTGTTTCGGTGGCTTTTGTTCAACGTGACGAACTCGTAGGAATTTGCCTGAAGAAGGAGAAATTTGATAAGGGGGTAGCTGCCCATCCGGGCCTCAGTTAGCTACTATGGGTGCCTTACTCAAAAAGAGGCGTTGTGCAGCTAACAACCTTTTGCCCAAGTTTAGGAGATATAATTAAAAATTGAGGACAAAGAGGACGACTTTCATTGAAACCTGACAACAAGTTAGAAGGAACCTTAGTAGAAGGCTCAGCCCTGCCGACCCTAATATCTAATTGACTATCTAGATTAGTTCCAGCTAAATTGTCTCCGTACGCTGCTGTCAAAACTCATCCAACAGGAAAGCATTCGCAATCTGTGTTCGCAGCTCGGTATAAAAAATTGACGCGGCACTGTGGACTTCAGCGCAAATAGAAACATGGTCAGATGTGTAAACTTCTAATAGTAATATTTCCTAGGCCCGTGTGGTTATGGGAGGCAAGACATACGATATAGATTATACGGCAACGAATTTATACTGTCAACCCTAGTCAGCCTAAAACAGAGTACCAGTTGGGATGCACGCTGCCTTGACTTATTAGGCAAAATATCAAGAGATTTCTTCACACAAAACAGACCTCTCTGGGAGAGTATCGTCCTGCTGCGACCCTTTGCAGCAATAGCACCTTTAAGGGTGAGTGAGATATGCTGAGATGTAACGCGGAATTGCAAGGTGACCGTTTTATAACCGCATGGGTGGGAGTAGTATTCGCGATAGCGGGTTGGGAGGGAACTCCGCCGGTCTATCTACACCGGCAGCGCTCTCGCGGGTAATGCATACCTTCATCGCCGCCGCAGTATTGAAAAAATATCTTTTTGTGGTAGCTTCTTTTCTGAGTTTATATGTTTTTTGTTCGCTCTATGCGTATACCTAAATACGAATGTCATTCTTTTATATCAGGGGCGCTTAGAGAGGCAGCATATAGTGATTGATTAATTTATTGTCCGCTTGGCATGTATACCTAAATACGCATGTCACCCTTTTATATCAGGGGCGCTTAGAGCGGCAGCATAAATATTACTTATGCATCCATATAATCCATGTCTACTTCGACACCTACTGAGTATTTGCTTTTCATTGTGACAACCTCTTCTTTGTTATATCGACCAGGTCATTTCTAACATTTGGTCCTAGAGCTAGGGCCTCCGACAGCTCTATATATCTGCTCCTTCCTAAGGATATACATTCTTTAATCATATGTTCGATTGACTCATATATTACCTTCGCATCCATATCATCAATGTAACCTACAATACCAACTGAGTATTTGGCCTTCATTGGGACAACCTTTTTTTTTTGTAATATCGATTTAGTCTTTTCTAACGTTTGGTCTTAACACTAGGGCCTCCGGCAGGTCTATATCTCTGCTCCCCCCAAAATTGTGCATTATTTTACAATTTGTTCGAATGACTCATTCCCTAATTCACAAACACAGCATTCTGTATCATCCCCTCCTTATATTTAGCTTTTTGTATCCTTGTATCTTATATCCCAGCTCTAACATTTGCCAGTAGCTTATACGCTCTTCAATTATTGTATACCCATCCTATTGGGCCCTTTTTCCGCTTTTCCTTTCGACATATACCTGCCAAACTCGATTTGGAACCCATCACCAATTCCCATTTGCCTGTATATGACTTTTTACCCTTAAGTTCACTCTTTTATCCGATACCTTTTCTCTTACCCATTGGTGACTATTGTACCCGTATTCCCTAGCTGCGAACTCAACTATGCGATCCCACTTTGTTTTAATTTTAGTGCCGTCTTCATCAGCTGCATCTGTTTAACCCACCGTTTATTTGCGACACTCTAAAATCCTAAGACTAAATCTTAGCGTACTTTGTACTTGCTTTTGAATACATTTTGACATTCGTCCCCCTACTACTGCTAACTACTGCGAAAAGAGTCGAAGGGAAGGCAGCGCGCGGTGTTGAGAAAAAATGAACTCTTTACGCAACAAAACGATGGCTTGACTAGCTCATTTGGCAGTAATAGCACACACAAACTGTGTTTGCTAAAACTACCAAATGAGCTCGACCGTAGCGTCGCCGTATTGCTGCCCACAATGTACCGGCCACTGACTGCACTGGCCCTGTCTTTGCAAAGTACAACCAAATAACAACAAAAAGAGAGCCTGCCCATAGACTTCACGTGCCGACCGGCTACCGAAGCGTACTTCGATTCAATGAGACGGCTGGGCGGGACCCAGTTGAGCTGTTAGTTAGGTAGTTAGTTTGTTAGGCGGTAGTTCAGCCCTGCCACGCTGGCCAGCCAACTGCGGCGTGGCGGTGCAGGGGCCGAATGCCAAACAGTCCGAGTGCCAACGACGAAAAGAGGGCACGTATGTGAAGCTGCTCTTCACTGAAGTCCTCTGTTCTTTGTCGTTCCTCTAGCCCTCACTAACCCCGTTTGCGACTTGTCTTCCTTGTTCGCCTTTGCCCTTTAGCCTGATCAGAATCCGCATTGTCATGGGAATGGGCAATGGCACCTTTTCATCAGCACGAAAACCCGATCATCATCGCCATCATCTCTCACCAACACTACCGACATTATCATCATCAGCATCGTCATTATCATCATCAGCATCGTCATTATCATCATCAGCATCGTCATTATTATCATCATCATCATCATCATCGCTTGTTGACATTGTTATCAATCGTTTTCAGCACCACACGCATCGCCACCTTGCACATTGCCATGTTCGTCGCTCTTCGTAGAGGCTTTCTCGTTGACGATTGTCGCTCAAGGAAGCTCAATGCCTGCTTGCAGTCCGGCTATTCGGCTTTTCTATGTTCGTATCCTCTCCCGATCAGATCTGTGCTGCTGTGGCAACGGCCACACAAGCAGCGGTCGGTTGAAGTCAATCGTCAGCGACTACTCAATCCATCGCATACAGAAGCAAGATGCAGGTGTGAGCCTCAATCAATCTATCTTTCTCCCTCAAGCTTGCCCTTCTTCCTTTTCATCATCGACTTCTTTTTCATCGTTTGGTCGTCGTCGTCGTCCTGTTGTTGTTGTTGTCGTTGTTGTTGTTGTTGTTGTTGTTGTTGTTGTTGTTGTTGTTGTTGTTGTTGTCATCGTCCTTCTCCTCGTGGAACAAGTGTGGCCGTATACTTTGAGGCCGATAGTTCAGCTTGGCTGATGGCGGTGGCCGTTGTGAAGGTGGTGGTATCACCATCACCCAATGCGGACTTGGGGGAGGCACTCCCGTGCCGTCGTTCCATGCACACGTCGTCATGCTTTCATGTACTTTGCTAGCGTATTGTACATACATGCAGGCTGCATACACACACACATACGTTCAGCAAAGCATGCGGACACAGAGATAGAAAAATACAGAGAGAGGGAGGGGCTACAAGTTATAGAGTAAGGGAGTATACAGTGCCGTGTATACAGGCAGACACACAGGATTGCGTTTCCACTGAACGTCCGGCGTCTGGCGGAGGGAAGAGGAATAGGAGTGTTGGGAGGGGGGGGGGGGGGGGGCATTGAAGTGGGAGTCGGGAGCCGGTGGGAATGGGGAGCTGTTCGAAGTTATTCCTGCGACTGGGTGGAGGATCGGTGACTTTAGCGCCTGCCACGACCACGGCCACGACGACGACTCAGCCAGCGACCACGAGTGTGTCAGTCACCCTCGCCCTCTCAGCTTTAGTGTACAACATACCTCGCCCTCGTCACTACGGGTTCAGGGCGTCAGAGCCTGCCTGCTTGTGTCCTGTTGGCCCTTCGGGTGTCGCCAGGGTAGCAGCAGCAGCAGCCGCAGTCGCAGCGGCAGACAACAGCAGCGGCGGCGGCGGCTTTGCCAGCGGCAGCAGTCTCCTAGCCCATGATCGGGTAGCGAGGTTCGGGCCGTAGCCTCAAGCGAGTATCCGAGTTGGCTCCACCCCTCATGGATGATGTCGTTCGTATCTGCGCGCGCGTTCTCGTTTCCAATCGCTCTCTCTCTCGCCCTTTCTCTCCTTCTCCCAATGTCTCTGTATCCATCTGCACCCTCTCTCGCTCTCTGGCCGCTGTGTTTCGCTACGCATCCACCTTCCTCGCCTTCAGGAGGCGGGGCTTCGGTGTGCCGCGCCGCCGTATTGTATAGCGATACCACCCACCGGCGGCTGTGGCTGACTCGACTGTTAGAGTAACTTCGGCAGGCCGTAAGCCGGCAGCCGCCGCTGCTGCTTCTGGTGGGGGTGCTGCCGCCGCCGCTGCTGTCACTATTCCTGCTACCGTGGCCGTCGGTGTTCCCTCGTTCGTTCACGATCACCATCATCACCATCGTCGTCGTCGTGGTGCCTGTCCCGATCGTCCTGGTCGTGGTGGGGTCGTGGTGATCCTGTCACCGAACGCGTGCGTACACTAGCCATGTAGCAGTGCTGCTGGCAACTACTCATACTGAGGTTGCTCGTTCGACCACGACGACGAGTGCTGCGAGTTGTGCGCATGGCCAGCATGACTGCTACCTCATGCAGGAACTACTAATACCATAGGACGACGACGACGACAACCACGACATTTGCAACGTGTACAACTGCGGTGACTGCTGATACCATACATTAGTCGTTGCCTTTTCTTCGATCAGCGACGAGACCGAGCCTTTGCCGGCCGAGGACAAAGGTGACGGTCTTTTAGAAGAAGGAGAGGAAGAAAATAAAGAAGACGAGGAAAATAAAGAAGACGCGACTCGCGAAGCAAACAGGCTGTAACCGGCGCCATCGTGGGCCTTCTCGTGCTGCGACCTTCATCTCGTCATGTTAGCAACAGCAGCAGCGACACTTCGTGAAACTTTGACTGCTGGTTTGTAACGTGGTTTTGACAGACAGATACACGAACAAACCGACTGGCAACAACGTAAACCACGACGAAGTGTGACCGATGGACGTCCACTGGATGGGCTCATAGGCCCGACCGGCATAGGCAGCAGTAACAACAACAACAACATCAACAACACCAAGCTCAGAAATAGCCACAACAACAACATGAACAACAGCAAGCTCAAAAATAGCCACAACAACAACATCAACAACAGCAAGCTCAGAAATAGCAACAACAAGGACAACAGCAGCAAGCTCAGAAATAGCAACAACAAGAACAACAAAAGCGACAACAACGACAACAGTGCCTACAGTGTTATGACGGCATAAGGCGATTCTTTTTCGTCAACTGACTGCATCGCCATCGGCGGCCGAAGCGGCAGGTGATCTGTTTCTTGTTTCTCCCTGTGCGACCGTTATCCTGTGTCGGCACGGTCATCATCCTGGTCATTCACGGCTAGCAGCCATGATCGATCAGTAGTTATTTGGTGTCACGAATTACTCGGCGCCACAAATTACTCGGTGCCATCGATTACTCGGTGCCACCGATGTCTCCTACTCTATGTGTCCTAATTAATTCCTGTTTGCATCCTAGTATCTAGCGGTTGCAGTTCCTGTTGCGGTCACCTGCCTGTACTAGTGGGGACTGTAATTTCTCCTGTACTGGTTACCCAGACAACACTGCACACTGCTGATGCTGCCGCTGCCGCTAATGTCACGGCTCTATTCTTCTCTACAGTCATTCTTACACTGATATTATTACTTCTGCTACTACTTCGCCCACCATCAACTACTACTACTACTACGGGTGCTACAGTTATCAGTGGTGGGGGTGTGGTTTGACCTTCCGCTCTCAGTGAGGTGTTGTGCTTGGAGACTCGTTGGGGTGGCTGTATGCAGGATTGGACAACGTGCAGCAGCAGCAGAAGCACCCGCAAAAGCGGTAAGCTTCGACCAGCGAAAACATCAGCCCGGTCTGAAGAAGTTTGGTCCGAAGCTGGATAACAAGACAGGAACACTGTCTAGACGAAAGCGACGAAGAAGACGCGGGGCAAGAGGACGACGGCGACGATCTGAACCCCTGGCCAAGACGAGACATGGACACAGCCCAGCACACCGCGCACTCACAACCTCCGCAGTTCACGACTGGTGAGTTATTCTCTATCTATCTATACATATATATATATACTTAACGTAATACTTTTGTTATTGTTGTTGTTATTGTTGTCGTTGCGTTGTGTTGCCACACATCTCTCAAACTTGAAACAGATAGCCTGGCCTAATGGCTAGGGTGATAACAACGCACCTGTTTCTGTAGGTGCTACAGCACCTTGACTATTGGATCACATCTAACGAACTCCTGAAGTGCAGGTGCTCACTGGTCTACTGCCGTTTGATAGCTGTGCTTTGGGCGTGTGTGAGGCGGTCTTTTGTTGTCGTTCACAGAGTGTGTGCCTCGTTATTGTTCGTGTTGATGACAATGAAGCTGGTGGTTGTTGTTGTATCTTTATTGGTTAATTGACCTTTGGCTTTGGTGATCGTTTGTGAGTCATCTACAAGCGATCGCGCATGGTCAACGTGTGTCTAACTTAACAATCAAAGTTCGATAACTTATATTCAAGTTTACGTAGTCTTCTTGTAGAGAATGCATAATCATCCGTTGACATCAGACCACCGAGAGTGTAGCGTGAATTGCGCACGAAGCCTTTTTAAATGATGGAAGCTCTTACTAGGCGTTAACAGTTTGACGCCAACGCCAATATTTGTTTCCCCCAACTCGAAATGGCTATGTCGAGCCTGTGCTGCTTTTTTTGTTTGCCTAAAGAGATAAAATTCAGGAACATACGCACTGTATTGCAGTTGACCCTTTCTCATTTCAATTTTTGTACACGTACGATTTACTCTTGTTAGAAGCATTCGCGCAGGACGTGAGTGCTATGGCTAGGCAGCGGATAAGTGACAAATTCACTCAGTCGGTGTCTTTTGCTCGTCTTTCTCGCCTCGCAACACCGAATTATCATGGACTTTTTTATTATAATAAACACTTTTTTTATTTTGTTTTAAGAGCACTCATATTTTAAACGTAAAGTAACTGTGTTAGCCCAAACAAAACAAAACATAATTTAGCTAACTAAAATTCACAACCGGTGTTGCAATTGATTTAAGTTAATTGGTCAAACCCAAACGATTAGGCAAGCAATCGGCGAGGCCAGATAGATGATTATGATGGAGGCAATCGACATGACTGGGGCGGTTTTGCCGTTGCAGGTAACGTGAGCCCGGTGTTTGGCGGCGGCGGCGCCGCGTCGCAGGAGACCGCCGCGAGCGCCGAAAGCGGAGGAGGCGGAAGTGGAGGAGGCGGTGCCGGAGGTGGAACCAGTGGAGGTGCGATGGGAGCCGAACGGTACCAGAGGACCCCGAAATGCGCCCGTTGTCGCAACCACGGTGTGGTGTCGGCGTTAAAAGGGCACAAGCGCTACTGCCGTTGGAGAGATTGCGCCTGTGCCAAATGTACGCTCATCGCCGAGAGACAGCGGGTTATGGCGGCTCAGGTGGCCCTTAGGTGAGCAACAGCGGGACAGCATCCTGCCCTTGCCCCGCACACGAACCGGGTCCTGTGATTCAGTGTGTCTCTAAGGGTGCCTGTGTGTGTCGAAGGAGGCAAGGGTATTGTAGAAACGTAGAAAGAGGCAAATGATTGTTGAACTCAGTACGGAAAACATGATGATTGTTTTTTGCGGGCAGGATCAACGCTGCGGCACGCTGGTTGGGCAAGCAAAGCAAGCACGTTTATCTTTCTACTCAAGCGATTAAATCTTGTTGCATGTCTTGGACAGCTCAAGGAAGCGATCAACTCGAAACAACTCTCTTTATCATCTTCTGAGAGGCACATTTGAGTCGGCGACATGAGACGGCATGCGCTTTCTTTTGGTTAAAGTCGATTAAATGCGGCGTTTCGTTATGTGTTCTATCTGCTTCTTTATTAACCCGTTTGCTCTTACCGTTTACTCTGTGCTATATTATAGTGAGAGTTTAGCTTATTTCGCTCACTTCACGTAAAGGTCGCGCTTGCTCACAGCCCAATGCCTAGGCGGCCTGCGATGCACTGTCTTCATGCATGTAATGTAGCAAGTAATAATAGCATGTAATGTGTCCTGTCTCCATACCGCAGAGAATCAATAACTGCTAGGAACTTTTCATACATTGCACATCGGTAATGGCTTTGTGGTTATTATTGCCTTCTCCATCCTATTCTCTTTCATAATTACTGAGGTTTGCAATTCGCTGCGGTTTCGTACTGGATTGAGCGGTTTGAAAACGATTTTTGTTGCACACCGTCGTGTATGCCGATTACTCGAGCATAGAAGCTTGTAAGAGCGGTGCGTCACTACGCAACACACCAACGTGGATTCGACCTTGGCCTCGACTGGCTAGATTTTTTCCCTCATCGTCGATTCGTTAAATCTGGTCCTGCATTGTCCTGCTGTTACATACAGCTTTTCAAAGACCTCCATCTATGCTTAGCATGAGTACACAATTAAATGAAGAGATAAATTGGTGGCATATAGTAGTCTCTGACTAGTTAACGCTGCGGACTATCGAGTGTGCTTCCGCTAAGACTGTCGCTCTGTTGATATTTGTTTGCTTTTGTTGTGAATTGGTGTTGTTCGTTTGTTGCATGTTATTGTTGCTTTTGTTGTGCGGTCGTTGCGAGTGATGACATATTTGTCTCGTATCGATGTATTTATTAGCCTTTTGCGCTATCTCTGTCTTCCTTCAACCCCCGTGACGCCTCTCTCTCTCGCTCTCTCCCTGTATGTATAGGAGACAACAAGCGCAGGAGGAGAACGAGGCTCGCGAGTTGAGCGTCCTGTACGGATGCCACGAGGGAATCATGGCGATGCACCGAGCCGGACTCACCTTCTCGGCAGCCATGTCACACCTGCTCGGAGGAAAACGGCCTAAGGAAGATAACGGCCACTCGATGGCCACAGATGACCTCAGCAGCGGCGGAGGCGGGGGTGGAGGCGGTGCTGGAGGAATGAACTCCTCGGCCGCGCTCTCGGCACCCGCAAACAGCCCGCTCACTGAAGCCGACAAAGAATTCGCCATCGCTTCAGCCACTGCTGGTACCGGTCAGTACCGTTGTGTTATTACCATATGATCCACTCGCCATGCTACTTGCCTCGTATGCATGCCTTTCCCTGTGACATAATTTATGCGCCCACCTGCGACTTGACAGTACTCGACAGTACTTGGCCCGTCGCAATAACATTTAAACTTAACATGTAAACCGACCTTTATTTACTGAATAAAGGCTGGTGGAGGAGGCTGGCGTGCAGGTAAACCTGCAAAGCCGCCTTGTAATGCGAATTTCTCTAGCTTCACGCCAGGAAAGCATGCGAATGATAATTTTAATTCTTATAATACATTTTGGTGTATTCAATATTTGTTATCACAAGCAATGCTGTCGGCCTTCGATGCACTGAAGATATGTCTCGCGGCAAGTCAAAGTCCATAGGAGACAGATGATCGTATAGAATGAAAACACAACCTACTTGAAACAAATGTTTTTAATTCTAGATAGAGGGGGCAGTGGATTATGAAAGCTTATTCGGCTCAAGAGACAAAAACGCTGAGCCAAAGTCCCATCGCTTAACCGTCTTTGGACCCCCGACAACGCGAACAGGACAAAACACATTGTTATCGTGGTTCATGGTTTTAGGACATGGCGCGCCATCGTGTGCTTGCCAAATATGCACGCCAACAGTAACAGTAGAGCTCGTGCAAAACATACAAATTTTGTTTCGTGTGATTTTTCTATTGAGACATTTATCTATGCGTTTTTGTTGTTTTAATCGAGTTTTATTCTTGCGAATAGCTTCTAGAGGAATTGAGAACCCTATAATATTGAACTGGGTTGCCACAAGCGATTTAGCAGTCATCAACGGGATGGATTCGCGGTTGCAGTTGCTGTAACTCCACATATTTCAAAGGGCGCTGGTTCGACAACCACGCGATGCATAATGAATATATAACGAAGACTTGGTTTTAGAGTAAGTTTCCCATTTAAACCCACATGCTAAACTATACGAATTAGAAGCAATTAAAGTTTGTACTCAAACCTGTTGCCTCCCAGAGTTAGTAAAAAAAAGTATGTTTTTATTACGAACTCTGGAGGAAGCGATAACGTAGTATCGGCCTAGAATGATCGGTTGTTCAATAACTACGTTTGGTGCGGGGGCGTCTGTACCGAGCAGACGAGCAATGAAGTGATGTCGCAACCGCTCGTTTGCCATGGTGTGCATGATTTTATTCTGCCGGCGAACAACGTAGATACGTGGTTTGTGCTCTGCTCTCCCAAGCATACGTATTTCCTCTTCTACAGGAATACTGGCGTTTTTTCCCAAGAAGTAGTTTCTTGTAGGTTGTTTTCTGTCGGCCATAGAGCACCCTACGATCAGCAACTATCTGGAACTGGCTGGGGTGTAGAGCCCGAGCCTAACGCGGGAGCCCCTAAGCTTGCCGGCATGTTGTAAAGCTTTTGTCTGCACTTGTTCTTAACTACAGCCGTTTTTTTTCCAAAGTGCCTTCAAAGTGTGATTGATTTGTTCAATATCAGAAGTGAGTGCCAGCAGCTTTGAGTCGCCCGTTATTACACGCAAATCTAGACGAATCAGTTGTCGGCTGCCGGCGCCAGGCACACAGAGACGCCCGCACTGGCAGGAGCTCCCGTGCTGGAATAGAACCTTGTAAATATGAAATTCCGTGGGATGTTAAAGGTTAAGAAACAAGATGTCGATAGTCCGCCTTCCGTTTTGGCAAACGTGCGTGAAATTGTCACGGTCATTTGTACAGGATAGGCTTCTGTTTTTTAGAAGAGCATCGCTCTTTCTCTCCGAGGCGCCACTATCAAAACAAAGTGCTGAAGCCACTGCCGACCAGAGTAGGAACCTGGAAGTTTAGCTCCGCTCGATCGGCACCGACAGCATCGACAATATCAAGATCAACGTAATGAGGTGGCAGGCCGAACAATGCGAGGTTGAAACCACCTGAAAGCTGAGAGTCATCCAGCACTCACCTCGATACACACATTCTGGATGACTCTGCTGGTAATTAGATTGGGAGTTCGCCTACCGGTCTACCCCACCCTTCGTCCCGAAGACTGGCTTTCAGATGAAAACTTGGCATCTCATAAAGTAAAGTTCCACTCGCATAAAATTTTTCGTCAGCAATACAATATCTACATTTTGAAACAACCGTCCTGTAACGCTTCAGATACACTGCCGCAATTTCACAGAAATATGTTGCAAATGTATATATATATATATTGCGTCTCAGTTCATGCAGAGAGCATTTCCTAGAAGTTGGTTCTAAAGCTCGAAGTAGCTTAAATAGTCGGGGTCATTCGATGAACCAATTCGTGGATGCCTGTTACTTCTACTGCGTATGCACAGATAACGAGAACAACACCAGGAGCGACACCAAAAGCAGCAGCAGCAGCGATCTCTCGATGTGCTTTCGATCTCGGCTTAGCGGACACTTTGTTAGGCGACGAGTTCACTCGACCCGCAGTTATGTAATCATGGATCAGCGGCGATCTTTCTCTGCCCGAGCGCACTCGAGCCCCGTTGGCTCGGCCAGCTTAGTGTAAACGTGGCAGTGACTACTTGCACACAATGACGCACGTAAGTGAGGGCGAATGCAAGCAGCTAGGTGGAAAGAAGAAGATGTCGTCGTCATCGTCGCAAGCATGCAAATACCTGCGTACAGCATACCAGTGGCCGGCTCAATATGGTGGGCAGTATTTAGGCGAGTATTTGTGCCTGAGCTTGTGCCACATATCCTCCTCCGACAGTACTACCTATAGCACCACTATATATATATATATATATATATATATATATACTTACGCTCATGTACCATGCATGCATAGACGTGTGCGTGAACACACGTACGAGAGGAAGGAACGTGTGTGTAGCACATGTCCCAAGTAAATTATGAAGAGACGTAGTCACTTAGAGACTATGGAGACGTACGTATCTGCATACGTCTGCGTGCGATTACGCCGATGCTGCTGCTATTATTACTAATTATATACTATTCTAATTATGTTATTATCAGTAACGAATGCCATCCATGACAGCAGCTACGGACAGCGGAGACTGACTGGAATGGGGTGAGTCAGTCACACCTTACAGTATGGGTAGCTAGCGGCAGAAGCAACAGCACCTTCATCACAAGCAAGTCATCCGCGCACTCTTTTCGGCTGCTGCTGCTTTGGCATCAGGCGACTTCTTCTCCGAAAGCGCTCGCATGCATCAGTCGCATACAGCATATACGGTGGTGTCGACTGTTGCCTCGATAAGCGACTCGAGTGTGCCACATGCTGAGTGCGAATTGAGTGCAGTGCACGTTCTCTCATGTTGTTAATGTTATTATTATTATTATTATTATTATTATTACTATTCTTCTTCTTCTTATTGTTGTTGTTGTTGTTATTACAGCTACGGGTGCTGCTGTTGCTGCTGCTGCCGCTAGTACGATTATTACAATTAGAGCTTGACTATTGTTGCTCGAAGCGATGGAGGCGGCGATAGGCATCTTTTTGTCGTCGGCAGTTGGCTTCGGTGCCGCTTCGGTGCAACCCGAGCTGGTTGCGCAAGACGCGGGTCCGGGGGATCCGAGCGGCAACTTCTGATCGTTATCTTCCCCTCTTCCTCGGTTTTCTTTTTCCTTATCCCTCTTCTCCGTCAATCTTATCTGTAGCGACATCATCGCCAACTAGAAATGTAGTTGTTGCTGTCTTCCTTGATATTGTTGTTGTTGTTGTTGTCGTCGTTGTCGCGTTGTTGTTCTTGTTGTTGTTGCTAGTACTGTTGCTGTTGTTGTTGTTGCTAGTACTGTTGTTGCTGCTGCTAACGCTGGTCGCTCTGACGGTAATGCTGGCGGTGGAACCCTCATGCCGACTGAGTGCACCTCAGTCACGAGCTCGGTTCGATCGGCAGACAGATCAAAAAGCAACCGAATAGCCACAACGTGTCGTCTGTCACCTCACGATGCGCAATGGCATCGCGCAATGGCGAATCACCATTAGTACTACTACTACTAGGACTACTATTATTATCTCTAGCATTATCATTCCCGTGCGCCAGCATTGCGTACCCCCATCGCTCGGCTGCACGACCGAGACGTTCCCGAGGTCTTCCTAGATAAAGTTTCCCGGCAGTTGCCTGTGAAGAGATAGCCGTGCTGCGGTGAAGATCGCTTAGTGTGCCCGGTTCTACGTCTGCTTAAAACTGACTCCCCGACAACCTGGCGTTCCTTGCTGGGTTGGTTAGCACTCGTTTGGGCGATTCGTCGTTGCTTGCTTCTTTGTCGTGCTTTATGTTACGAAAACGTTCGCAGCCGTTTTAGCTCATTGCCCGCACATTGCGCTGCGTTAGTTTGCTCCAGCCGCATCAGTACAGTCGCAACTATGCGGATGATCATCCGCCTGGCTTTCTCTCACTCGGTAGTTTGAGTTTAAGTCTTTGTCGACAAACTCGCCATGTTTCTACTAGCATTGCCACTGCCGACAAGCTGTTGTTAGATGTGATATGCTTGTTGCCCCTGCGGCCGGCCGCCAGCGCGGTTGATCGGCGTAATAAAATAAAAAATGATATATACATTTTATATATATATATATATATATATATATATATAGGAGACAGCAGGCCGGTGGCTCCCCTACAGTTGGTTTGTCGACCGTGCCAGGGCCATCTGCATGACAGTTGTAACGACCAACGATGAAACGAAGGCTGTGTCCGGCCGCCCGCAGTTAGACGCGGCGTGGGCGGACATGAATGCTGCTGGTGCCACTGTACGATTTGTATGAGATCAGACGCCGTTAAGGCACTGGCAATGCGACGTGCGGAAAAGCAACGCGCGAGACCGTTCCGAGACGGTCCGGGCTGGCCAAGTCGTTGCACAAACAGTTGCACAAAACGCTCTAACGCAGACGAAACATCCTCCACACAGACAATTGGATATATGAGACAAGCAAGTAGCGAGTCACCGCCGATTCGCCCGCGGTTCTCCGGTTTATGCTTGTTGGTCGGAAGGAGAGACGGGCTTTTTCCTCTACGACAAGCTCATAGACGTCGTCAGTTACAAATGTGCCATAAGTACAATGTAGACGAACATATATGCACATAGAACAACACAACAGCTTGGTAATTTGGGGCAGTTGCCAGCACTGTAGGTTTTCTGTTGCGTTATTGTCGAAAATAGCGACCTTTTCAAAACATGCGGACTTGTATTGGATAAAGTCAGTATATATATATAAAAAATGCGCCCGTCACATTTACTCCCATTTGCCTTAATGTTAACGGATAAACCGTTCGCACATTCTGTCATATATATATATATATATATATATATATATATATATATATATATATATATATAAAGAAAGAACAGTGAAACAGAAATACAATAATAATGGGAAAATCATAATGGCAATA
The DNA here is from genome assembly GCA_003439945.1 of Dermanyssus gallinae. NCBI lineage: Eukaryota > Metazoa > Arthropoda > Arachnida > Mesostigmata > Dermanyssidae > Dermanyssus > Dermanyssus gallinae. Next base: position 139,852 of record QVRM01000534.1, read on the forward strand.
TATCTGAGTCTTGTGTAAGCGTAACGTTTCTCTCAATGGCAGCCAGTATATACGTTTTTCGGGCTGACTCTCAGCCAACATTTACCGTTCACAGTTTTGCTTTTGCATTGTTTCGTAAGCCGGACTCACTAGATATAGACGTGTAACGTTGGGGACCAAACCAGTGCACCAATATGTCTCCCCCGGTCGCAAGGCGCACGTCTTTGCACTACACCACCACCGAGCTCGACAAGAAAAATTTCTACCTGTGCCCTCCCCTTCTTGCTTCCCGTCCGACTCCGTACTACTTCCCTGAGGAAAGATTGCCCTGAATCTTAATTCATGGTGGGCGGCTTTGCGAAGATCTATCTGACAGGATGAGTACGAAATTTGTCAGGTCAATCTGGCCGACGCGGCCGTCCTGGGTCGCCGCTTCATCTTTTTACACTCCTTTAATCCGCGGTTCGTTCTGTAGGGGGGTTCTTGTGCGCCTCCGGATCGCATCGCCGGGCGCCAAAAATTCCACGGTCACGCCGTTTTCACGAGAATCGTCCAGATTCGTGTTTCGCCCCCTCTCGTTGTATTCAGGCCGGCCGTGGCCATGCGCCGACATCACCTCGCTATCCGAATGCACACTCCTCGTGTCAGACGCTCTCTTTCTGTCCCTCTCTACGGGGTGGCCGGAATTGTGCCAATGACTACCAGAACCGAAGCGCTAATGCAACAACGAAATCATCATGATCTCGTGACGACTGCCTTCCGAACCTAGTGTTGTAGTGCCAGCATTGCCGGCAGCCATTTTCTGTCGCGAAGAACGCGAAACACGCAGGAGGCAGGCAACGGATGAAGTGACAGCAGCAACAACAACAGTAACAGCAACAACAACAGCAGCAGCAACAACGAACTTGAGCTATTTTTCTTGTTGTTTCTGATGCTGTTGTTGTTGCTGCTCTTGATGATGTTGTTGTTGTTGCTGTTGTTGCTACCACTGCTGCTGTTGTTTTTGTTGCTGCCGTTGTTGTTGTTGTTGCTGATGTTGAGGCTGCTGTTACTGTTGTAGTCGTTGTCGTCGGCATCGGACGAGAATGATGATGAAGACGATGCCGATCGTTGCTCACGCTTGGGACGCGCTCGGGATGACACTCGTGCAAATGGTGCGATATCTGTGCCTCTGTCTCATGCCTGCATCATCTCTGCCCGTATCGCAACGCCCAATCGCCAGATGGACTGGTTCCGCACAGACACGCAAACCAACCAGCAGAACGAGTCGGCGACGGACCGATAGGTAGATAGAGAGAGACAAATAGACACCCATCGCACAACGCTTGCGCGCGCGAAGTTCGCTGCAAAGTCCCACGCGCAACCCCCGGTCGATGATAATAATGACGATGATGATGATGATCAAGTTATAATGCCAGCTTACTGCCTACTCGACCACGACCACTATGCGTTTGCAATAGTAGCGTTGCGACCTCCACCGCCTACCACCATCTATATATATATATATATATATATATATATATATATATATATATATATCCCCAGCTAAATCAAGAAAAACTTGCGTTCATTCATACATCAAGCAATTCACCTATCCAGCTTTACTTACATGTGGCCTGCATAGCTAGCTGGTTGATAGTACTGTCAAGCAGCAACGTCTCTGCCGACGGACGTCGCCTACAGCCGCCTGCTCACTACTGAGACAGAAGAGCGACAGAGAGACGCTTTTATATGTAGCCTTTCCACGGAGAAACCCAGTCTGTCTGCAGTGTGCTAAAGTGTATCAAGCAGTGGATATGGGTCTGTATGTACTATATGTACACACGGCATGTTGTAAGTAGTAAGTACATGCCTGCCCGGCCGGGTCCGGGTGAGGAAACCGATGGCCGATGGTCGAACCTTGGACGCCGACGTCGCTGAAGTTGTCAATCAGCGCACCGAGTTTTCGCTGCATATGCACGTTTGCTGTACGCTGGGTACGCGGTTTGCTTCCTGCTTTCCACTTGTAATCTGCCAGGATACGCCAAGGTCATGGCTAAGTAGCGAGGGACATTGCCTATAAGTGGCTAAACTCAGATGTTATTAGAAGCTTTCACATGCCATATTACCAGTTTAATTGCGTGTTGAAACTGAAGAGTGACTTACTCGTCGTCGCAGTGTCCGAGTGTGTGTGACTGATATATGAGTTCTCGATATTTCCGGTTCAAAAGCCGAAGTTTTAGAGCTGCGCATCGTCAGAACGCATTACGGGCCTGCACGATGGTCGATAAACAAACAGCCAAACATATCGACCTGAAAAACAGCATTGGCTATCTCTAATTAGGTTTTCAAGCCGTTGTGTAGGTCGGACACAATGTAGGGATTTTGTGCATTCGTCTCCAACCAACTTCCTCATACCTCAGAGCTAGATGTGAGCGGAACTTCTTCACTTGAGTGAAGGTTGCCGAAAACGTTCGAATTTAGTACAGATGTACATATATACGCATTGATGTTTGCGTTGCTGCTCCTCTCGGTCTGTTTGGGAAAGTTTAATTTCGTTAGACGATGTCAATTGTTCACTGGCTATAATTGCACGATGATATCTACGCTCTAAACTACATCCGCATAACGGTGAAGCTGAGGTGATTGGATTTTTGCTTGATCGAAGAGGACAACGTTCTCAATAGCATGGGCGAAGGAGGTAAAATCATTTTACTTCTGAATACATCTCTCTCTCTCCATATATGTATAGCAAGTCTAGTGTGTTACTTGGTTTTTAATTCTGAAGGCACATATCTCTCTCTATATATATATATATATATATATGCCCGCATACATATTTGCCAACGAACAGATAAGCCTCGTCAATCAAGCCTGGCGATGGCCTCTTCTCAACTTCGCTTGTGAACCAAGCGACCAACCAAAACGTGCAAGGGCACGGTTTTGACAGCCGAGTCAGCGAGCATCGCAACCTCGCTACTACTGACTTCTTCCTTGACTGGTTGAGCTCTCAGTGTTAGTGACGCCCGTAGTGGTGGTGGTGGTGGTGGTGTATGAGATGCCCAGGTTCCCAAAACCAGGACAGTACCGGGCTGTGGCTTTAGCCTGTTGTATATCGGACCACTGCTGTTACCGCTGCTGCTGCTGCCGCCAAGAGCGATAGATGGATGGGGGGTGCTATCCTCTGCAGCGGATGTTCTAGTAGTAGGCTCGCCGATATACAATGTACTATGCACATTTCCCGAAGACACAATCGAGCTCAAGAATTCACAAGTACCTGTGTCGGGCAGCGTATGCGGCATACAACAAACAGCAACAGCACACTTGTGTGTGCGCGGCGCATTCTCTCTGCATTCGCTTGTCGTGCAATCCGAATGCATTTTGCTGATGATCTTGTGTTGTTATTGCCATCATCATCATGAGCAGCATCACCCCCAACACCACCATGCCCCTGATCCCCCCCCCAAACCAAACACCACCATGTCCAGGACGACCCTCACAACACCACCATCCCCACAACACCCATCCCTATCATCTTCATTCCCATGACCATTATTATTATTATTATTATTATTATTATTATTATTATTATTATTATTATTATTATTATTATTATTATCATCATCATCATCAACTTGTCAGCGGCAGTATGATTACGATTATGATTGTTATCATTGTTGTGTCTTCTTCGATGTAGCGCGTCCACTCGTCAAGTGGGTACTCCATTGCTTCTGCTGTTACTGCTGCTGCTGCTGCTGTGGTTTCGAAGTCATACGTTTGTCCCTGCTGATTTCCTGACGCAAATACATATCAATATATATATATATATATATATATATATATATATATATATATATATATATATATATATATATATATATATATATATATACATACATACGTGATACCTAAACCGAAATAAGGCGACATTGAAGAAGCCTTCTGAACAGAAACCTTTTGTCATTGTGCCCTCCATGTGCGACAATGTTCAAGTTGAGTTTGTTTCATTTGGGTCAACTTCGAACCAATGCCGACCGGCAGAAGCGACAGCGTCAATCGAAACGACGGTAGAGAAGACGCGCCGCCACCAACGAGGACAGGATGCAATACTGTCTCTCTCTCCCTCCCCACCCCCTTTCTCTCTCCGTCGCCTATCTTTCTCTGCAACTGTCTCTGCTTTATTGTATGATGCCTATATAGATGTGTGGCTGGCCTAACGACATGTAAATAATACAGTGAGAGCGACAAACGTTGCCGCGACGAACGACGCAATCGACGCGAACAAACGACATTGCCGCTCCCGCGGCTGCTTAAATAAAGCCTGTTGCTGCTGCTGCTGCTGGCGTTGCTGTTGCTGCTGAAGAAGTTACGAATCGCTGCGGTGGATCAAACAGACACACTCATATACAGAGCCACAAACGGACACACTCATATACAGATGACGACTACTACTCCATACTACTCAAATACACAGCTACATCCATACAGAGTGAGACATATCGACAGGACAGATAAATAGACAGAGAGACAGGTCAAATAGACAGAGAGAGAGAGAGAGGCGAGAGAGAGAGAAACACAGATAGGTTACGATAGACAACCACAATCCTCTCCGCTTCTCATAGCTGCGCCCCGGTGAGCGCGCTTACAACGTGACCTGCTCATCATTGTGATCCGCTGGATAGGGCGCGACTGGTGGCTGTGGTGGTGATGGTGCTGCTGCTACGGCTGAGCCGGTGTCTCATGCCGAAGACTCGAACCGTTGAGCGTCTTCACGTTCAGTCATACTGCGTCTGCCTGCCCGGCGGGCTTTCACGGATCGTACGGGATCATCGATCGCCCGATTCAGCCGGCGAGCAGGTGATGTTCCAAATCAACTAACTGCTTGTTAAGTCGGTCCTAAATCTCGTCTCTGTCTCTCTTCCGCGCGCTCTCCCTCTCTCGCGCTCTCTCTCTCTCTCTCTCTACCCGCCGTGGACCAGCACCAGGACGGCGGGAAGAGGTGGTGTCCTGGGGTGACCTCCACCGCCTGTTCTGTTCTGATTCGGCTCAATCTCGTTTACCCGTCGGGTGACGAGATTCACATTACGAGCAGCCGCAGCAGAAGATGATGCTGAAAAGATGCGGCAGTGCGGCAGGTAGGTCCCGCCCGTAAGAAGATAGTGTGTCATCTCCCCCCCCCCCCCCAACCGTCCCCGTCCGTTCCCGGCTGGTGCAATTTTTCGCTCGATTGCTCGATGATACCGCCTCGGTAGCTTAACTTCGGGCGTTCGGGTGCTTCGTTCGCTCGCTCGCGAACTGTGTCGCCGGCGCGTTCTGTTCTTTGCGGAGAAGATCGATGCGATGATGCATCGATGAATCCTCTTTTTTTCAGTCGTACGAGATTGGCAGTGTCCTTCTCATCAGCAGTCACTTGAGAGATCATTTCGGTGCAGACGACAAAGACGACGACGACAATGAAGACTGTAGCAGGAAATATCAGCAGTAGCAATACCGCGCTAGCTTGTTGGAGAAGTCTTTCGAGTCGTGCGCATGCACCAGATCAGTCAGTGCTCAAGACGAATGCTCGACGAGTTGCAGGTTGTGCAAGATTGTTGTGTACAAACGTGCACGCATCTAAGGAGGGGAAGAGGCGATTAAGTTCCTCACTTTTCTGAGAGGTGGGCCATATCGGCATTGTATCGCGACTGCGATGCACATACAATGTATCGAGAAGAGCACTCTATATCTTCAGGGCTATCATCTTGCAAAGAGTTAAGGATATGTGAGTGTCCCTTAAATGCCTAATACCTGCTCTACGTAAATTAGATAATAGGCAAGTGGTCAAGGTTACGCGTGGGAGCAACTTAAGAGAGACATTGTTGGCTATTTCTAGCCACCTAAATGGTTCAGGTTCATTTAGGACCGACGTGCTTGCATTAGCTAAGCGATTGTGAAAGAAGGTTCACTTCCTCATTAAATCGGGTCGCACGGGCTAGTTGGCAAACAGAGCGGGAAGCCTTTAACAGCATACATATTGTTTACTTGTTCACAACAGCAATCGCGTACACTTCGTAAACATTATATGTATGCTTAGATGGTTACGTAAAACTTTACACTTATATGCCTCCTTAACTGGCTAGTAACCCGCAGCTGCGTTCGATCTTTTATGCCACTTTAATAAAGTGTTTTTAAAAAATATTTTACGACAAATCTGGTTCATCGTCATGTCATTGGTACGCTTTATTGATGAAGAGTTTAATCAATTGTTCTGCCTCAAATCCAGGTGGTTGACGAATTGGTCTTGAGTCATATTACCACATTGTGGGTTCTGCCCCTATCCTTTATATATATATATATATATATATATATATATAAACGCTTCTATCTACAATTGACCGTGGTGTTGCTGGTTTGCGCTCGTAAGCGACACAAGAGACTTCGGCGTTCCACCGGTATTCACTGAGCGCTATTCCTGCTACTAAGTAGACATTGACTTCGCAATTGTCTGAGCGGCGGGCCGTGCCCGTCTCATAGCTCGCGGTTGTCGGTTGTACTGCTGCCGCTGTCCAAAAGGCAAGGGCACAAAGGTGGTGTATTTGTTCGGCGATTTAATCGACGACGATGCCGCCGACGACAACAACGACAGCTTAGCCACCACCGCTGCCGCCACCAATACCACTACGAACAAAAGGCAAGCAGGTAAGAGTAGCTATACTAGAGTGAAGTGACTCGCCTGCTTCTGCAGTGTGTCTGATCCAGTGGTGTGCGAGCGTGTATTGCCGCCATCATCATCATCATCATCATCGTCGTCATCATCATCATCCTGCGTGCCTGGCAGACTTTTTCTCACATAACCGAATCCCACCGCAACGAACCGCAGGAGAACTGTTTGTTCTGGAGGAGCTCAGTAAGCAAGCGAGAACGCATGGAGTAGACGTCCGCCTTCTCACCGAACGGACTCCTTAAACTGGCGTCGCCACAGCGCTGCTACGCTGCTGCTGCTGCCTCGTTCTCCTGACAAGGAAGGATGCGTGCGGTTGGAAGGAGAAGACCTCGTCTCTCTCTATCTCTCTCGCCAGGAGATGAAGGTGGAGGTTTAGCGGGGGCGACCCGGGCAGGAGAACATCAGCATGGAAGCGAGCGGTCGAGTGAGTCCATAGCGATAATGTACTAGCGATAGACGGCGGCAGCGTGACCGCAAAGCGCCAATATGTTATCGTGACGACAGACACGATACGACGGAACGACGACGACGACGATGATGACTGTGAAGAAGGCGACGGCGAAGGCGACATCGGCCATGAACGCAGCATACATAGTATAACGGCAGTCGTTGTTGTTGTTGGTGTTGTTATTGTTGCTGTTGTTGTTGGTGTTGCTGTTGTTGTTGTTGCGGTTGTTGTTGGTGTTGCTGTTGTTGTTGCGGTTGTTGTGACGGCCCCGGCCGGTGGCGGCGGGCTGCTCATCGAAGTTCCCAGTCTATAGCCATTCGTAGGTGGATATATGGTCCCCGCAGACGCGTGTCGCGCTGTGTTCCATGTGTATGCGTCGTCTCTAGATGTATGTACAAATGTGTGTGTGCGTGTGTATATACAAATATATCAATTTGTGTGTGTGTGTGTGTGCGTATGTTGATGTATACATATACCAGACGGTATTTGCCTGTGTGTGTGTGTATGTATATAGTTTTGTGTATGTATGTATGCTTGGGCGTGTTTGGTAGAGGGAGCGGGCTGGCTGAGGGCTCTGAGACGTCTGGAGACCGCAGTAGCCGATTCGTATGCCGAAGCGGCAGCCGCCACTGCGACCGCAGCAGCAGCCGCTACTTCTTGCTACCCGGTAGCGCCGCGACTATCCCCCACCACCTCAACGACCACCTCGACGACCACCGGACCGCCGAGGCAAAGGGACCACGAGGAAAAGGGGACCACGAGGAAAAGGGGACCACGAGGAAAGGGAACCACGAGAACGAGGAAAGACGAAGCCAAGAATGTGAAGCAACGATCGGTTGCTCGGTCGGTGGTGGGTCGATCGGTGGTGTCGACTTTTCTCTCTAGGCGGACTCTAAGTAGACTGGTGGTGCTGGTCGTGGGGAGAGTGGTCTTAAGGTTGGCATGCGGCGGCGGCGGCTGCGGCGACGACGACGACGACGACGACGACGACAACGACAACGACGACTAAGGCGTGCGCACGCCCCGTGTTTACATTAAACACATTTGCTGTCCGCTTCAAGTCTGCGGCAACTCGACTGCTGTTGCTGCTGCGGCTGCGGCTGCGTCTATGTGTCTGCCTCTGTTGCTGCTGGGGCTGCCTTGCGAGATGATGTTGGTGCGCAAAGCAGCTAGGTCGATTGCCCGTTTCCATTCTCCTGCTGCTGCTGCTTGGAGAGAATTAGAGTTAGAGAATTAGGGACAACAGTGACAACAACGGCGGCGACGGTGGCGGCGATGATTAGAACGCCGCCGCCGCTCAGCTGCTCTGAACACAGCAAACGGGCATGCTTGGCTAAGGGCCGACCTGGGGATGGTGGGATGGCAGGATCGGAGTGCTGCTGGTGGGAGTGCAAAGGTAGTTGGTTGTTTGGTGGCGGCCGATCGCTGCGGTGGCGACGGCGTGGAAACGGGGGATAATTGATATCCATTCGAGGGGTATCGGGCAGATGAGACGAGGCGAGGCAAGAGGAGACTCCCGAGAGGAGAATTCCCCGGAAGGGGAGAAGGGGGGTCCAACCGATCCACAAGCCAAGCCGCGGGCCGATCAACGACGAGGGAAACTAAACGCAGTAGCAGCAGCAGCAACAACACTGCTAGGTCAGCGAGAGGATAAAGTAGCACCAGGACAACATGAGTGGCCGACAAAGTGAGCGAACGAACGAATACAAGCAAGTAAGTACGTGAGTTCGTAAGTGAGTGAGTGAGTTCGCAAGACTATATAGTGTGAATTGCTTTATTGGGGTGTGGTGTTCCTCCCGAAGGAGCAAGGGGGGGGAGGAAGACGAAGAAGAGGAAAACAAGGTGATGGTGGTAGTGGGATGGCGTGGAGTGGATGTAGATGATGGCGATGATGATGGTGATGCCGGTGGCGATGACAATGATGATGATGTTGATGATAATAATAATAATGGCGTCGGCAGAGTCAGCAGCAGCAGTAGCGACACGCCTGTCTACTGTTAGCAAGGCACGATGATGCGAAAAGCAAGCAGTGGCAGCAGCAGCAGCAACAACGACAGCAACAAGAGGGGATGGATAACCGGCACGATATTGACTGCCAAACGAACTACTACTACTTTTCCTCATTCATACAGGCGGCTGCAAACAGGCCCGCTGAGGCTGCTAAGAGATTGAGGGGGGAGGTGGAGGCGGGTGAAGAAGGTGTGAGGAAGGTGACAATGATGACGATGATGATGACGATGATGACGACGACGAAGACCACAATGATGCCTGATCGTCGTGCTCACGTTGGCCCCGACGATGGGGATAGGGATGATGGTGAAGGAATTGCAGCCGGCCGGCCATGAAGCTGTCCGTCGTCGTCTGACGAGAATGGGAGGAAAGTAAGCGGCACGGGCGGCTGGGAAAAGACGCGACGCATTCCTCGCGAAGTTGAATCATGACGATGCGAGAAGAAGATGATGATGATGAAGTCAGTTGACTCGACTCGATAACGCGCTCAAATCACCATCAGCGTGTTTGGCCTTCGGCCGTGCGCTAATCATCACTAGAATCGCCACCGCCGCCTCCGCCGCTGCCGCCTTTTCTTTCAAGGGCGTTAAAGGAAGCAGGACAGGGTGACTGAAACGGGGCGAAAGTGACAGACGCAGCGACGGCGGAAAGTTATCTAGCGAGCAGGAAGGAAAAGCGACCAAAGAAGGACAAACCGTCGAAGGGAGCGATCGTCGAGCGGTCGAATGCCAGCCCCGACCGAAAATCGAAAAACTGCGGGAACAGATATTGACTTTCTTACACAACGGCCGCCTCAGCGTCTCGCCACACGCATGTGGGGTAGTCTACTACCACCCCATGCAGTAGTCGACAACTAAGACCAGATGTCTGGACAGACGAGGATCGTTGCGCACTGATCGTAGCTATGGTCCGCACACTGTGTCATCAATTGTCACCTCTTGATGTGTCGTTGGCCGACACTTATGATGCCAATTCGGGCCGACGTTAGTTGCCCCGGTAGTATTTGGAGATTATTGAAAATACAAACGACTCCCGATCCTCGAACGTAGTCAGACGGACGGGTGGGTATTTTCTATCTATCTATTCATGAGTGTTATTGCTGAACTCGATCGGTGGTGTGTCTGTTAGCACACAGCACGCTCATCAGAATTCAGCAACGACAATCTCGAGCTACGTCATGAACGGTGGTATGTAAAGCGTTCATATCGCCCACTGGAACTCTCTATATGTGTCTGTGGCGAAACAGACCTTAAAACAGACAGCGCCGTGGTATTGTTGTCGATTAGCTTTAGGCGTACCGCTAAAGAAGTACAGATTGTGTGCCAAACGATTTACTGTCTCTTTACGATGGCAAAACAAGTACCGTAATGGCAGCATATGTAGCTGGTAAGTTCTGAGGTCGGTAAGAAGCGTCGTGCGGCATCCGCGGTGACAAGCTCTCCGCGTCACAAGACGACAACCGCGTCTTGCGTCAACATGGGGCTGCGTAAGAATCCTAAGCAGAGTATTGCCGACGATCCTGACAATGGTACGCGAAGCACTTCGCCGTGATCACTAAACGATACATACGGTCCAACGGTCCAAATTTGATTATCGACATCTACCATTCGACAACGGGTGTCTTGTCTGCCCTAAAGACCTTCAGTACTGTCCACAGGTGAATTATCGACGAATCTGAACTGTATGATCTTGCTTTTTTTAGAGTGTGACCTAAACGTGATCTTGCTCTTGTTGTAAGCAAGTCAGTGCTAGATATTATATTTCTGTGAGCCACTACTACACGTATCTATAAGTGACTATCTATAAGACTGTCTATAGGATGACATGTGAGAGCCGGATTGTGCTAATACACCTCTAAGAACAACACTTTGAGCCGTTACGAATGCGCCGTTGCTGTCGTTGTTATTAAACAAGCATTGTTTCTAGACCCTTGGACTCTTCTGCGGCTGCCATTGTTTTTGCTTGTTCGCTCGAAGTTTGGCTCGGCAATCCCAGTTCATTCCTGACTGTTGTTGGATTGATGCAGTACTTGCATCGAGGAATTTTAGATCAGGTCCGCAGATCAGCAATCGAGTGTTCTCTGCTCGGGAGAAATCACGCGTTGATCAGAGTGAGTCGGTCGAGTAGGTAGGAAGCTAGGCCTACAGAGTTATTGTTCTTTCGGGCCGACTGCGAATGTGTGTTAGTTAGAGTGTGCGCCTTTGAATGATGGCGGCACCTTTTCCCTCAGCACTTTTCTGCTATTCATCGAGTCGACATCACAATTGACAAAAGATGGATGATGACGACAACGACAACAACAGCAACGACGACGACAACAACAACGCCAACGACAAGAGTACCTACACAGGCAGAGCGACGCTTCGCAGCGGCTAACTTCTATAGGAGCGCAAGCGGAAAAATATGAAACTACTACTACTACTACTACTTGCCGAGTGTCTCTTGCGATCTGCAAAATCGTCATTATTTGGCCAGGTAGCGCTGTCGACACGCGAAAGAAGTCTAGATGGACGTGTGTATTAATTTTCCGCTTGATGCATCACAACGAAGAGCGATTTATAGCAGAGAAGAAAGAGAGAGATGAGATATGAAGAGAGAGAGAGGGGGGAAAATGTTAGACGATAAAGAGATGGAGGGAAATGGCAAAAATGGTAAGGTGAGCCACCCCGTGTGCTGTGTGCAGTAGGGCGGCGATTCTGGCGACATGTCGAACTGATCACGGACACGGAACGAGAGCGCTAATTTGGCGCCACTGTTGCGGAGCAGAGCCCACCTAACCTAGCCTATGATGTGTAGGCAGCAGTTGCACACTGTTGTCTGAGGCGAGATTCGCAGCTTGACGATGACGACGATCTCGAACACCAGCCGATCGACAAAACCTCAGTCAACCTGGAGATGAGCCCAGATGAGCGCCGTAAGCGGGTGGGCCAGCGCGAAGTGCGCTTGCTTCAACCTCGTCACCGCCTCTTCACTTAACACGAGGACGCGACCACGCCTGCCTCTGGTGTCGATCGATCGAGCTCGCAAACGAGATGACGAGCAAACCTCCGTGTTCGTCGGCCGAAGTACGACGTGTTATGATGACATTATTCGCAGCAGCAACAACAACAACAACAAAGAGCAATAACAGCGATACAGTGTTGTTTGACAATGCTCAAAAAAACAGTATCAACAACACCACCAACAACAACACAATCGGCAGCAAACGCATGAAAAGCATCAATATCAATAGCGACTGCATCATGTGAGCACACAATACATACTATTACTACTACTACTAAAAAGTAAAGTTTTCGGGCTGACCCTCAGCCAAGATTTAACGTCCACGGAACTGTTGTTCACATTGTTTCATAGACGGACCCCCATAAATATAAATGTGCAAGGGAGGGGCTCGAACCCGCGCACCTTTGTGTCTTCCCCGGTTGCGAGACGCAGACTTAAGCCACTACGCCACCGGGCTCGACACTGTTACTACTTCTACTACTGAAGTAAAGTTTTCAGGCTGACCTTCAGCCAAGATTTAACGTCCACGGAACTGTTTTTCACATTGCTTCATAGACGGACTACCCCCAACGGTGGGGCTCGAACCCGCGCACCTATGGGTGTCTTCTCTGGTTGCAAGACGCAGACTTAAGCCACCACGCCACCGGGCTCGACACACAATACATACTTACTACTACTACAACTACGTGGAACCAATCAACAACATCAGGTAGATAGACATCGTTTACATGCGGCTGTGATTGAAAGCAATTCCAGCTATGTAGCGCGTTAACCGGCAACAAAGTTTGTTGGTTTGCTTTCAACGAAGGAAACGCATAGCCTCTTTTAAGGAGCTCTTTTTGCATGTTGTTGTTGGCGCATCACGCGCGAACGACATCGTCGCACCCCCACTATATGGACTGATTGACGCCCCTTTTCTGCCTTCAGCTCCAGTCTAATGAGTTCGCGTGTTAGTATCGTAGAATATAGTCATCGCATGTCCAGAAGTACGGTCGGATCATCAGCGTTTTCCAAATTTTTTCTCAGACATAACCTATAAATGCAAGTTGTGTATGTATGCTGTCTGGCGCACACGCCACCTATGGAATATTTCTTGAACCAGTTGTTTTTGCTGCAAATATATACTTCGTGGTGCGATCGCGCTGTCGCCAGGTGCAAAATGGCAAGGATGTTCTCATCAGTTGAATGAACATCCAGCACGTGCTGACAATACAGCAGTTTTTCTAGTTTGACAGTACCTGTGCCGCTATATAATTACTCGTGGCTGTTTGCGCCAATTTACGCGTTAACGTTCATATCTTCCACGTTTAGCTTAAATTGATTGCTGATTATATAAATCGGTGGGTAGCCGTTTATCTGTGCCTTGGACTACCAAGTAGTTAGTTTGTCTTGTCAAACCGTGTATTCCCGATCATAGTTGGCAAAAGCGGCGGTCTCTTGCTTCTCGCATATACTCGTAACTTTACCTCTTTAGAATTGAGATGTAAGCACATCCACATTTATATATATATATATATACATACAACTTTTAACAAGGAGAGACACGAACACCCATATCCGAACACCCAGATGCAATTTCCTCTCTTGTTCGTGTTCCACTTAGCCGTTGATGTTGTCAAGAGGGCAGAGGACAGCACAGAGAGAGGGATGCGTTAGCTGTGTGCTTATCTTTCGCGCGTCGCTCAATTGTTCTTGCTTTGCTTTCTCGTTTGCTCACCACGTGTGTGTGTGTGTGGGAAGGAAAGGATTGTTGTTGTTAATGTCATTGTTGTTGTTGTGATCCTCCTGATGGGGACGGTGTGTGACCTCTGCTCTCCTTGACGAGTGGAGATAGGAGGAAACTGAGAAGGATCGAGAGAGAGTGAGTCAAGTTGATCGACTCGGTGTCCTTCCGGATCCTCTCCGATACCTACTGGTCTTTACTGTCTTTCACCCCTTTACCTCTCTCTCGCCTTATCCATGCCTCTGTGCTGCTGTTGCTGCTTCTGACGATGACAATAATGATGATAGCGTTGCTGCCACACCATTGGCACCAACCCAGCTCTTGCTGGCCGTGACGCGAGTTGTGCCGAGCCGTTGATGATGCTGATGCTGCTGGTGGTGGTGGTGGTGTCGCTTTTTAGAGTCTGTAAGACCTCCTAAGTGGTTTTCGATTTCAGTCGCGAGTGTCATCCTTCAGTCAGTCAGTCAAATAGCCAGCCAATCACCGTTCAGCTCTCGTTGTCTTGATACTCATCACTGTTGTCGCCGTTGCTATTGTTATCGTTGGTGGAGTCATCGTCGACGACGACGACGACGAGACCGCCTTCGTTCTGGTAGACAAATAGATGTATATTTAGACAGAGAGTTAAATAGATAGATAGATAGAGAGATGAATATAGAAATGAATGGATTGATCTGATCTGAGGAAAGAGACGGGCAGCCAGGGCGAAAAGGCAGTCGACGGCGCAGTTGTACTAGGAGAAGTATATACATATATATATATATATATATATATATATATATATTAGCGATCAAAGAGCTGTTGTAGAACATCGAAATGAGTCAGGAGTCGATCCCGTTGCTGCACCGTCCGTCGTCACTGCCTTTGCTGCTGCTACAGCACATTAACGACTACAACAACAACAACAACAGTCTCATCAACAATTACTGCTCGAACAAATACAACATCAACAACACCAACTGGTACAAGAACAACAACGACAGCTACTATGGCTAGCAGGGCTATCCATTCACAAGTAGCTCTACTCTTACTAGCCGGCTGCTTGTTATACGTTTGCGCCACTGTTCCTCTCGACTCGAAACGGCGGTTCCCATGGAGTCGTGTTTCATAACAGCCGATATCGTTGTGGCTTTGCCACCACCGACATCATCACTAGCTCCAGCACCACCACCAACTCCACCAACTCCACGACCATCACCGTCGCCCCCGTTACCCCACCCTCCCCCCCCCCCACCCCACGCCTATGGGTCTACCGCGATCGGCAGTAGCAACGGTTGCACCACGAGTCAGCACCGATACCAGCCGCTGCTGCTGCTGCTTGCGATATGCATGATGATGACGGCGATGACGACGAAGGACAAACTGACATGATAGGGGTAATTTGGATGGGTCAGGCACGCCGCTGCCTCGCAGGGGGGCGCTGGCCAGCCCACCGCACCGGGGGTGCCGCTCCATGTGCACATGCACGCATGCAGGAGCGTGGCTCCTCTGCCGATGTATTATGTCTTTCTCTGTTCGGCGCGCTATGACGACATGACGATGTCTAGCGATGAGGCGACCTCACCGTCCCCGGCCCATCTCCAATAGTAACTGACCCTCCTTTTTTGTTTGTCCTCTTCGATAGGTGAGTGAGTGGGGGGTGTGTATGAGCGTGTATGAGTGTATGTGTCTTTGTCAATATATGTCTCCATGAGTCAAGGACAACTTTCACCATTTTGAGTACCGGCAGTGCGCAACAACAACAACAACAGCAGCAGCAAAACAGCAAAAACAACATATACCTCTACCGACCGTCATTAGTCGGCGAGAATATCTGTTTTTTTTTTGTCACAAAAAGTGCCCCAGCCAGGGGTAATCAGTTCGGTATTCCCGGATCTTCATGTTTAAGTGCCAATATGCACTTTGCTGCTAACGTCTCCTTGTGGCGATGTGATCGTTGTTGCTATTGTTGTTGCTGCTGCTGCTGTTGTCGCCTTCAACAACAACCACACCGCTCAAGTCAATGAAGCCAGCCAACTGGCTAGTGATCTACTTTCGGCTCTGATTAGGACGCGATCTAGGATCCGTACGCGATCTAACAATGCCGAAAATGCAGACGGAATCGGATCGACAAAACGAACTCTCAAGAGGTGCTCGTGTCTTCTGCTCTCCTCTTGAGAGACGGAATCTATCTATGGGAATCTCGGCCCCAGAAATCCTCTCCTTTCTTGTTGTGATCTGCGCCCCTCACTTCCTCCCCTCGATGACGGACATGAGGAAGTGACACACAAAGAACAAGCTGACCGGACCGGAGAGTGCACTACTGCACTACTGAAGTGCCTCATGCATGCGCAGTACACTCTTAGTACGTTGTGTTGTACGCCAAACTCAACTAAATCGAGCCACGTTCGCCTACTACAGCTAATTGGCAGTAGTTCAGTTACATCGCTGCGTATAGCGGCTATCCGCCGCTGCCCAGCTTAGTGCAATTTTTGGCCACAACAGTGTCATGGTAATTAAAATCGAGGTCACACACACAGCAGTCGATTGCAAAGCGAAAATAACAACAGCGCTAGAAAAACACACTACAGTGTCAGCGAGTGTTCGTGCTATGCGTCAAATAGATGGCAATTGGAGTAACGGCGACGATAAAGACAACAACTGTATGATCATTTGATTTTTTTGCAATATATGCAATGTCTTCTTTATATACGTATGCAACAATATATATATAGAAAATATTGTGATGATTTATTAATCATTTACAATACGTTTGCACACTCGGTAGTGCTCGCCTATATATATATATATATATATATATATATATATATACAACGGTATGCAGTCACAAATATAAATTTATATTTAAAAAACACCTATATATACATATTGTACATATGTGTATATACTCGTATATAAAATGCATTCATGCCGTCTTGACCACTCATAATGACGCAAGCACGTGCATATACATATATATGATGTATATGAGAATTATTATAATCCACATATACATCTACCTACGTATACATATGTTCTTATATATATATATATATATATATATATATATATATATTGTCTGTGTATACATATAAATCAATGTGTGTGTATGTGACTATATATATATATGTATATATGAATAATAGCTTGTGAGCGGCGAATGAGACGCGCCGACGGCTTATGACGTGGGAAGCGCTACCACCGCTATTATGATGGGTGGCAAACAATATTTTTTGTCGACACCTTTGTCGAGCCAGAGGAGGTGTGGTGGTACGCGACCGCTACCCCCAGCCACCGTGTAGTGAGGACCCGTTGCGATGCCGACAGCGACGCCTGTTCAGCGATGATCGAGTATTGTTAGCAGACGTTATACCCTAGGCCGGAGGGGGGGGGGGCACAGGCGGCAACGGCAGCCGAGGCTGATATATATATTTTTGCGCTAGCACCGAATATTGAAATTGTTCCTCTACTTTGCTATTTATCTTGCGCGCGCACTCCTTCTTTCTCCTTTCTCCTTATTTCTAACCCCCACCTCAGCCTCGTACCTCTTGCGTTTACCCTCTCTTACACCACCTACGCTCTCACCCCACATTCTACCGTTGCTTGCGCCCTTCGCGTACCTGACCCTGCTCATAGACTAAGGGTACCCATCGAGTCCGATGCTTTTTCTATCTGTCTCTCTCTGTGCCCCCTTACCCCCTCTCTACACTTTTATCTATCTGCCCACCTATCTGATCTCAGTATGTGCCGTCAGCGCAACGGTAGCACCAGTAGCACGTACGAACGTCTCGCGTCATGCAGTGTCTTCTTCGTGTACAGGACTTACGCCAGAGATCTAGATAGAACCTCATCGTTCTTGCGGCCGTCATCATCATCATCATCATCATCGCCTAGGGCCCCTTCACAGCCGAGAGCTTCTTCACCGCCAAGGCCCCCATAATCGGCGGGGCCCGTCTCGCTCGAAGCGTCCATCATCACCGAGCCTCCTCCCTTGCACCTTGACTGCCCCTTTCTTCTCTGGGCCGTGCCCTATTCGTGCCATTTCGTGGGATTGCCCTTTTTCAAGGTGAGCAAGCGGCAGCACCCTTGCGCAGTGTGCAATAGTTGGCCGGCAGCTGTCGTGGAGTGGTGCAGCCGCTCGTCTCAACCCGCCGACAACAAGGCGACCGCCGCCGCTGCTGTGTCTGCCTGCTATAGGCGCATAGTCCTCGCCGTCGGTCGCCACTCGCTGCGCCATCAGCGCCGTCGTACGTTTCAGTCGCTCCCCGCCTCCCGCTTCCCGCCCTCGATTCTCGTTGGCCGACAGGTGGGGCAACGAAAACGGATCGGAGAAGGGCAGGCAAAAGGGACTGCTGCTGCTCTCCAACGTCGGAGGAATGTTATGCTGTCATCGTCGTCACAGCAGGAGGAATGCTCTATAAGAAGTTCTTGGCGACCTCTCGTATCATCAGCAGCAGCACCATCGCTGATGCTGCTTCTGCTACTACTGGTCCAGTCTCGTCGCCGCCGCCGCCAAGAGCTTGCTTCATACTGCCCTCGTTCCTTCCGCGGCCTTCCCTCCAACGGGCGGCCCACCTATCTCGTATGGGTGCGGAGTTTCCAGCAAGAGACCAGTCCTGAAGGCTAAGTCAGTCAGCCTGCCTGCTAGCTCACTTATAACCTTATCCTTTGATATGTCCTATGTCATATTGCCACCGGTCGCGTATATCCATCCGCCTGCTATCAACCAGCGAACACAGTCAACGCGTTTCTTCATTTTCTGTTGCTGCTGCTGCTCCTTCTCCTTTTCTTCCTCCTCATCATCCTCATGCTTCTTATTCTTCAGCCGAGTCGGGAGCTCAGCTGCCTTGACGCCCTCCTCCACCCCCTCTCCGACTTACCTCACTTGACCACGACCTAATATCGTACACGCACGTATATGACCAGTCCCAGCTATCTCTTCGGATTGCGCTGTCGGCCCTACGTGCAGAAACCGGCCTGAGCCTCTTTGGCGGCAAGCTACTATTACATTCTACGCCTGCTACGAGTCCTACTATAGATAGCTCTGTCGATACTGCTTTGCTCACTACTTGGGCTTTTGCGGTAGGCGCTCTCTCCCGGAACGTACCGCTCCGCAGACTCTGTAGGCTGTACCGACGCGACTTGCATGGGGCTATTTTTGACGCCCCTCTTGCGCCTCGATCGATGTGATCGTCTTTGACGACGTTGGTGGCACTTCGGACATGGCATGCAAAGTCGCGGAGATACTGTTCTTGCCTATCTATGTGCACCCCTAGCGCTCAAATGTTTACATGCGAATCAACGCATAACATGTCTTTGTACAAATACCAGCTTTTACGAACTATATATATATATATATATATATATATATATACATATATATATTAAAACCTAAAAACAACGTATTAACCATCACAATTGATACTAGGCTAGATATTTTGGTACTCATAGTTGTGACACCATGATAAATACGCCATGATCACACTTGATAATTAACCCAGCCTTAATACACGGTTGTGGCGTAATGTTTATTTGAATATATATTTAAAGAAATATTTTATTGCTTAAAACGTTTAAGTATAATATGTCAAGAAGCATCGACATACTAGCTAAAACCAAGTTCGTCGTAACGCCCAGTATATAGCTGAGTCGTTTATTTGAACTGTAAAATTATTTGTATGTAGTAGTGAAGGGTTACCTCCGTGTGTCTCAATATTTGGCATTGCTCCAATAACGCATTCATTAATTACCGTGGGAAAGCGTTCCTCTTCTCGCGCGTAGTATGCATTAGCCCTGATTGTGTTTCTGATGTTCTAGCACCAACTGGTGGTTTCAGCTTATCCAAAACGCTTATGTTCAATGGGATTTAAATCGGGAGAGTATGGTGGCTAGTTCAAACTTCTGCGCGGTACCCCATCTGAACAAGTGCTGTGGTAACAGTGTGGCGTTGTCCTGCAAAGGATAAGTTACCACCTCACCAACAAGCTGTATCAGCACAGGGTACCTGTCGTGTGCCAAAACTCTCGGACTCGGGGGACCTCCACTGGTTTGGTTCTCTTGTCTAAGGATATTGCATCGCAAACAATGACCGCTACCGTAACTGACATAACGTTTCTGAAAATGCACGGTTGGCCAAGTGCTCTCCTCGTTGCCGGCGCACTCTTTGCCGTCGATCGTTACCGTTGATAGAGACGTCCTGGTCTTAGAGAATGGACCGCCCTGCCATTTGTTACTAGTCCAGTTTTCGTAATCTCGCTCGCGCAAATTGGGATGTTGGTCAGTGGTATTGTTGTGAACTGCAAGCAGTCGGCGATTACAGTCGAGAGATTGGTCGAGAGAAGCTAGTTGTGGAGAAATTACATAAATGGGATAGAGAATTATTATATATATATATAATATTATATATATATATATATATATATATATCAAGTAATTCTGCTAGCCCAACAGACTAGCTTTCGTAGCGATCGACCGAAGGCAAGTATGTTGTCGCTGGCATCGGGGGGTATCGGTGCGTGCTATTGAAGTGAAGCGCATTGTTCTGCCACTCGGTGGATTCACGTTTTAGAGGAGCCTACTTGTTATGGACGGCCGCAGAGGCTCATGCCAGCTTCAACTGAAGATCGTCATAACGATGTATCCGATGATGTGTGCACCCGGCCACACGTCTTAGATGGACCAGCAAGGGCGAGTGCGGCGATGGTGTCGAGAGCGACGACGATGACAACAACAGCAGCAACAACAACAACAACAACAGCAGCAACAACAACAAAAAAAAAATACAACAACAGCTGCAGCAGCAACAACAACAACAACAACAGTAAAACGACAGTAGCAACAACAGTGAAAACAACAACAGCAACAACAACCGCAGCAGCAGCAGCAGCAACGACGTTTTTAACAATAATGACAACAACAGCAACAACGAGGGGTGAAGCAACGTGAAGTGACAGACATCGACGCACTCTTACAACAACGTTACAAGGGGGGCAATTGAGGCTGTGGTTGTGGTGGTCCTCGTCGTTGTTGTTGTTGTTGCCACCGGAACGGCAATGATGGTTGCTGTACGACAGTTTTCGACAGTTTCATGCGTTTCAGTGTCGCCGTTCACCGCCTCGTGCACTTCTTCTTCTTGCTATCTTGAAATTGCCCCCATGTCTCGTTCAGTCTCTATGCGATGTGTGTGCTTGTACGATGGGCCCGTATGTGTATGGGGGAAAGGGGGGGGGGGGGGTTTGGCGGTGGGTGTGAGGTTGGAATGAGGGTAGGGGCAAAAGGGCGGAAGTCTTGTCTGTCCACAGAATGGAACAACGAGAAGAAGACAGACACAACAATGAAGGTGCCTACGAGAGCACCACACCGCAATATCGCCGTGCAAGTAGCAGCAGCAGCAACAGTAGTAGCAGTAGCAGAAATAAATAATATTAATAGTAATAATAATATTAATAATAATAGTGGTAGTATAACACATCCAACAACATTCGCTACGTCGTAGAGGGACAGCTGCCATTGCCATATGCGGACGCAAATAGAGGCCAACCAGAGAGAAAACGATATACAGAGAGAGAGAAATAGTGTCTGTAGCGATGATGCAGAGAGGTGTCTAGAGTGCGACGAGAGACCGGGGGGTGGCAGGGACCGAGAAACGTGTAACGTGGCAAAGTAAGTTCAGAAACCTCAGGTTGTTTCAAATTGAAAATGAAAACGACACTACTCGTTGAGCGAGCGAGCGACCGACCGACCCAGCAAGCGAACAGGCAACCACATCGCTTCGTCGTTCACCTCAAAACGAGGAAACCTCGCAGGGGCCTCGCAAAGGTGGCGCGGCCAGAGGAGGTTTTCGCCACGACACGCGCGCTCGATGTTCGCTCGCCGAGCTTCTGTGTGAGACTTCTTCACAATTCTCGTGCTCTCGAGGGTTCTTCAACTGACGACACTGAACACGATGTTTCAACTGACGGATGCGACAGCGGTCGCAGTCGCGAAAGCTGTAACCGTTGGAGCCACACTGCAGCCAGCGAGCCACCCAGCCTCCGTCGGAGATGCCCGTTCGGGGCCTACCAGGTTGCCCCCCCCCCCGGGGGGTTGATCAGAGACAGACTGCTTGCACTGGTGTAGCGTCGGTGGGTGGGCATCGTACGACTGTTGTTACAGACTCTCAAGTCTTTTTCTAGTCTCCCTTTGTCGTCGTTATTGTTGCGGGCGGCGTTGTTGTTGCTGTTGTTGTTGGCGTTGCACTGCCTGTTATTGTTGTTGTTGTTGGTGTTGCACTGCCTGTTATTGTTGTTGTTGCTGTTGTCGCTGTTGGCGTTGCACTGCCTGTTATTGTTGTCGTTGTGGTTATTTTTGTGCCTGTTGATACTGTTGTTGTTGTCGCTGTTGTTGTTTGCGGACCACAAACGGACTGCCTACTATAAACGTCCCAGAGCGTTGTTTCGCCTATCTATATGTAGTATGTATCTACCACAGCCAGTGGGCGGGAGGACCGCGAGAGCATGACAGACGTCAGGCCAAGACACAGGACGATCACCACCGAAGAAAGAAGAAGGTGAGAAAAAGAGAGAAAAAGAGAGCAAAACACGCCGCCACAACCGCTCGATTCGAATTGGATGTTTTCAATTTAGAGATAAGTTTCTCCATTGCTTTGCCATCCCAAGCTCATGTGGGAAACAATGTTGCCCACTAAAGAACTACTTAAAACTTGTTATTGCCTCTGCTGGTGTTAAAACGTGTTTAGATATATATATATATATATATATATATATATATATATATATATATATATATATATATATATATTTATATATATATACATACGCGTACTTAATAATAAGCAAACATCGGGGCTATAGAAAACGCTTTCACTTTAGGGTATTTTGTGTTGCCGGCAGCAAACCTTGAATCACTGTGTGTACATATGTACGTAGATAGATAGTTCTATCCCAGTCTCTGCCATCCGTATTTTGCTGGGACGTGTCTGTTTTCGCATGTTGTGTTGTTATTGTTGTCGTGATGGCTTTTGCTTCTGTTGTTGTTGTTATTGTTGCCCGTCCGATTTGGTTCCTCTTCTTCGTGCTTTTCTTGGTGCCATTGTTAGTACCATGTGTGTGTGTGCGTGTGGTGCTGTTGTTACTGTTGTTGTAATTGCTTTCGCCGTGCTTGATGTGCTGCTATTCATAGTGTTATTTTTGTTGTTGTTGTTGCTGTTGTTGATCATAGCTGTTTGGGACTAGTTGAAAAGCCGACAACACAGCAACATTGACAACTACCACTACTGGAAATAACAACAACAACAACCCCAACACCACCAACACCAACAATAGCAACAGTTAGTTAAATGCATTGCTGAGTCGACACTCGATTGTGCTCGAGCGAACACCGACTGGTGTGCCACCTCTTTGACTCTGCGGCTAACGTGCGACACCCTGAAGAGCGCTGTGACCTCGCCGAGGGCGGCCGGCTTGACGCTTCTTTGTGAGCGACATTTTTCATTCCTGTTCTCGTGTCTACAACTTGCACGTTTCCCCCCATTATCACATTGCCTCTTGTTTTTTTGGGAGTGAAGAACAGGTAACAACCATCACCGTAGTTCGGCTACGATAGGACTAGTATATATATATATATATATATATATATATATATATATATATATATACATATATCCTTATATATATATATAAGCTCAATGCCCACCGCAATGTCTGCGCGCTTTTGGATAGCTTCCGCAAATGCCGATTGCACGTGGGTGGGGCACTGTAGCCGTCTATGTGCGCACCAGCACACCGCTAGACAAAGCGTCAGCTAGTTTCATCCATCTAGTGACAACCAAAAACTAACAACAACAGGTAATGATGACGGCAATGATTAGAGCGACGGTAGCAGTCACACTTAAATGATCAAAATGTACGAACATGTGTTACGTATTCAGTGTACTTTTTGCTGTTACTCATTGAAACTTTGCTTGGTAGCCCAATTTCTTCTACTGCGCAGTACATCGACGACGACGATACGACACAGAAAAAAGAGCCAATCCTATCTCCAGCTCGCTTGTGTCGCTTTAGTGTCACGTCGATGCGCTACCAAAATCTGCATAGAAATAATAGCACAACTATATGCGAGGCGGCGTCAATCTGGTACACCTAATCTGAAACTGTACTCCTCCGCTCGTTTCTCTGCCGCATTTCCTTGTTGTTCCATTCGCGTTTTGCCCTCATTCAGCCAACTTGGGGTTTGTCTTCGATCTCTACTGCTCTTCTTTCTCCCTTCTTCTTTGTTGTCTTCTCCTCTGTTTGTTGTTGTTGTTATTGTTGTTGTTGTTGTTTTCTTTGTTCTACCAGCTTGCCCATTCATGGTCGATTGATGGGCGCTTCGTTTTGGATCACACCACTTCATGCCTTCACTGGTGCTGTTGCAGCCAGCTGCTAGTTGTCAGTGCTAGTGTCACCAGCGGCGGCAACGACTTCAAACGACTCTTCTTGTTGTTTGCGGCTAGCTCACCTCGACGGCCCTACTGAGGTTTTAGTCTCTCTCTCTCTCTCCCTATATATATATATATATATTCCCTCTCCACATACCTTTCTTTCCTTCTATCTCTCTCCCTCTCGATGTTAATACGAGCACACACACTGTCTCTATCTAGTATCATCTCCTGTGTATTCTGTTCCTGCGTTCCATGTGCTTCTCGAATGTGCTGCTCAAACACACGGGAATCAAACGCCTTCAAGCTGCTCACGGCTTTGCGCTCTGCTGCTGCTGTTGGGAACACCTCCTTCTCTTTTTGTCTCCTTTGCCAACCCTCGCTAATCTCTCTTTCTCTCGCATGCCCTATCTGTCTGCTTTACCATCTCTCTCTAGTGCAGCCTCTCTCCGTTCAGCCTTTGCCTTTTGCTCTCTCTAATTCCCCCTCCCCCATGTAGTGATTTTCACTGTCCCGACCGTCCTCCAGCCTCTCGAATGATGTCCTGGCGACGTTGTTCATGGTCGTGGTGGTGATGATGTGTCATCCTCGTCAGTCCTGCACTACTACTACTACTACTGGATAGATCCGATGGCAACGGGGAAACGGCAAAGAGGAAGGGAGAAAGGGGGGGCTCTAAAGAAGCACACAGCATATACGCCTCCATATAGGCACAACATACGCTCACTCACACACATGTACACGCGTCCGTATACACACATGTACACCAAACACACACACATATATACAGATATATATATACGCATGCAAACAGACACACAGGCAGACCTCGATGCGTAGAATCACACATCCGTCCTATACATAGGTGGACTTCTGCAAGTGACACCTCTAGCAGTTGTCGTCGTGGTCGTCGTCGTCGTCGTCATCGTTGTCGCCTTTCTGCTTGGCCTGCCGCCTCTCTTCCTTATCGGTATCGGCACGGCCAAGACCGACCACTGTCACCACTGTCTGCTTCTCGAAACAAGGCTCTCGGTCCGGCCTGGCTTCTGTAGCGGCGGCGTCAATGCCAGCAGCAGCAGCAGAAGCTGTATTAGCTATTGCTGCCAAGCTGTAAGCCGACCACAGCAACATTGGCAATGACAACAGCGACAACCAACGACAACGATGACAACAACAGCAGCAACAATATCGTTCACAACAACAGCGTTGACAACACAGCACCAGGAGACATGATGATACGCTTGTCTACAACGGCACCGCTTGCCATTGCCATAAGCGGCTTCTTGGCCTGTGCGTTAGTTTGTTCTCCGTTTTCTTCTTTTTCTTCTTCTGCCTCTCTCGGAGTGTCGCTTCCTCCAACTCCCTCTGCATTTTCTTTCTCGGTGTTTCTCTTACATCGATCCCTCCGTTTTTCTTCTCTCTCAATCCAGTCCACTTTTCTTTCTTTTTCTGTGTGTTTGATCCACTCCTCCTCCACCTCCTCTTCATCCAGTTTCGCCCTTTTCTTCTTTTTCTTCTTCTTGGGGGGTGTGGGGGTAGCTGGGCGGCTTGACAACACCCTAGCCTCGTTGTTCTTGTCATCATCAACACCAATATATACCATCTTCTCGTGCTTCGATCGATTCGATTAGATCCAGATACAGCGAGAGGAAGAGCTTGCTTCCCGTCGCCTGTTCGACACTCATATGCTTCTTTCTACTATTACCATTATTGTTATTATTTTTATTACCGATAATATTACAAGTAGTTGTAGTAGTAGTAGTAGTAATAAAGGTAATACTATTAACAATATCCTAACCAGCATGACGAGCATTGTCACAGTCATCATCATCATTATCAGCAGCAGCAGCAGGAGTAGCATCAGGATATTTATGATTATCATCGTTATAATGCGTTCACTTACAGCGCACAACCTTGTTGTACATTTCTTGCTTCATCTTGCACACACGAAGTAGTCTTGGCAGCGGCAGCAGTAGATGCCGTCGTCGTTGTCGAGAGCAGATGATAATGTTGATCCTCACACGATGGTGGTAATATTACTGCTGCTGTTGGTGGCACTGCCGGTGGGGTAGTCGTGGTGACTTTAACCACGGTGACAGTTGCGTTTTTGCAACTCTGTCGCTGCACCTCCTGCAACGATTACTTAACTACCGAGTCCACTGCTGCCACATAACTGGCTGCTGCTGGGGCTCGGGCTAGAGCTGGGGGGGGGAGGGGGCGCTGAAGCCGCCGATGCCGCAGAGGGTGACAATTCCCACCGCTGGCCAGTTGACGTTAGGTTCTCTAATGATATTCTCCCATCTTCTTTCTTCATTGCCTCTTGTTTTGCTTCTTCGTCGCCGTTGCATTTTCTTCCCTCGAACTTCCCACGTAGTGCTTTCTGATCCTGGTTATTGTTGCTGTTGTGGTTGTTGTTGTTCTTGCCATGGTTGTTGTTGTTGTTGCTCTTGCTGCTGCTATTCTTGTTGTTGTTGTTTTTTGCTGCTGCTATTCTTGTTGTTTCTATTGTTGCTGTTGTTGTCGGCTTGCGGTTGCTGTTTTTGTGGCAAGGGCAAGCCTTCTACTCGGCCGGTAAAACCGCCGATTGCGCCGGATACAGACGCCGGGATGAACAGGGAAATGTTTGGTCCGGTTTCGATGGCTGTTCCGTTGATAAAAGCCACCCACCTGAGCAGCCCCTAGTCAGCCCAGCGTCAAGGATTGACTACACGCAACGTACGCCTACTGGAGATGGATACACAAGCTTTGTCACGACATCCAGAAGGTCTCTATCACCTCTATTAGCGGCAGTCTAGTGCAGAAGAGAAACGTGTCGGAAACAGGTCGAGCAATATGGGCGTTGTTTACCACGATTGGCGGCGACAGTCTACTACTGTTGCTGCCGTTTATGGGGCCTGAGCCTTGATTGATGTTTAGAGCGTACGAAGAAGGAATCGCCCGCAATAACGCCTCCTTGACCACAGCTTTGGAAGATGACGCACATCAGTGACGAAAGTTGGCTGACTTAACCACCGCCGAGAGTCTGGCTGCTAATTTTCCGGCGAAGTGATTACTTCTTTTTGTGTTATTATTTCCTGACGATTTACCTTAAGTGGGCCTTCTCGCGCGCAGACTCAAACTTGTCGAAAACAAAGTCAAGTCACATTTGTTGAGTTCGTTTTTAAGTTTCAAGTCACAAGTTTGAAGAAGTTATCGTTGTCGTAGTATACAAATGGAGTTACACGTTATAAAGGTATAGTTCGCTCCATATTTTGGTTGTAGCTGCAAACCACTCAACTTATGGTGTTTGATATAGTCGAATGCTCTTCGAAGCTGAGGCGAGTTTTCACTGAGGCCAAATTTAGTGAGATCCATTCATTCCACTTCCCAGGCCAGCTACAACTCGGAGAGTGACACAATTGGCGAGATTCGGTGTTCCGAGGAGACAATTATTCTCACCTGCACACAAGTGTGTATGTATGCTCATTCGTGTCAGCAGGTGATTGGATATACCTCGGTGCTGGTTATATGCGGTTGATAAGATTCTCTATCAATTGACTAGCGCTTGCGGCTATGCGAACTTAGTGGGTGAACAGCGGATACCAGCCGTGAGCTGTTTTTGCTACTCGAGCCGAATCTGAACTCTGCTTAAGTCGACTGCAAGGCACTGCGCAATCTCTACCCCCAACTGAACGTGTTGTCTCTGCCCTTACAAAGGGAGGCCATATTTAATAGGATTTTCTGAACGGCGAAAGCAATCCGACAATTGCGTTGTGATTCTTGTTGTTGTTCATGCTGTTGTTATTGTCGTCGCTGTCGGTGTTGGGGTTAGCGTTGTTGTTGATGTTGTTGCTGCTGCTGTTGCGGGTGTCTTGGTGAGTGTTATTTCGTGACTTATTTCGTGACTATCATTGGGATGCTACCCGTTGGGATGCGTTGTCTGTTTTTTTGGTCATGAGAAGCCCTCGGGGGGCGGCTTCGAAACACCTGCGGTGCCACCGCTTCAGCCTCTATCTCTCGCTATATATATATATATATATATATATATACATACATACTACATGCGAGTCATTTGTGAGTTGACGACATAATAGACATAGTTGCAGCCATAGATGTCACTGTACCATGGTCGTTGGCTAGCGTCGCGATCGCCAAGCGCGCGCAAGACATAGACAGGCGTCAAACTCCTACTGCTACCATACACGGCTTCGTCACAACAGAGAGACATAGAGATAGGTTCACCCGCTGACGGCCGGGCGAGATGAGCCGAATGGGATCGGCCCGCGGACGTCGGCTCCGGCAGCCTCCAACCGCACACACACACACACACACAGTGATTCAATTATGCCGCGGGCAAATTGTGATTCCCCTCATCACAATCCCATCTTCTGCAATGCACGCTCGACCGACAAGTTCTCCCACTGTGTCGCCTGGGAGTGCAAGTTCCCACTCGACTCACGACACACTCGCTCGAGAGGGCTGGTCCGCCAACCAAACCTGGTACTGCCTCAGTTGCTGGTTCTCTTGCTCTTCTTTTTCTTCTTCGTCTTCGCCTTCTTCTGCTGCTGCTGATGCGCCTTCTTCTGCCGCTCTCTCTCTCACCGCAGGCCGCAATGAGATAGTCGTCAATCGAGTGGAAGGATGCGCAATGTATGTCTAGCTGGATGTAGTAGTAGTAGTAGTAGTAGTTTGTGTACATGTATACATGTATGCTTGTGTACATGTATACAATTGTACATGTATGCAAGTGTACATGTATGCAATTGTACATCTATGCAAGTGGACATGTATGCAATTGAACATGTGTACATGCATGTGTATGTGTTCATGTATACTCGGAGACATCTCATGTGGACAACTCGTACAATTTGAGCCAGTTTCGATTTGAAATCAAGCTCACCGCGTACCCCCGTCGGCAATGTTGGCGTCGCCTGCTGGTGAGAACTCCACCCGCCCGCCTCCCCTCCCCTCCCCCCTGCTCCCCTCTCCTCCCATCCCCATTGTAGATTGTCTGTAGAAGAGTCTCACATAGAGTTTGTTGGCTCTCCGTAACAGACCCCCGCCATCCATTTCCCCCAACTTCCCGCTCGACACTCTGTCAGAATGTCGTTAGGTCATCGACACGAACGCCGTTGACATGACACACTCTTCGGAGCTACTTCGGAGCTAGCCGGCCGCGACGAACCCACTCAGACGTGCTCGCTGCGGGCTGCGGGCCCAGAACACGGAACACATGAAGACGGACGTCACGCCGCCCGCCGACACCGATCTTATTAGCTAGGCGCCGTAGAGAGAGAGCTAGGCGGCGTGATAGGCTCATCATAGGCGTGATGATTCGTGATTTGATCCATTGCATACGATTGTCTGCGTGTGACCCACCGAGACGCATCACTCACTCGCGCGCATCGGGGGCTGGTTCGTTCAGGCCACTACAACAACAGTAGCAACAGCAGCAGCTTTAGTAGTAGTTGCTGTTGTAGTGGAAGTAGTCGTAGTAGCAAAAGAGGTAGGGTTCTAGTAGGCTTCTAGCCAATCGGTATAGGTTCGGCCATCCCAGACTCTCTAACTTGTCGAGCCCGGTGGCGTGGTGGTGGCTTAAGTCTGCGCCTCGCAATCGGAGGAGACATATAGGTGCGCGGGTTCGAGCCCCACCGTTGCACATTTGTATTTATGGGGATCCGTCTATGACTCAAAGTGGAAAACAGTTCCGTGGACGTTAAATCTTGGCTGAGGGTCAGCCCGAAAACTTTACAGTGGAAGTAGTAGTAGTAGTTGTAATAGAGGTAGGGTTCTAGTAGGCTTCTAGCCAATCGGTATAGATATTCGGCCATCCCAGACTCCCTAAGTTCGCATCGCTTCAGTTGTAGTAGTGGAAGTAGTAGTAGTAGTAGTTGTTGTTGAGTCGAGCCCCGTGGCGTAGTGGATTAAGTCTCCGCCTCGCAACCGGAGGAGACACATAGGCGCGCGGGTTCGAACCCCACCGCTGCACATTTGTATTTATGGGGGTCCGTCTATGAAGTAATGTGAAAAACAGTTCCGTGGACGTTAAATCTTGGCTGAGGGTCAGCCCGAAAACTTTTTAGTAGTTGTTGTTGTAGTAGAGATTTACCTTTTTTTTAAAGTAGAGATAGGGTTCTAGTAGGCTTCTAGCCAATCGATATAGGTTCGGCCATGCCAGACTCTCTGGCTTCGCATTGCTTCAAAGCCAAACGAAATGTTACTGCTCGGATTGATATGAGCCTAGGTCATACCCTACACCTATCAATCTCTATATCTCACTCTGGCTCTCTCGCTCTCACACATACTCACACATATATCGTGTGTTTGTGATGTGTACCTTACATACTATGTCGACTGTGTGCTCGTGTTGTATGTATGTGTGGGTGTGTGTGAGTTTGCGCTCGTGTTAGTATTTGTCTATACGACGCTCCCTATACTGACGCTGCAGGTGGATAGCTGGGTAGATGACGAGATTTTGTCGCGATGACGAACGCTGCTGGTTGGGGGTCGGGGGTCGTCCAGAAGAAGATTTTCAGCGTTAGAATTATAGTCAGTCGAGTTGTAGACTGAGGACTGATGCCGACTCCGGTACAGCAATTGCACTGCATGATAACGACAGTAACAGACAGTAACATAAGCAACAATAACAACAACAGCAACAACAATGACAATACAGCCAGAACAAGCCGGTCGGCACCAAGGAGGATGACGTCAACAACAGCAGCAGCAACAACAACAACGACAATAACAGCAGCAGCAGCAACAACAACAACGAGAGCAGTAACAATAACAACACCAGCAACGAGGGCAGCACCAACACCACCAACAACAACAATAGCAACAAACAGAGAGCACACGATTTGAAAAATCCCGCTGAGACGACAACGACGACGACATTGGACATTGTCCATGTCGCCGATTTATTCTCGTGCTTCTATCTCTTTTTATTTTTCTTCATCTTCTGCCTCTTCCTCATCTTCTTGTTCTCGCCTTTCGAGAGCAAAGATTGTCTGCTCTGTAGCTCTTCGCATGTGGCTCCAATGGCTTTGGCGGACGAATCTGGCGTTTCCATGTATGTATGCCGCGTAGTCAGGTTGAACGGCTTCTCGGCCGTGGGTGTTCGCTCGCTGCCTGCTTGTTCACGTGACTCACGATTGAGCCTCACTATCGGTGAAGGCGCGCCGACCGACCCGTCAAGCAAAGGCAGTGGCAGCGACCTTAGTCCGCTAACTATCCTAGTCCGACCTTATGGTCGAAGCCCGTTTCCAGGAGCTTGCGCGGATTGCAGTGGATCCCAACAACAACAATCAAGCTACAACAACAACAACATCTATCTGACTACAACAACACAACATCTATCTGACTAACAACCACAACAACAATCGAACTACAACGAGAACAACAACAACAACAAAGATCATAACTTGTTGCTGAGTGTAGACTGGCTACTGCATGCAGTACACAGGGGCTGCCGACACACAGCCAACAATGACTTCAACGAGACCGACAATCATTGCATACGGACAATAGCACAGAGTTCATATTTGCATTACAGGCGCCGGCAGCGGCAGCAGCAGCTGCTGTTTCCTTAAGTGTTGTTGTTATTCTTAGATTTGTTGTTGTATTTGTTGCTGTTGCCGTCGGTGGCCTTGTTGCATTTGTTGTTGATTATGATGCTACTGTCGTTGTTGTAGTGGTTATTTTTGCTACTGTTGTGTTGTAGTAGTTATGTTTGCTATTGTTGTTGTTGTTGTTGTTGTTGTTGTTGTTGTCGTTGTTGTTGTTGTTATTGCTGTTGTTGATATTGTTGTTGTTGGCGTTATTGTCACTCATCACAGCACCTAGCAGCGCTAAGTTTCGTTGATCTTTGTTGTTGACCTTCCCAGCCAGCCGTCTTGTCGACTAATAGAGTCGTTGGATGAAGT
The DNA here is from genome assembly GCA_003439945.1 of Dermanyssus gallinae. Lineage (NCBI taxonomy): Eukaryota > Metazoa > Arthropoda > Arachnida > Mesostigmata > Dermanyssidae > Dermanyssus > Dermanyssus gallinae. Next base: position 171,997 of record QVRM01000534.1, read on the forward strand.
CGGCGGTCGTGTGATCGGAGACTCGACAACAACGGAAACAACTTGTTGCTATCTGCATGTATATTGTTGCCGTTGGCGTTGTTATCATTGTTACGATTTCTTCTTTATTAGTCCTAAATTCTGACAATTGTGTGGAATCGTTTTTTTTTTCGACTGTTTTTAGCTCATTTTGTGTCAGCCCATTGCGTCTATAATTAATCATAATTCATAATTATAACAATAAATCATTAGTGTTAGAATTATTATTATTATTATTATTATTATTTGTGATACCTGTTCATATCAATGATAATAACCATTGTTAAAAAATATTATGCGAATCTTTTATTGCTATTATTACAATTGCTGCTGATATCCGCAATAGCTACGATACGACTTTTGCTGCTACATAGGAGTATACACATTCATATACACACCAATATATAAAGATACACGCATACACAATGGCCGAGCGGCGTGGGAGATAGCTGGCTACGAGCAAACTGTTTTCAGTGACCTTGGCGACCAGAGCAGGCACTGCCTACTAGCTTATTTCTATTCGTGTTGTTGTTATTGTCGTCGTTGTTGTTACTGCTGTTGTTGTCGGTGCTGCTGCTGTTGTTGTTATCGCTGTTGGTATTGTTGTTGTTGCTGCTGTTGTTATCGCTGTTGGAATTGTTGTTGTTGTTGTTGTTGTTGCTGCCGCCGTTGCTGTCTCCATACAAGCCAGCTACGCCACGGCATAACCTATTGACAATCCGGCGGCCGGCAGTATCTTTAGCGAGAGACCGGAGAAGCAATTGTGTGGTCGTAGTCATAGTAGTAGTAGTAGTAGTAGTAGAAGTAATAGTTAGGTGTTGAGATAAGGCGGTGAAGATGAGAGTCGTGTTCCATACTCGACATCATGCATCATGCAGTCAACGCTCGAAGGAGATGCATGTCGGAGACGGATGTAGCGGACGGGTCGGGGCAAAGCGGGCCTTAGCGGGCCATCGAAGCTAGCAACTGCGACATCGTCGTAAACAACAACAAACGCCACACACACATTTGCATGCATGAGTGACCACGTGATGAAGATCTCGCTATGAATGAAGATCAATCACCACACGCATACATACAAATACACGCAGGTTTGAATAGCCCGGTCTGTAGAGCAACCTGCAACAGGGAAGACAAGCTGGCCCGCGCACGTTTTGCCCTGGGGATTGTCACCACGACGACATGACATGACGGGGGGATATGATGCAAAACAAGATGGAAGACGCGTCGCTGTTGCATAGTGTGTGCGCTGTAAGCGCGTCTTACACACATGTAAGCGCATATCATCATTGCCGCCCCAGTCATAGCTTTGAATAAGGGTCAACCGAATACCAACAGAACTCGATGGCATCTCAATATCGAGACCGAGCACCGTTATGTGCGGCCAACTTAGCGCTAGCATTTCAACACTGCCGGCCAGCCACTAAGTGTATGTAGCAGATAAACACTTGCTGGGCGGCGCTTGTTTCCAAGTCTTTCATTCACCGAGCACAGGCATAGCAACAGGGAACTCGGTGCTATTGGCACGGTACTATACTGCACGATACCATAGCCATATCCACATTAACAAGAAAAGGAGCATTTACTTTTATATACAGAAGTGATGTTACTAGGTCATGACACACCCTCCTCTTGAAGTGGTAAATCGAAGCTTAAATCGTTGAGCCTGAAGCGTGACAAAGATTGTATATTGTCCGTCAAGTAATAGTAGGATATCAGAGAAATCCAAACGGCCGCTACCCTTGAACTTGACTATCATGGCTTTCCTAGTAAACAGGGGTTTGGCAACGGGCCACCTACGTCAATGCGTTAAAACTTTTTAGCACTTTTGCTCTCGAAGTGCGATTGGACGCAGTAAACTACATAGCACGTTTCTCCAGGTCGAGAAAGTGAGGATTTCGTCTTAGAGTGAGAGAGACAGGGTTATACTGGTATTCAAAAAGTTATCACAAGCGATCAGGTAATGTTAAAGTGGGGATTATATTTGCTATATGCCTGTCGTAGCATCGTGCGTGCATAAATTTCAGGTCGAGAGGCATAAGAACAACGACAACAGCTAATAACTAAAATTATTACCATTGCAGCTGCGTTTTAGAATGACATACAACTAATCATTGCTCTGTGAATAATATATTTGCTGGCTCCTGACCGATGTTTCCTGCTTGAGGATCAAGCGACTCCTTCTTTCTCGCAAGATGGAGAATAGTGATATTATTATTTTATGGATTATCATATTATATTATAATTATAATCAACTAGGTCTTGGCCTGTGAATTAATATATAAACATAACAAGCGTACCAGCCCGACTGAGCGAGCTGACATTTTAGTAGCGGCTAACTCGGTGTAGACAGCAGCTACTCAGTATGCGATTGGGACTTTGAGTGAGACGCTTCGACTGAAGTACGACCGCTAGACGTCAGCGTGACTGAAGCCCATTGATTTTGACTTCCCAAATCACACACATGCTTGTCTCCCGTGTTCTGTCTGTCTGTCTCTTGTTTGTTGGTTTGCTTGCTTGTCCGCCGCATGTCCTATATTGCTATACCTGTCTGGTTCGTCATCTGATGTTGTCATTACGGCTCACAGAGTGGAAGAAGCTGCTCGCCGAGAGCGCCATACCCGGCGTGGTGAATCTGTCGTCTTCGAGCCCGTCGAACGGCGACTCAACCTGCGTTGGCCGTCGCCGTTCTGGCGCCACTTCTGGGCTGGGTCGTAGCAGAGATCATAGCGGCCATAGCAGCGCCGCTGCTGCCGCCGCCGCAGAAAACGCCGCAAATGGACTCGAACCGCATCCGACCACGCTCAACTCAAACGACAAGATCGATGATCAGCCTCTTGCCTTGGATGTCGCCAGTGGATTGAACAATCGACCGGACAGCGCTGGAACAAGATCCTCGCCTGCTGATTGGGAAGAAGGAGGAGCAGCGGGAGCAGAAGGAGATAAGGACTCAGTCGTTGACGCAGCCGCAGCCGCCGCCAAAGATTCGAATAACGCCGCTGTCAACAATAACAACAACAACAACATCATCAACAACAGCGGACGGCTCCGACGACCCCGTCATCGCAGACCTCTATCGCAAGCAACGTCCACGCGGACCCGATCTTAAGGTAGATGGGCTACTGTTGTGCTACGTGTTCGATGTTCTTTCTACTTCTCTTTTCCTATCGTTTCCTTCTGACGAGCTCTTTCTCTCTTTCTCGCTCTTTATGCATAAACACTCATAGATTAAGATATATACATTTGTGTACATGTACTTTTTCTTCCTTTTCCTCTCTCTCTCTCTCTCTCGCGCTTTCTCTCTTGTCTTTTTTAATCTGCCTTTGACAACGCTAAAGGAATAAGACAGCGCAAGCCAGAACGTTGTAGTTGATCCAAATACAGAATAACCACGTGTAACTGTGATAGTTGCTGCTAACCCGCTGCTAACTTCAACTATTACACAAATTACTACGATCACTACTATTCCTCCCCTTCTTTCGATTACTCACGCTTGATAGAGCGACAAGCCATATATTTCGTCGTTATTAGTCGACTCAACGAACTAGGTACAAAGTGTACGCGTTCAGTTTGGGTAAATGGTAAAGTCGTAAAGTGGCAGCAGCAGCAAAGATAGAAACAGTTGCAGACAGAAGAACTGTCGATACTGACAAAGACAGCTTGATCTGACCTTCTTGTTGTTGTTTTCTTGTTTTTGCGTTGTTTTGTTGTCGTTGTTGTTTTTCTGTTGTTGTTGTTCTGTTGTTATTGTTGTTGTTATTGCTGTGGTGATCATCGTCGTCGTCATCATCATCCACATCACCACCATCGGGCTCGTGCTAATCACAATACGCCGACGCGTTAGGGAGTCCCCGTCTCCGGCAGCATCCTCTCCGGCGTCGTCCTCGTTGTTCTGCATCGAGTCGACACGCGTGAGCAAGAGCGGCGAGAGCAAACGCCGACCTCTCGACACGCTCGCCAAGCTGTTCCCGCACCGGAGCGCGCCGCTTCTTGCCGCCACGCTCGCCCGCCACGGGGGTGACGTTCTGGCCGCCATCGAGGAGCTGATGGCCGCAGCTGCGGCTGCCGCCGCAACAGCCGTGTCGAGTCTGCCCCGGATGGCGTCGAGTCCGCCCGCGCGGTCGTCGGCGTCACCGACGACGTCGTCGTCGTCCGACGACAGGTCCGACTGCGCCGGGGGGCTCCGGGGGGCAATGGGCGGCGGCGGCGGCGGCAGCAGCGGCAGCGACAGGGGGGCGATGTCCATGCCGATGACAATGCGCGCCGATGCCGCCGGTCTGCCGGTGGGCTTCGGTGGCCCGATGAGCACTGCAGCCGCCGCCACCGCCGTCTACTTTGCTGCTGGTCAGTTTCAAGCGGCCAGCAGCAGTGGCGGCGGCGGCAGCGGGGGTGGTGGCGGTGGCCTGGGGAGCGGAGGTCACGGGGGTGCGGCCACGTATGCCGGCCTCGTGCCCGGCCTAGTACCGCGATCGTTGCTCGGTCTGCCGGCCGCCTATCCGGGCCTGTTTCCGCCGCAGCCGATTACAACAACAGCGACGACAACGACGACGACGACCGGGGGCCCGGGGTCGCTGTTTGCTAGTCTGGCGAGCAGCGGCGGCGGGTGCGGGAGCGGCGGCGGCGGGGGAAGCCTGCTCAACCTCAGGACGCACTGCGTCAACGCCGAGGCCGAGCCACTGGTGAAGAAACGACGCCGCTTCGCTTCGCCTACCACCACCGCCGCGACCATTGCGGCGGCGGCGGCCGCAGCGGCTGCCGCCGCCGCTGCAGCTGCTGCTGGTAATGCGTCATCACCGCCGCCAGGCCATCTCGGGACCACCCCCACGGACTGGATGCAGGGCCAAATGCACAGTCCCGACTCGCAGCTCGGCTCGCCGCTCGAAGTCAGAGACTCGGAGTAGGCGTTGAAGTCAGTCACGGTGAAGTCAGCCACGGTGAAGTCAGCCACGGTGAAGTCAGCCACGGTGAAGTCAGCCACGGTGAAGTCAGTCGGCCGCCAGTCAATCTCTCATCAGTCCAGTTCGTCGGTGACCGTCTGGGCAGCTCGTCTATCAGTTAGCGGCCCGTCAACGGAGGGCAAAGCACATAGAATCAACGACGCCGGACGGCGCAACGGTACCAGACTGAGTGGGGGGTGGTAGGTGGTGGTGGTTCGTGTTGATGGTGGCGTCTGAACACCGTCTCTCTGAAATCTCTTTCGACCGAGAGATTTAAGAATGGGAGATGGGGGGGGGGGGAGAGTAGACGTAACGGGGGCGTAACGGGGTAGTCATCTACGTAGTAGTGAACGAAGATAGTAACCTTCGACTTGGACTGCCGAGCTTCAGAACGACGAAGACGTGCTGATTGATGGGTCAAACGCTTGGAGAAGTGTCGAATGAATCGAAACTGAGCATGAAGCGAAACCCATTCGAATCTCATTAGCGACAATGAAGCTATCGGCGCTGGTCGGGGGGCCACAATGCGATCTCGTAGTAGAAATTAGGATGATACAAGATGATGATGATAAAGTCGAAGAAGAAGAAGAATAGGAAGAAAAAAAGAGAGGAAAATATAACGATAAAGAGTAGCAAGGTGGAGACGTCTAACGTATCCGGTGTACTAAGTTTGCGACACCATAATGGTTATGGTGTTTGTTGTGATTAAGTGAATATTACACATCTCGAACATTAACAATAACGCTAACAATGGATAATTATGACGGTGACGATGATGGTGATTATCGATATTAAGTATAATAATAAATAATAGATAGAGACAAAATATGATGTAGTGTCCTTGTAGCAATTCTAGTTATGACTGCAAAGCTAGACGTTTATTTCATTTGTTTGCATCTTCAGGGGTCTCATTATCTAGATCTAGTGTTTGGCGTTCAGTCTCTATCTAGATCTAGTGTTCGGCAAACATCGCTTTATGAAACAAAGTTTAAAATATAAACACGAATAAAAACTGTCACTTGCGTGGACAGCCAAGGAAAAATCAGAATACTATTGTGGGACTTTAAAGTAAATCCCAATTTTTCACCGTAATCGTGTTTTACAAGGCGAGCAGTGTTTTGGTAAACGCGCCGTATAAATCTTTGAATAGAGCAAACATCTAGCAATATATTAGGTTCTAACGCGCATGCTACTGTTACCTATGTAGTAAAATATAGCTTATCTAATGAAGAGAGTAGGGCAACATAATATAACGACGATCACCTCTGTAAGTACGCGTCAAAGGTAAGATGACGCGCACAAATGTTTTTTTGTTCTGCTTGACATCACCGTAGGAAGGTGCAAATTAGTGGCAAACCGAATTCAGACGGAGACGCTGTTCTTGATCGGTGAGCACGTTCTATTGGGCCTAAAGTATGCATGGCTCAGTAGCAAATATATATATATATATATATATATATATATATATATATATATATATATATATACTTGTATCGCTAAAACACAAGCCAGGTTAAAATTGCGTGATGTTGGGGGGTCAAGGAGCGCACTCTGAAAACGGTGTGCGCCGTTTCTAATGCCGCAAAGAAAGTTCTCACCGGGAGATAGACAGACACTTGTCCAACGACTTGTCTACTACTTCCTAACTTACTCACTTCCTAACAGGCTCATTTTTACTTGACATCTACACCTTATTATGCAAACGCCGCAAAAACGCTTCTCCTATATATATATATATATATATGTGTGTGTAGAACTAAATCGATTCCGTCTATCCAACCGGCGAGCATTTGTTAGTATTCTTTTGTGTCGTGGATTTTTACACAATTACCAGTAATACTCAGGAGGCATCCTGGATGTTCCCTTCAGCTCAACGTACTGCTATGGTAATAAGCGTATGCGTGATCCCGATACGCCGTTGCGACATATCATTAATTGAGCATGACACACTATTTAATTCGGCCTGTAACAGAAACTATGTTTCGTAACATCGTACTTTTCAGCACTTTTTTAACTTGATTAAAATTGAGAATTAAATCTACAAAGCGTCACCGCTGGGAGTCGCGAGACGTTCAGATGCGCAGGACATTTGGACATAATTTCCAACAGTCTACTGGAAGGCGTACTGCAATTCACAACCACCCGTATCCGTCTTTACATTAAAAAAAGCACGCTTTGCTACGCATGAACTGATTCCGTGGAACTGTCCGTGGAAAAAATACGCAATGCCTACTATCGGATTACACATTTATTTTCTACAATAGGCTAAGGTGTTTACTGGGTGTCTAGTGCATATATATATATATATATATATATGCATATATATATATATATATATATATATATATATATGCATATATATATATATATGCATATATATATATATATATATATATATATGCATATATATATATATATATATATATATATATATATATATATATATTGATTGATTTATTGTTCGCTTGGCATGTATACCTAAATACACATGTCACCCTTTTATATCAGAGGCGCTTAGGGCGGCAACATATATATATATATACATATATTTTTTAGCGAAGTTATTTGACTTATGGCAAAGCATAATTTTGGTGTCAATACGAACAAAACTTAAACTAGTCTCGCAGCTTGTTAACGAATGTATATATATATATATATATATATATATATATACAAATATGTCGCTGTGCTGTAACTGCTGCTGCTGCTGCTGCTGGCGTTTATGACCGCGGTCCGAAAGTCGGGGGGTGGTCGGGCGGGACGAAAAGCGACGTCATCGTCCTCGTACATCCTGGCGTGTATGTATTGGGGTGACAGTGGTTGGACGACTTCGAAGTGAAGGTGGTTGACGTGCTCTTCGTGCTGCCAGCGTGCCGCGCAGATCTCGTTCGGTTGGTGGCATTTGAGGCGTGGTCTTCGCCATCAACATCAGTAGTAATGATGGCAGTTGTAGTAGCAGTAGTAGTAGTAGTGGTAGTGGTGGTAGTGTAGTGTAGAGGCTGTAGTTGTGTCACCCTCTGTCATCGACAGAACTCTTGCGGTCTCGCTCGCTTCTCTCTCTATTTCTATACATATATGTATATATACCCCCACACACACACCCGCTCATCTTTGGCCGTAGGCTTCCGACGGAAGAACAACGCTCCGAGGGAGTGAGATGAGGGTGAGTGGAGAGATTGCAAGAGGGATAGAGAGAGGGAGAGGGGGGGAGAGAGAGAGAAGGGGGACAAGGGAGGGGAGGGAACACGTCGAGAGACTAAGCCTGACCAGGATCGTGGAGAAGCGACGGCGGGAGTGATGACAGAAACAGCAACAACCACGATCACGAGAAGAAGAGCGACAGCGACAACAACAGCAACAACAACAGCAACAACAACAGCAACAACAACAGCAACAGCAACAACAACAACAACAACAACAACAACAACAACAACAACAACATTAACAACAACAACAACAACAACAACAACGGCGACGACGACAACGACGGCAACTATAACAACATTAACAACAAAGACTAGAACGAAAACCACGACGACGACGAGGACGAGGTGCAGGCGCGACATGACGCGAACATGAACAAACTCTCGGACAACGCGGACAGGTCGAGCTCATGAGATGTCGGAAACGGCCAAGAACCAAGAAACGAACCGGGCCTGCATTCGCGGTTGTCCTGCTAGCTGCTACTACTACTACTACTGCTTCTGCAGCTGCTGCTGCTGTTGGCATTGTACAGCAATGCCGCAGAGTCGTACTGCATGAGGGAAGAGGATATGATTTGCACATTTCAACCATTCAAAACATCGATTTTTACCGCTGCTCACTGGTAGAAACGGATGGCGACGCTGCCGATGACGACGCTGACGACGACGACAAAGATGATCCCGCTTGACGCATTCACCTTTACTATACATTGGCGGCAGGACGCGTATTCGGTTGACGGTCGAAACTGCTCCGTAGTTGAGAGTGCGCTTTGCCGACATTCTTCTACTATTTATGTCATTTTTGGTTTTCCTATTTCTCCCTATATATATATATATATATATATGTATATATATATTTACGTAGTATCGGAAAAACGTCCTGACATCGATAGATGACAGACACAGCAAGAGCGTCGTTCGTGGAGGGACGTCACCGGCAACGTCGTCATCCCCTGAGCATATACAGTAGTAGTAGTAGTAATAGTTGAAATAGACCAGACGATAAACAATTCCTCCTTCTTTTTTTTCCGTCCTAAAGGCGACGAATGTCACGGTATTTCCAGATCACTGTTGGTGGGTCTCTGTCGTCAGCATCGTCTAGTTAGCGGGTGGGTTAGCAATACAACACGTTGTTGGCGTTTGGGAGACCTCAGTCAGCTATCTGTGTCAGCTTGCAAGCGGCAGCTAACACACACTGCAAAAAAATATATATATATATATATACGCGCCAACGCCGTGCTATTAACTGTTTGAAAAATATATAAAATGCTTGCTTGAATAGAGATACAAAGTTGAATCTGTCCTGTGTTTCTTTGCCTCTCTCTCTCTCTCTCTCTATATATATATATATATATATATATACACACACACACACATATATATAGAGAGAGAGAGTTTCTAAATCGAAAGTGTAGCACGGTCTTAAAACCGTGCTACACTTTCGATTTGTCGTCGTGTTTTTCCTGCATGTTCTCCAGTCAGACCCGTCCGTTCGTCCATCCCGTAGCGAATCGCAGCATCGTTGCGGACACAAGTTAGAATACTAATACTCCTCTAATAACAATCATAGTTGTAATACGAATAATAATAATAATGATAATCGTCCTAATGGCATATGTGCGCGACTAGCGGCCCATATGGAGATATGTACACAGCCGATAAATAGAGATTGACAGTCCACTGGATAGATAGATAGATACCCGCTGGTTCGGCACGAGTCGGCGGCAGCGCTTGCGGAAGCTAAATCTGCGCGATTTGCTTCAGCGCTGTAACGCGTCGCGCTCCGGGACTTCACCCGCCTGTTTTGAAGAATTTGGTAATGGTGATGATAATGATGACGCTGCTGCTCGTGATTACGGTACCGACAATCAGCAGGCAGGCAAAACGCCGCACAGAGGGAGAATCGGCCGGTGAGTAAGTAGGCCTAGGAATGGCTGAGCTTCAGAACTCCTCTCGTTGACATGACGTTTCGAGAGAGCTGCTGGAATAGAGAGAGAAGAAAAAACACTGCTAGAAGAAAGGCAACAGCAGCAGCAGAGAGCAACGAACACGGCTCATTGACGCGTATTTTCGAATATTGCTAATTGCTATTGCTACTGCTGCTGCTGCTGTTGTTGTTATACAAGGCGAGTCAGACGGTGGTGGAACATTCATAGTTCTCCCCACTCACCCTCATCAAATCACCCCCCCCCCTCCGCACCAGTGCGCGCGCGCCCCTGCTGTCTCCAGAGCCATGCGCGTGGTGAGCTCCAGAAACATGAGGATCTGGATATGTATCGGGCTACCTAACTGGATTGCGCTGTTGGTGCCCGCAACTGCATCATCAACAACAGTAACAACCGCAATCACCGCAACAACAACAGAAACAACACGAACAACAAAAACACCAACAACAACAACACTAACAACAACAGCACCAACAACAACAACAAAAACACGAACAACAACAACAAAAACACCAACAACAACAACAACAACAACAACACTAACAACAACAACAGCACCAACAACAACAACACTAACAACAACAACAACAACAGCAGCAACAGCAGCAACAACAATAACAACAATAACAACACCAACAACAACAGCACCAACAAAAATACCAACAGCAACAGCACCAACAACAACGACGACGACAACAGCACCAACAAGGTCGATTGAAGCCTGATGATGGTCACGAAAATGGTGGTGGTTGTGTTGATGTTGATGATGATGATGGTGGTGGTGGTGGTGATGATGACGACGACGACGACGACGGTGATGGCTATACTGATGATGATGATGATGAACATTTTGTATTTCATGTTGAGTTTTTGACTCCGCCGTGGCACGCCGTGAGCTGAGTTCGAACCGAAGAGTTCGTTTGTGGAGCCAACGAGCCGTCGAGATGCGGCGGGCAGCAACATGTGGTTGCAACCGTTTCGCTGCTACCACTATTACTGCTGTTACTACTACTGCTACTATTACGACTATTACTACTGCTATTACAGCTAAACTTCAGACTTCAAAACATCACATCCGACCCGCAGTGTGTCCTCCTATAGCAGCAGCAGCAGCCGGCGCACCCCCAGCTGTAGTAATGCGCGCGTTGTGCAGTAGTTATACGTCTAGGCCCAGTTCGCTATCTTCATGTGATCGTCTGTTGATTGATTTGGTTGCCCTTAGTGAAATTGGTTGCTGGTGGTCGCAACGATGGCGATGATGATGCTGATAATTATGGTCATGATGAAGATGATAATGAGGATAAGGGTGATGACAATGGCTTTGCTGCCGATGACATCGATTTGTGTTCAAGAAACAAAGCCACACAAATCGATGGCGAACGTTCGATGTCCCTCCTTCCGCCCTTCTTAGACATCTCTCTCTCTCTCTTTCTCTGCTATTCCTCTCTTTTGCTGGCCGTAGTCCTCTCTTGCAAAAGCACGACTCTCTTTATTCCTCACTATTTTTTTGCTCGGTCTGTCTGAGTTTCGATGTCCCGTGCCGGCCTCTGACGAATGCCAGCTGACCCCAAACGCACGCGTGTAACAGCAGCAGCAGCAGCAGGAGCAGCAGATAAATCGGGCCCGCACGGCGAACCCACATCGTTTACGATTCGTCAGTCGCTATAGGTGGAATGTATGCAGATATGCATGTACGCCGCATGTATGTCGAGTTAGAGGAGATGGCGATAGTGGCCAGGCGGCCAGGGCATGCAGATGAACGGACGGACGAACGGGCGGGCGGAGATTACCCGTCGAGCAAGAGACTGTTGCCCAGCGATGCGTTTTCGAGTAACGGTTCTGCTCCCGCTTGCACGCCCGGTGGATAGAAAGCGAGAATGCAGCGAGATTTACTGACAGAGCAGCAGAAAGGATAACGGGAGAACTTGGAGTGAAAAGGGTAGATACACTGACATTAGCAGATAAAGAGAGGGAATATATGTATATATATATATACATATACATGCATATATGTATATATATATATATATATATATATATATGCTAAGAGAGCATGCGAGGGAGGGTAGACGAAAGAGAAAGCGACGAACGATTACAAAGCTGTTTCAAACGGTTCTCATTTTTCGATGCGCAGCAGGTTCGAATCGTAGTCATAGGTTGTCGTTCCCCCGCGTTGTCGTTTCATTTGCTCTACGGATCCAAATCCCGTTAACGGACTGATTTTTCAATCCAGCCGGTGTCATCTTGTTAGCCTGGTAGTTCTTGCCTTGTAATTGCTCTACATATATCTCTATCTCGGTATCTAGTCCCGTTTGATTTTATGTTGTGCTGTGTGCTGCTAGTCCAGCTCTTGCGCCGAAGGATGCGACCATATGACAATGCAATGGCGACAAGGACACCAACAAGAGAGACATAGAAAACAAGATATCAATTATATATATATATATATATATATATATATATAGGAAGCAACGAAGAGAAAGCACACGAGAGCGTGTGATAGACGGCAAAGGTTACCGATCTTCCGATCGTAGAAGAGAATAAAGACGTGCATCTGCTAGACGAAAGAGTCGACAGTGAATTGTCACCCTGCCCACGACCTTTTGTCGTCATCAAGAATCCCGTTCGGTTCGTGCTCATTCAGCCTGACTGAATCTAGGTCGTTTATGTCGGATTGATCGACATGAGGTACATGGGTGTGCGCATCTCGGTGCACTTGTCTTTACGAGCACGACACGCTCTGGGATCGCCCTCTAACTGCTTGGTCGGTGATCGCTGATGGCTGCCAAATCATCCGCTGATCGAAAATCCAACAAACCGCATGGCATCGTAGGCGAGCGTCGTCACAGTGGTGAAGCAGCGCTGTGACAAAACAAAGGCTAGACAAGTTATGCGCACATCTCTTAACCAAATATATATATATATATATATATATATATATATATATATATATATCTTAACCATATATATATATATATATACATTTGGGCATAAAAGTAAAACGAATTTCTGATAAAAACAGCTCTAATGCTACACTATTATTCAATGCTTTTTTGACGGCACGTCATATAATTATATAATAATATCATAACACTCGTTAGCGAGCCGGGCATATTTGTTAACTTTCGTTAGTCGTCTTCAGTCTTACGTGTCACGGAGCCAGCGGCGGATGCATTAGCCTCCAGCTTCAAGGTGGCGAGGCTTGCGTTGATCGTCGCATCCTAAACAGGCGCTTTTTTCTCTTTCAAAAGCAATAAGCATGAGACCGACCGGTCCTTTTCCGTCGCTTCTGATTTTCGGCCGGTTAGAGGTCACGGCATTAGAGCTGACCTGAAGACCCGAGCTGTAATCTTGTTAATTTAGTTTAAGGCTCGCCTCTGCTGCATGAGTGCCCGTGGGTCCCCCAAATGTCCACTTGTGCTCCGCACGGACATCGATATATAAATATATATATATATATATATATATATATATATATATATATGCTCAAAATGTTTCCCACAACTTAATTATAACTCAAGGAGTTTAACTCAATACTCGTAATGTATACTGTTTCTTTTGTATTGTTTTACTTGTATCATCTGTTTTCCATCGTCAAAAGTGTTTGTTTTAATTCAGTTTCCAGTATTGCGTTGAGCACCTTCTGCAAATTCTTCATGGAATCTAACATTATCAAGGGTGCCAAATATTGGTTCTTTTAATGTTTTTTTTGGGAAACAGAAATTTTACAAGGGAACACATGATTTAGGAAATTACAGACAAGTCCGGAGAATACATAATTTTAAAAAACGCATACCTCAAGGTATTTAGAGAAAATCTAAGGTGAACAATTAAGCATAGACCAAAACTTTAGCGTTATGCAAAAAAGAGTAGATCTTTTGCCAAAGTTAGGATTTCTCTCCGGATTGCCTCAATCTTCTGAAACTTAGCTTTTTAGTGTATCTACTTTTAGCTACCGTCGAACTTTATGCCAAAGACTTATAATGAACGATTTATTGGTAATAGCAAAACAGGTCGAAGGTAATTATCTACTTAAGTTAATTTTGTAAGCGTCGCTCGAACGATGTTCATGTCATAGACGTAAACACACGACCCAGTGCCTGAAACAACTAACTGCAGGAAACTAGAGTATTCTGCGACCGCTCTAGGATTTAACATAGCTTTATGTATTATATACCTTTTGTTAGAAGTTTAGCTATTTAAGAGAACATTTTGTTGTTAGACGTCTCACTCCAAGGAAAACTCTATGGTATCTTCGTGCTCGTCCTTGAACGGGTAATAGTACCCAAAAAGCTTCGCGCTTGCTATCTTGGAAAGTTAGGTTGGTCAATTTAGCCAGACTTGAAGGGGTCGCAGGTTTCGTTAAAATTAGCATTTTCCAATTGATAGGGAGGGCGGAAATGCATTGTTTAGCAGGTACTATCTCTTGTTAAACCGATTGCAAGAGAACGAATTTTCCAATGGAAACACTATACATTTGATAGTAGTATTAGTAAATATATATATATATATATATATATATACGGATGTGCTCCTGTACTTATGATTTAGCAAAAGCGAGTGCTCTGCGTTTCCCGCGTTTTTTTTAGTGATTAGTGTTGTCATACACGAAACCATTGTGTGAAATGCTGTTCTTTTACGCACTCAAAAAAATACGTACGCACGCGTTTCATTGTAAAGCAGAATCACTCAATCCGTGAACAGCCCAGGCCGTGTACTCTTGATAGAGTTGCGAAAACTAGGGAGTGTCTCACAGTACACGGCACGGTTAATGGCTTTTCCGTGCTAGTAGATATCGGTGAGTATCGCACCTCAGACATTTGAAAAAAGAACGGTGAACGTCACCTTTCTGCTGAGGGCACAGCTTTGATTTATTTAGGGGGGGGGGATACGAGGCATGCTGCCATTGCATGCATTCCTGCTTTGCATCTGGCTCGAAGTGACACCAACTCTCTTAATCGGTGACAATCGCTCTAAAATGCAGGATGCTCATGATACCGAAACACATGTTACAGTGTTGGTCCCATATGCAATTCCTTTTGCTGTTTGCTGTGCTTCTTCGGAACCTACCGCGAGCACACGCCATGATGTCCTTACGACCAATTGACGCACTGACGCGTCAGTTGGCCTGGACACACAACTACCTGCTTCTCTTTTCCGTCATTCGAAAGTGCCCGCGCATGCGCACGGTCATGTCAACACTCCACTCGCGTTTCTAGATATCTCAAAACTAGAATATTCCAAAGCGGCATATTCAAATTTCAACCGGTTAGGTTGGTACGACATTGCGTTTTCATTTGAACC
Source organism: Dermanyssus gallinae (assembly GCA_003439945.1). Taxonomy (NCBI): domain Eukaryota; kingdom Metazoa; phylum Arthropoda; class Arachnida; order Mesostigmata; family Dermanyssidae; genus Dermanyssus; species Dermanyssus gallinae. Next base: position 187,405 of record QVRM01000534.1, read on the forward strand.
TAGTTTAGCCAGACTTGATTGAGTTTTCGTTTAAATAAACGTTGTCACAATAGATTTGGAAAGGGGGGCTTGTTTAAGGGTAGCAACGAAATTACCATTTTTGAAGTTTCTAATGCGTTGCTTCGTCAAAACATTAATTTTACGTGATACTTACACGTCTGACTTTATTTAGGTAAATACAAATTAAAGATTGGGAGGATGAAGCGATATCTAAGTCGACATTTGAGACGCTTAAAACTTAGAACAACTTATGAGCTCTGTAAGTGGGTTTCTCATAAACTTGGTAACGCCAACGAATTAAAGGATATGCTTCTGCATGCATAGGCCTGCACTTCTATTGTCTTACTTTTCTACTGCCGGTCCAAAAAAAAATTTAACCGAAACGCTCCACAACTCGTAAACGGGAAAGTATCGTCTTTTACTAAAGCAACGTGTCATCCCATACGGGTCACACCAGGCTTAAAATATGTATGGCTTGGGCTGGGAACTTGAGCACCTTCCATACTATTAGGACCTTGCACATTTGACTATCGCTTATTTTTCAGTCTCTTCAAAACATTTCACTTACCTGGTGCCGCGACCTTCGTGATCAAGAAGGCGGATACCCCAGGAGGAAACCTTGCCATTGCATTTCGGCAGGGCTGAGACCTGCCATTCTCCCAAACTGGGGAAGATGGTGCATGCAATTTTTAGTGAGCAATTCGCATCAGCCTTAAAAACGTGGAAACCTGGAATGGGAACTTGAGAACGCTCTATGCTACCGGACCTTGCTCTTTCAGACTAGCGCCTATTTTTTATTCTCTCTACAGCGTTTTGACAAAAAAAAATCAAGTCTTTGAGTTTGTCTAAAATAAGTTAAAGCATTTTTCTTCTCCAGAAAACGAGTTTTTAACAAAAGAGGGCGCTGAGAGCCAAATAATAATTGACTAAATGTCATTGAAAAGCGACAAATTGCATTGTTTAAATTTAGAAAAAAATATATATACATATATATATATATATATATATATATATATATATATGCCCAAATGCGCAACGCCTAAAAAGGCATTTTCAAAATGATGTCTTGCGCCTATATTTTACTCCAGATACCTAGCATAAAGGTCACCATCTATGTCTCACATTTTGTCCTGTCAACAATGAACATGTATATATATACATATGGAAAAAGCCATGTTTTTCATACTACGTCCTTCTTGAGCCAGAAGCGCTGAAAAGCAGAAAGACTTACGTAAAAACGGCATAGCATTGGCGTACGCAGTGCTCAATACAACGTCGTTGCAATACGCCGTTGCGACCCAATACGTGCGGCGCGTATTCTTCTGAAAGCTATTAATTGTGCGTACACAATCAACTGAAGGCACGTTCGGGGAACGTCATGCACGTCTGTCTCGTCATGCGTTTCAATAGCTGGTGAGCCGAATACCCGTGACTTTCCAAAGTTGACGACCCCATTTTGGGAATCAGCAATCCCCTCTCCTCATTCGGTGACAATGGAGAGCACAGCGTCGTCCGTCGCTAAAAGGGATAGATAGCCTTTGAATATTATTACCATTATTGTTGTCGTCATCATCATCATCATCATCATCACCAGGATTATTAACTTCATCGTCGCGAGTGTGCTGGGAGTTCAGCTGTTAGTGTCGGCGACCACGACGTGCTCGAGCAAACGAAGCTACGTCGACATCAATGGATTCTTCTTCAGGACCGACAGTGGCCAGGCCCTTTTGCGGATCTCACCCCCCCCCCCCCTGTCTCGTCGTCGTCGGTCCCGCTGCGGCGCCTCCGCTGACGCGTCTCTCCGGCAAAGAGTGAACAGTAATAATCATCTTAATAATAAGCATCGTCATCATCATCATCATCAAGATAACTTGTCAATAGCGTCGCGTTGAGTTGAAATCTTTTGTTATACCCACACAAGCTAGCGCGCAAGCGGACGAGAGGTCCGGACTCACTCAGTTTGCGGAGGCGTCAGCGCCCACATCCGGTAGCCGAGCTGGCGTGGGGGGGAGGGAGGTACGGGGGTGGTTAGCGACGGCGACGGCGGTGGCGGCGGCGTCGGCGACAGAGGGGGTATCAGAAGCAGCAGCAGCGGCGACTGTGGGGGTATCAGAAGCAGCAGCAGCGGCGACTGTGGGGGTATCAAAAGCAGCAGCAGCGACGGCGGCAGTAGTTCCCTGCACTCGTCTCGTCAGCAGGCGATAGTGTGCCCAATAGCCCGCCCCTTTGCGTTTCTCATCTCTTCGTCCTTGTGCTGCCGGGCCCGGACGTCGTCGCAGCCGTCGTTGTTGTTGTTGTTATTGTTGTTGTTGTTGTTGTCATCGTTCCGGTTGTCTATTTCGAGGCCGCAGTAGATTTGTGTATTGGATCAGCCCTTCTGCGCCCGAGAGGGCGCAGAAGTCTCGTAGCGCCTTTTCTGTGTCTCTCTGCAGATCTCTCGGTGTCGGGCGTGTGCACTCCTCGAGGCCCTGCTCTTCCGATCTCTATGCCGAGAATTTAGATCCGTCATCAGTTCGGTTTCCTTCTCATCTTTCTCACTCTCTCTTTTTCTCGTGTTCTGTCTTTCTCTCTCTCTCTCTTGGTTTGGCAGTGGCGGGTGTCCAATCCTGCGAAAAGTTTCGGGAATGTTCAACGGGCTGGCCCACCAACGCAGGACGGCGGCTTGCCTTCATATTCGCTTTGCCTGTCCTGCTCCTCGTCCTAGCTCGCAGGCGGTCGGTAGCGTCTAGGACTATGACTGGGGTGACGGAAACTCAATTTCGGCCATGGTATCATCATCATCATCCCTATGCTCATCATCACTATCACTTTTGCCACGGTTATAATTCGTGGTTTCTTTGAGCGGGCTAACCTACAGACCCCTCCGGCTCTAGATTCTCTTCGTTAGCGTCATTACTAGAATTATTATGAGGATGACAACAATGACGAAGAAGGAGAGACTGCAACGTTACTTCAATCATATCCGCTGGTGTCATACCCGCATACCCACGTACGCACATACGACTGAAAGGCCCACCTGAGCAAGAAGAAGTCCTTACAAAACGAGAACAACGGCCAACGCTCCAGCTCCGACGTCCATCTTGCTACACATTACAGCTTTGCGTTTTTACAATTACTGTTGGCGCCAAGCGTTCTCGATGAATGTCATCGCCTGGAAGGCATAACAATTTTTTACCAGCCAGTCACGGCTGGATTGTGTCTAATCACTCACACCTGCATCTTCGGCAAGTTCTTCAGAAAGCTAGAAAAAATATTTTCTAGGCACCTTCAAAAGATGGCAAAAGGAGAGCAGAGGCGCGACGGAACCATGAGCCATAACCGTAGGAGATAACATGAGAAGGTGACTTACTATCTCACAAAGGTCCTGACAGGTCAGGGTGATTCCAGAAGCATAGGTATCAATTTTGCAGGACGCCAAATGCTGTCCGCACTTGGCAGCATCTTTTCTAAATAAACAAACATCAAATAACGCTTTTCTTTAGTTATCTTACCATATTTATTTTTAAGATTCATCGTTATCTTTGTTGTCTATATTGTATGTGCAAAGATGTGATGCGTACCTGCTGTGTTCATATGAAATACGTATTTAGAATATATACCAAAAACCAGAAGCATGGAGGCCGAAAACTAAGCCGAACGTAATATTGGTTCTCATAGAGGTAACTAGAAACACTGTTACATTATTACAAATAATTTAATATTACACATGTATACAATTAATATGTAATACATAATTTATGAGTACTTTAAGAAGTGCATTTAGATACACGATGATCTACTCCATTTGAATTGGTTTGCTTTAAATATCGAACCACAATAAGCGGATATCCGATTGCACAAACAATGGCGGTGATCACAACAAAACCAAGGAGGGAAAACACGAACCCCCGATTGGCTAAGTGATACCAAGTATTTTTAACGTTCAAATATATGAAGTTCGATAATTATTATACCGATAATAATTAATCGTCATGTCCGTAATGACTAACTGTGTTATCACCATTAGACTATGTTCATTCGTTGCATCAGCCGGGTACGCAAAATACCTTTGCTATGGCTTCTACCCCGCATAGCAGCAATACCATTCTTATTATTACTATGATTCAGAGGAATCGCTGAAACAATAGGACGAGGCTTCGTTGACTCTTCGTCGACGTTATGACTGTTGCTAGCACATAATGCGTCTGGATTCCGTCCGATCCGCTGCAGAAGACAGAACGGCTGCAGGCAGGCCATTATTACGAAAGGCGATGATGGCGACTACGGGATAGGACAACCGACCGACCGACCCACTCTGCTGCTAAATGAAGGTGGCCCAGGAAGGGGCGGCCTGAAGCGAGCCGGGCTAACGGTTACGACGCGACTGACATCAAGCGCTCTCACCTCGCATTGGATCACCGACCGCTGTTTGTTTCGGCATAGGCGCCTTTGAGGCAGGCGGCTTTCGCGGTAGCGGGGGCTCTAATGTGGGAGCTTGCTCCCGTAGCCCGCCCGTCTGACCTCTATGCGTACCTGGGGGGCCGACTGCTGACTGGAGGAGAGATCTCATCCCTAGATGAAACGAGCACCGCTAAGCGCCGGTTATGTGTGCGAAAGGGTACGACGAGAACGCGACAGAGTAATACACACAGAGTATGTGAGAAAACGAGACAGTAGGAGAAAGCAAAAGAGAAAGACTTTCTTCCCATATCTATCCCACTCTCTCAAGTAGAAAAGTAGGAAAAGAAAAGATAGGGGAAGAGAACCACATAGAAGGGTGCCCGGCGAGAAGATTAGTGTCGACAGGCAAATAAGGCTAAATAAATGGCCGATAACAATAATTGAAAAAGAAGAAGAATAGGAATAATAATGACATGGTCAGGATGAGAATAATGGTGAGGGGCAACAGGAGTAGGACGTAGGGAAAGGCAAAGCAGCAGACGACATTGCCAGAAAGGTGTGCTCATTACTGCAATTAATTTATCACACTTCACGAGCGAGGTCGACCGGTGTCGCTGCGCGACTAGCGACGGTTTGGATTTCCCCCCGTTTCTTTCAGCGGCAGGTGCAGGAGAAGGAAAATTGCAGTGCATGACCGCGTGGCCCAATGGGAGGTCGAGATAATGTCGGTCTTGCCGATCCTGTCCCGGACTTTTTCGATCTGCTCTGCAAGGATCCTTCCCGGCGGATGGGACCTTGCAGAGCAGTCATGCAAAAAAACTGCAGGTACATTTACAACAACAGCAGCAGCAACTAAACAAACGATTTTATCAATTCGACATTTGCGGAATAACGAGACAGTTCCTAAATTCCAGCCAAATGACCGACCCACAACTGCTTTCCGTGTTTTCCCCACTTTTTCTCCTCCACTAATTTCCTTCCTATAAAATAGTATTCAATGATCGGTAAGCAACACCACGTGCATATATATATATATATATATATATATATATATATATATATATATATATATTATAAACATAATACCCGATATTACCATAGTTACCATTGGAAACTTATTTTATTTAAGCCTTCACAGCTTATTCACAAGATATGTTCAAAGCAAACAACTTATCAATTCTCAATTGTCTGCCTTTCTTGTGATTCAATCATGTGAAACCTTTCAACGAATTGTTCATTTGCGGCTGAAACTACGCTTTCCGATTTCTTTCTCACTCGCTCTGAATGGCTAACTTCTTACTTTTGAAACTGGTGTATTCCTTGCAGCATAGGGTGAATATAAAGTCTAATGTTTGTATGAAATATATCATGGTTATCGTCAAAACCACATCTTAGACGCTCGCAATGGGCTAAGTTGCCAATGGCACGATATCGTTTAATGCATCTATCGTCATCGCATTCTCGTACTAGATTTTAAATAGTTTTTTTTTCGGCAGAGGTATGTAGCAGCAGGGCAATGACAATCACGATCAACAAATACAACCAGCGAGGCCGGGGCTCGCACTTGCGATTGTTTTGCTAACTATGGTTGCCATGGCAACGGCCCGTTTCGAAGTATGTGTTAGCCGCCTAAGCCACCGCCGCTACAAAATTAAAAAAAATCACCTTGAGCTCGTGCCCAAGGCGTCATACAACTCTCTGAGTACTAATTTGCAGCAAACGGAGGCATTCAATTGTTTCATGCGGAATAAATAAAATTACAAAAGTATCCCGTGGTATTCATCCTAGCCCAAACCATATCAGACTCCATCCCCTGGGTCCGAGTGTTTTTTTAATTAGTCAGCATTATGATATTGTCTCTGAGCCATACACAATGTCTACCATAACAATACGAGGTGTGTTCAAAACGTATCGCGACTTTTGAATTTTCGCGGGTTACGTATATTCGAATTTCGATTTTTTGTGGCGTTATGTTGGTACTCATGTCTCTCACTTATGCCGACAAGCTCGGCCATTTTGAATGTTCACTTAATTGTTGACAGCTGCTTTGCTTGCACGTGTTTTGGATCGTCTTCGATTTTTACCTATTCAAAAAAATGGATCAAAGAACCTATATCAAATTTTGTGTGAAAAACGAAATTAAGTGCGCGGATGCATTCCGAATGTTGACTGTGGCATACGGAGAAGCTACCTTGGACCGAAGCAACGTTTATCGGTGGTACAAAATGTTCTCAGAAGGCCGAGAAGATGTGAACGACGAAGAGCGTGCCGGACGCCCGAGCACTTCAACAACAGACGAAAAAATTAATGAAGTGGAGAAAATGGTATTGGCCAATCGTCGAATCACCGTTAGAGAAGTTGCTGAGGATCTAAACATATCGATTGGCTCGTGCCATTCGATTATTATCAATGATTTGGGCATGAGACGGGTCGCCGCGAAATTCGTACCAAAATTGCTCAATTGCGACCAAAAACAGCATCGCATGAACATTGCTAATGAGATGTTGGACTCTGTCCGCGACGACCCAAATTTGCTCCAAAGGGTCATAACTGATGACGAATGGTGGGTTTATGGTTATGACGTGGAAACCAAAGCTCAATCATCTCAATGGAAGCTGCCGCACGAACCAAGGCCGAAAAAAGCGCACCAAGTTCGGTCGAATGTGAAAGTTTTGCTGACAGTTTTCTTCGATTGCAGGGGCGTGGTGCATCATGAGTTCTTGCCACAGGGTAGAACGGTCAATAAGGAATATTACCTGCAAGTTATGCGCAATTTGCGCGAAGCAATCCACCAGAAACGCCCGGATTTGTGGAAGAACAAAAATTGGCTTTTGCACCACGATAACGCCCCTGCTCACACATCGTTGCTTGTGCGCGAGTTTTTGGCCAAAAACAACACACTAATGATGCCGCAGCCACCGTATTCCCCAGATCTGGCCCCCTGTGACTTTTTCTTGTTCCCTAAACTGAAGAGGCCCATGAAAGGACGACGTTACGCTACGCTTGACGAGATAAAGACGGCATCGAAGGAGGAGCTGAACAAGATTAAAAAAAAATGTTTTTTGAAGTGCTTCGAAGATTGGAAAAACCGTTGGCACAAGTGTATAATATCTCATGGGGATTACTTTGAAGGGGACAAAATAGATATTCATGAATAAATGAATAATTTTTGAAAAAAACACAAAAGTCGCGATACGTTTTGAACACACTATGTATGTACTTACTTTTAAGGTCTGGTAGAACTCGGCAAGAAAACACGTGGAACACGTAATTGAAGGCGGGTGCGGAAACGTCATCTACACACTAGATGTTTGTGGTCATCTTAGTAAGCGAGTACGGGGGGACGAGTGATGAGATCAAGCGTAAGGGAAAAAAAATGAAGAGATCTATGTTGTAGACTTTAATCGCGTGATATGGCTGGCGTGACAATGGCTGCATGGGGAGATTGTCGCATGCCGTCCGCCCTTTCAAGCACAAAACAACACTGGGAACTGAAGCGTTTTCGATACCTGTTGTAAACACCGCACGATCAGTGCTACGTCGCAGTGGTTTTCGGCTTCTATCAAAGCGGACCAAGAGCGCCTGGAGCGAAGTCCAGGTCATAGCGGCATATATTCCACACTCCACCGCCCGTTCTAACACAGATCTGTTAGCGATCGTACTTCGTAGCAATCTAGTGCCGGGACTTCTTGACCGAGCTGGGCGCGTTTCAAGGAAGAATGTTGTTTCATGGTAAACGTATAATAAACGACACTGAAGTACAATGTGTGATAATAGTCACGTGACATTTTGTCCAATATACAGTGCCATCGCCAAGGTAGAGCAATTGCTTATAGAGTCGGACAAATACACTAACTCCATTATCGTTGTTAGGCAATATTTGGCGATCGTGAGATTACTGCTTCCTGGTAACACAGGCTCTGCGATTCCGCTACAAAGCATCTGCAATATTGATAACTATAGACGCCTGTGAGAGACCAACCGTGACTTCGTATTCCGTCCGCTCGTTCGTTCACATCTTTCTATTCCTCAGGTAGCTCGCGATTACGCGTGGGAAACACGGGGAAGTCCCCAGACGCATACAGATGCACTGTATTTAGTATTTCCTTTTTCATTTTCATCTATTCCTCCCATACGGAGTTAAGCGCCGAAAGAGTGAATCGGACCTTCGTAAAACCAGACTGGGTATCCAGAAGGAGCCCTCCGATCTGTCCCTCGTGCGGCAGCCTACTCAGCATTTGGATTAAGCTTAACAATAACTATGCTAAGAACGCGCATTAGAAAATTGCTATACCAATTGGCCACCTCCGTTAAGGATTAACACACCGCTTAATCTCATTTCTATTTTGCTGGACATATCTACCACTTGAAGAAATATCTTGGGGTGTTTCGGCGGAATCATACTCATCAGCTTTTCCTGATTTAGTTGGCGTATAAATAACTTGCTTGGCTAGGCCTATGTTTCTTATTAAGTAGACCGCCACATTTCGAAGCTTGAGCGTCCAAATTAATTCTAACTAAACCCCCCTGTCGGGTGTTCTTTAAATTCTTGTGACCAAGCAACGCGTTGAGCGCCCCTAAAGCCATTTGCGCATTTGGTCTCCCTACTTCAAGAATTCTTTTCCTAGCCCAATCCTCCTGTTCACCATAGATATTCGCGTGTGGAAAGTAGTTTCTCCTGTCTTACATACCACTAGCTGACCTACGTCCATACCGTTTTTTGGTGAAATTCTCCCATGTTAGTTAGGTTTCTACGGTCCATAGGCGAGTGTATTTCTCAGTAATTGCGTTCTTGACGCTATGTATACATTCTCGTATTAGTTCAAAAGCAAATGTCACTCTACTACAAAAGCACCCACAAAGCTTGTAGCACTAAGATTTAGTGAAGCACGTTTATCATTGCTTATTTACCCCTAAGCTCTTAGCTCCAAAACCTGCTTGTCCTAGTTGTATACTATAGGTGCCGTGCTAATCATTTACATACACCACATCCTTCATGTGTCTTACTTCGTGTCTACTTTCGTACACTTGTTCAGTGTGTAGATATATGTGCAAATTCATGGATGCACGTGTATATATATTATATACTAATTTCCAACAAATTGTTTCTAACAAATTGTGTTAAATTATTTCTCCATATACATATAAATGATAGATGGTTACTGGAATCATTAAGTGTATTTTATTATTTAGTTATTTTTAAATGGCCGCTACGCCTCCGAGAAACCTGTTAGAAAGCAGATACGCATGTGAGCCAAGAAACCATAGAATTTTTGAAAGCTTTGTGAAATTATGTCATTTGTTGTTTTTGTCATATACATTCTGTCGAAATAGAAAGTGAAAAGTTACAGTTACAGACGGCGTAATAGAGCATATTTGGCGAGGACAGCATTTTAAAGACTTTATGTTACATTTGATTTGCTAAGCTCTGTTCCAACAACGTAGGCCTTCTGAAGGAACTCCGTTTTAAACAGCCTGATACGCTCGAGAAAAAACCTTTTGAGCAAGCTGTGGAACAGCATCCACGAGTGAATTAGTCATGAACACGTGAATTAGTCATGGAACTTATTCACGCAAGGTTTCGCTATTTGAAAGAATTGACATGGCATCACGAGTTTCTTCCTAGTGGCCAAACAATAAACACGGCTGTCCGCTGTGGCCAGGGACTTAATCATTGAGGAATGTTGCTGCATCCATCGTGTTTACTACACATCGCACCGTCGGACTACCACCCGTGCAGGTGTCTGCAGGACTATCTACAGAAAAAAATTAACTTCACTAGAAACAGCAGAACACGCGTGGATACATTCCTCGAGACGCAGAAACCAAAATGATTTGCTATAAGAATCGACAGTCTGGTCCAGAGGTGGAGGAGGTTTGTGGCTAACAATAGAGAGTGTTTTTTGAATGAATAAGATCACTTAACTAGATTCTTTTTTTATTGATTTTAAAGTTGAAAACATCTAGTTGCTTTCTGTCCTACTCTATATACGAGAATGGATTAAAAAGTTCTAGTAGCTCAATTTTTGAACTTAAACCGGCACACCAAATTTTCCGGTTTCTTTTGCTTGGAGGGATCATTTATTAGGTACAAACAGGTCAAGGTTTGCATAAATCGGTGTTTGTTGTTTGAGTTTGATTCAAAGAAGTAAGAAAATGAGGCTCGGCATTCCTATAAGAGCCAGAAATAGAGGAGCAACGAATCTGCATAAAAAAAAATAGGTGTTAAAATCAACTCGTATGTTCCAAGCAGTAGAAAAAGTATAAATTGCTTATGATGATCAAGTAGTATCCTTCAACAGTGTGTATACGTGAAACCATTGATTTCGCGACGGGCGTTAAGAGTCCCCAGTTCGGAAAAGGCCGCTGACGTCAAAGACAGAAGAAAACGTTGAAAAAAGTCGTGATATTCTACTCAAAATTTGCCGAGTCAGAGATCAAGGAAATGACTGTAGAATTGGAAATCTTTTCTAGATCAGTTGTAACAGTTTTGACCCACATCTTATGAATCAGAAGATTGAAAACAACGAATGCTGAATTTCCAGTAAATAAACTGCCCGTTGGGAAATGTCATAATTGAACTTTCAGAATTGCTTTCAGAATGTGTGACAGGTGACGAGTCATGGGGTATATGGTTATGACATCAAAACCACATCCAAATTCTCCCAGTGTGCTTCTAAGAAGACAGTCGATCTAAAAGGTCTAAGAAAGCCGGACAAAGCATATCCAACACAAAGATATTTTTGACTATTTTTTTTTAACTACAAGAAAGTCATCTTCCACGAATTTTCGCCACTTAGTTACACTGCCAATAACGAACACTATTGCAAAATTTTAAGAAGATTTTAAGTGCTCAAGAACGTTCGGTGCAGGAGACCTGAACTTTTCGCAATTCTTTCGTAAATTCTCCATCACGACAACGCACCGGTACACACATGCTTTCAGATTATTTGCTAAAGCATTAGAATGCTATATATCCGCAATCTCTCTTGGCTTCTTGTAACTTTTCCTGTTCCCATGGATAAAAATTAAGGGACAAAGTTTCGAGACTATAGAGGAGATAAGGAATTAAAATTCGAAAGAGCAATTCAACTCGAACTCCAGAAGACGCCTTTAAAAATGTTTTGAAAACTGAGAAAGAAGGTGGCACAAGTGCATGGCAGCGAGAGGGATTTATTCTAAAGGAAACAAAAACACTTTAAAAGACAAATACAAAACAAATTTTGTTTTTATAAATTTGTATCAGAACTTTTTGATCCGCCCTCGTGTATATATACTTCCTCAGTCGACCGACAGATGGCGCTGCAGTCCTCAGATTCTGAGCGGCAGTATGGAGCCCTCCGTGCAACTGGTACACTATCTAGTTTGAAAAATTCACGAGTTGAATTTGTTTGCAAACGAAAAAGATACACTATGCATTTGGATACACACGTATGCGGCAGCTTTCAGTTGCCACAAACGTACCGTTGACGTGTTTCCGCGCGGTATATTCTATGGCACTAGCCTGTCGTATAGAGAGAGAGAAAGAGCAGAGTTGCTTTCGGTGAGTCCAGCAGTATGACTATCATTAACATTTACGAAAACGTTGACTTGATCTTTCTCAGTCTAAAACTGTTTTTGGAGGATTCACAGCGTAGTGGGGGCTCAGATAAACTCTGGGACATTGTAACAGTATCTTGCCTTAAAATCGGCGGCTAAGATAGCCACCGCCAGGTTGGTGCAATTATCGTGGTATTGGCTGCGTTAGCTGTGCTCATGTTGTTGTTGTTTTATATATACCCTCTAATTTAATTACCTTAAAATTAAAATGAATCTGTGCTTGCGCTGTAGTTGTTATTTATGTCCTCACTGTGTTTATGCTTGTTGCACTGAGATTAGGCGTTCATCCCATCAAAATAGAGCTGCGGGCCGTTTTCGCCACTCTGTCATGTGTCGTCACGACGTTGTTCTGCTGCTATTCGTTTTGCCGTAACTAAATATGTTTATCTATTCGTTTGACGCTTTACCTACCAGAGATACCACAAATACCGTTGTTGTCCGCATTGTGTTGGCAGGCAAAAAACAAGGAGAACCAATCTCACCCTGAAGACAGAATTTCAGCCTCTGGAGAGTAATAAACGAAAAAGACATTTTAAATTACGAGAATCGACCGGCTGGCCGGCCGGCCAATCCGACGCCAAATTAAGTTGAAGAGAAAGTACTGATCACAATTGACGCCACCACGATCACGTTTCATATTGTGCGTTCCGCTTGCTTGTACAATGCGAACAAAAATATCCGCTGCGGCTGCTTCGTTTCAACACTCTCGACCTCTCGGACTGTTTTTTCTTTCGGCGAACGTCCAAAGTGCGAACAACAAGTCGACGGTGGCCTCGCGTAGCCGATGTCGGGTGGTTTCTTAGCAAGCATGTAGCCTATATAATGCACATACATGCGTTCGAAGAAATTTCAAATGCCGCCCTCTCAACGTGACAAACGCATTCGTTTCGACGACCGTTCGAACAATACCAGGCGCCTGCGTATATGGCAGCCGCACTTATACGCACGCATGCTCTAATGTCGACTATTACGAGAACGTCAGTTACGAAACCGCAACGCAAGTAGCCAGCGAGCCAGCAGAGCGAGATAACAGCTAATCTATACAGGCTTGCAAGCAGGACAAGTGGTGATGTTGATGCAATGAACAACTGAAGCAATCCTCCTCGCCAGGGTTACTTCAATCTCCCACGCTCCCCACGCCCCCCCCCTTCCTCCGCCCTCAAAGCCCTCGATGCAGCCGTCTCTGTGGCTAATTACCTTATCATCTACCGTTTTCTCTATTAATATTTTTACCACTTGCATTGTTACTCTATACTACTATTGTTACTCAATAAGTTAAGGTAGATAATACGTAGGATGTTCTTATTAAAAATAAGTTCTTAATATTATTACTATTATTATTAATATTATTATTCTGACTTGTGCTGCTACAGCTACAACGAGTATTATTTTTGCCAGTTTGACAAATTGTTCCCCACGACAAGAACATCTACAGAATAACGGCGCGTGTTAGCGGCATTTACCTGCAAGTCTCACTCCTCCCCCCCCCCGGACGTATTAGTAGTAGTTGTAGTGTTTAGGCTTGTGCGGGCGGAGGGGGCGGGATGTCAGTGTGTCTGTCTGTGAGATACTTGTATGTATGTAGGCGAGCGTCTATGAGGGGGTTGCAGCCTTATATAAGAGGTGTTCTCGGGCAATGTGTTAAGCGACGCAAGCCTGGTTGCGGCTGGCTGGCTGGACGCGGAAGCTTGGCTTTGGAGATATAGAGAAAGAGGCCGTTTTTCAATTCAGGTCAGCTGAGGTTTTTTCAGGCGACTGACTGAGGTGGTTCACTCGCGTCGTGTGTCGCAATAGTTGTGTAACAGCCCGGTGTCAGTTTGAACAGAACTTCAACAAAATGAAGCAAAACAGTGCGTAATCGGGCTTACATGTCCATCAGGTATTTGTGAAGCGTTATATATATATATATATATATATATATAGAAAAGAAGAAGAAGAAGAAGAAAACAGCTTGCAATGTACTGCGTCGGACAAAAATGAGCAACGACAACCCCCGAAGAACACAATCGAAGGCGCCTCAAGTAGAGAGACCGACATGCAATCATCGTTAAAAAAATGAACGATACGGGGTAGTGAAACGATACGCGTTCCCGAAAGGACTGTACGCCGCTGGAAGAAGAATGTCTCTCTATCGAAATCGCCAGGTCAAAAACTTACCGATAGACAGATCTAACGAGGTTATCGGTGCTCCCTTTCCTGGTGTTGTACTACAAGCTAATATAGAACTAATTTCTGGTCAGTGCGCGGGGCATTTTGACGATACATTCTCCCCTCAACGGCAGAATAAGGCGGACAAACATACCAGCCATGGCGTCGAGAAACTTGTTCGAGTCACTTTTTTTTTCCAGAATAAACATTTAATCGTAGCTCTATTATACCTCCTATGGATCAAATTTCAACAAATTTTCAAATCACTAATTTGCTGGACTCTGTTTTTGATGGCTCCTCTGCTCCACTTTGCCGTCGTCTGAAGTTGACGGTGCAGCCGCCGACCTAAAAAACATCATATTCAACCCATGTCCTTCATGAGTTTCAGGCTTCATTCTGGGACCGTAGTCTCGACTAGCTTGAGCAGCGCACGTGCTATCAATCCCCAGTCAAAAATAGGACGAAAGCCGCAAACACACTATACAGAAATTGCCTCTTTCAAGCCAGTGGCCGTTCCATGTTTGTGAGGAAAGTTGTATGTGCCGTTATGCTTGGTCTCTGAGCTCTGAAACCAGTGTCCTTTGCACTCGACAGATTTGATCAAACGGCCGACTAGAAGACTCGCTAGCAATTTATACACGTATCATGTCGTAGCGATACCCCGCCAGGAACTAGGTTCAGTCACCTTTTGGAACATCAGTAACGTGCTGCGTTGTCACCACGTTTCAGGCTGTTTTGCGGTATGAAGGCATCCGTTGAACGAAGCGGTCCAGTATGGAGTCATTGCCTGCTACTGATGCTCTCTAAAATGCAGCTAAGTGCCCGTTGTATCTCCGCATATTCTAGAAAGAAAGAGTTGGCATATTCGAGGCCTTTCCTTATAGCGGCAGTCATGCGGAAGCTGCCTATAGTAGCCACTGTGGAGTTGGTACAACTTTGAACTACCTTTTACTAAAGATGTCTCGAGCGGCGCAAAAAAACTTATTTTACAAAATCGACAGTAAACAGTCAAGAATATTTTTGCTGTTTCATTGCCTATATACCCATATGATTTATGTTGATGCAGGTGTCTTTCAAATGACCAGAATCGTGTCTAGCGCTGACCCTGCGCACCCCTCAACTTTCTTAATTTTACAAGTATGCTGTCTTCTGTATTCTATCTTTTACTAATAATTCCGACAAAGAACAGAACTGGTTTAGAGAGGCCGCAATAGCAGTCTAAACCATCTGCTCTCAGTCTAGGGCCACCTGCTCTTATAGGTAAGCTTGCCCCGTTCATGTTTTGCCGCGCAGCTTTATAATCAGTACTTTGTATCATTTGCCAGCATAAAGGATTTCTTGAAAAGCGTCTACTGCAGTTCGTCATTCCTCCTGAGATCCGCCGCGATTCTTTCGCCTTCACCTGCATGGCTAGACCCCCTTGCTATCGGAATGCTTAAATTCGGCGTATGTCCCACGCCACAATATCGGCTGGCCCAACAAAAGTGTTACGCCGTCCAGTACTAAACGTTGTACGGACTTTGCATCTAGGAGATAAGATCAGAAAGCAGAGTTCTGATGTTAAACAGCATGATACCTAAAGAGGCTCACTGCCGAACCCTGTGCTCGAAATGGATCGGCGCCACCGTGTCCCAAGGTAACAGTGAGAATTTCGTGTAACTTTGCTGGATGATTGGTACAAAAATCGGGGACTTATTAAAACACTTTTTGCAGAAGTAAGTATCTGCATTACTTCTATACTTTCTTTGCTGATGTCTTTAGGAGAGAATGTTTATGCCAAGGTTCCTCTTCAGTATTTGGGTCGCTCGGGGGCTGTTTTGTCAGAAGACCTCACCGAACGTATTGCACCGCGTATTTGCCCGCCGCCAACTCCACGTGGCTTATCCGCTCGTGTTTTTTTGCTTGGTTCATGGTGTTCTGCGGAATGTTTAAGCGAAATTGTTAAGGTACACGTCTAAGCTGTTCCTATGTTGATTTGTAAGGCTGGTTACTTAGCATTTGCATAAGACCATACATTAGTTTTAGTTACTTACCATACTTTTTGTTATTTAGCACACGTTATGTTATTAGCCTTCTGTGCTTTGAACTTCAGCGTCGAGTCGCCGGACTAATCATCTTTAGCAAAGCGGGCACTTTCATACGTAGCGCAGTGAGCCTTTTCGTAGCACTGCCACAATTTCAGGCCTGATTCGGTGCACCTCCTGCAGGGTGGACAAGTTTTTTTTATTGTTTTCGGCAGCCCTTTGCCCGAGCACGATAGACACTGCAGACGAGAACCTGCACACAGTACCACTTGAAAGCGCTAGCCCGCTATAAACACTTCTGATACTAGGGACGCACTGAATCTCAGTCGTACCCTGCTCGAGTTCTTCCACACCTTTACGACGTCACGTTTGTCATTTACACCAGCGGGGGCATATTTTTCCACTAAAAATTGTCCCCCTTATATTAGTGTTTATCGTGAGCAAATCTAGCTTCTGCCCTTCTGGATCATGCGTATATTTAAAAATGATTTCCGGAAGTCCTTCTAACCCATACAGCATACTTTTGGTTAATCATTACTAGGTAATCATCCCTAGCTAGTCTTCTAGCGACGAGGATCTCATTGTTTTCTCATCTAGGGTCAACTAATGACGGTTTGTCAGCCGCCGTCTTTGGCTGATTTAGCCGTCGCGTTCTCTGTGAGAGGACCGTGCGCTGTGCCCAAGCGCACCTCTACGACGCCCTCCTCAACATATTCGCGGTTGACGTTGTTCGCCGCATGTTCCGTTAGTCTGATCAGCCTCGCCTGACCTCTTCTTAAGCTTTGCGCTACGCAATCAAAGTCTTTCTTCGCTAATCTTCGCGAAGACGCGGGACACTTGACCGCGTTCCTTTGTTATCCGGCGCAAATTATGAATGCACACCGCTTAGGTAGCACGATCGAGGAGATGCTAATTTGCACTCGTCAGTATCAGCTAGGTGTCCGCTAGGATGATAATATGATGACAAATGTATATATATATATATATATATATATACAGGGTCTATCATAACCGTATTCACTTATTTTGCGGTTTGGTAGAACTCGGCAAGAAAATAATTTTCCCTGATGAAAGAAGGGGGCAGAAACGTCTTGTTTAGGAGTGAGGATGAAACCTACAGAAGTAGTTATTCTGCTTTATTTCTCCTACATAGTTGTGCAAAAGCTACGTTTGCACCAGGGATAACCAGTAAACGCATCGGGGAACCGATAGAACACATTGGCTTGTTCGGCCGAAAATTCTGCATAATACGAAAAACAACCGACGCAGGCTAGCAAAAGGCGAATAGCCGGATTGAGGAACGTCATAAAAGGTCGATCTGTTGTTATGTCTTACGTTAAAGCTTTCATGGGCAGAACCGCAAAAGGTTGCCATTACAACCACAAATATGGACAGGCAATAGTAAATCTGATGTCCATCAAAATGATGGTGCGTTCATTATTGCCGTGTAACTAAGTTTTTTTGAGACAGGAAGCAAAGGCATGCATAATCGGTTCTTTAATTTATTGACCGGTTTTCACTCCACTAAACAAGACGTGTTCTTCGCTCCTTCCATTGGGAAAATTATTTTATTGCCTAGTTCTACCAAAATTTAAAAGAAGTGAATTGGTAGACCCTATATATATATATATATATATATATATATATATATGAATAATAATAATGATAAATAGTAGACCCTATATATATATATATATATATATATATATATATATATGTTCTAGGACGCCTAAATTGCATGAGATTGCAACTTTGGCGAATCGATGTTAGGCCATACGCACACACATGTATATATATGGTGCGTATGGCCTTAAATCAATTCGCCGAACTTGCGTTTTCATGCAGCAATTAGCGTCTTGCGGAGAAGGACTCATTGCAGAACGCAATGGTGGAGACGTCTAAGAATAGTAATAGCAATACTGATAACAATAGCCAGAATGCAAGCGTACCGCTGTACCGTCACCCGCCGTCTTCATCCTCATATCTGTCCGGTCGTCAAACATTCCTCGATTGCCTGCGGCTTTTAAACCTCGTCTAGAGTATATCGAGAAACGTGAGTGAAAAATGCGACAAGAGAACGACATACATTGCTATCCGCCTATCTGTACTATGTCATCCATCCATCTATATATATGTCTGTCTATCTATCGAATCGAGTCCATCGAATCCGGAGCTGTATCATTTCTGACAAGTTATGTGCATACTATACATGTATGTAAGCATGCAAGCGCCCACACACACCGAGAGACATAGACGCATGCGTATTCATAGCTATTATATATATATATATATATATATATATATATATATATATATATATATATTCAAACACATTGGTGTGTTTGTGTGCATACTTTCATATCAACAATGTGTATACGGCGATGATGATGATGATGATGACGACGACGACGAAATAAAGAAAGGTGTTGGACTTCTTGTCCTCTTTATCTCGGTGAGGTCCGTCACGCTTGAGGCGGTGCGTACACCCACACACAAAGACACACATTCATATACCTATATACACACACACTCACGCAATACGCACATGCTTGCATACATTTTTTGAGGAGGGTGCTCTGTTCTGTCACCGCGCTGGCACCGTGGTGGCATCTTTGAGGTATACTGGTTCAGGTTTGTGGTTGAGGTTGAGGTGTCGTTGCCGGCGATACGCCTCTCTGGCTGCGTACCGTACCGATCTGCCCGTTCGCCATGCTGCTGGAGCTCACGTGGCACACGTTCCCTGTCGTTCCCGGACAGCATGCCCCCGTCAGGCCTCCTCGACCCGCGCGTGTACTTAGTGGTAGCTACTATTCAACTTCAACTGTTGCTTACAACAACAACAACAACAACAACAACAAACATTAAACAACAACAGCAAAAATAGCAACAACAACAACAACAACAGAAGCAGCAACAACAACAACAACAGCAACAACAACAGCAGAAGCAGCAGCAGCAACAACCAGCATACCGCTCCGCTCCACTGGCCACACCAGCAGCCCCGCCGACTGTGGCACCCGTAGGCACGTCACCACCCTATCTTCTGCTCTGCGCACGCTCTCTCTCTCTCTCTCATTTCGCTTCTTGCTCGCTTCTGCACCGATATGGTGGTGGTGATGGTGGTGTGTTTCGCGGTGTGCTCCAGTATTGTTACAGTGCTTCGGCGCGTCGTCAGCGCGTCGGGTTCGACACGCTCCGATGAAGCGTGTGATCGCTGGTCGCTGTTCGCCCATCATCCCGCCCGCTACTCGCTACTGCTTCTGGTCTCATCTCTTTGTCTGTGGGCGTATGTGTGCGTCCTCTCGTGTCGTTGTCGTCATGGTCGTATGCGTGACACCCAGCCTCCCTTCTCTCCTTCCTTCTTCTGGCGCAATCACAGTACTAGAATCTTACAATGATAGTCGTAGAAATAGTAGTAGTAGTAGTAGTAGTTGAAACAATAGTATTGGGGGTAGCAGTTGCAGTACTATTGGGGATAGTACGCGCAGTAGCAAGGGAGGTACTACTAGTTGCAGTAGTAAGGGGGGTAGCAGTTACAGAAGTATTGCGGCTAGTAGCTGCCGTAGTACTGGGGGTAGTAATAGCAGCAGCAATATTAAGTGTAGAAGCAGCAGTACCAGTAGCAAGCAGAGGTGGCTGTATAAAGAGCTGTTGCATATGCTGGCTGTCGCTGAGGCATATAAGTCGCAGGGCTAGCTCCCGCGCTGAAGCCAACGCTCTCGCCAGTGAGACATATCTCCTTTTTCGCCCGTTCGCACTTCCTCTCGATTCCTCTTTGATCTATCCTGCTCTTCGGCTCTTTCGCTCTCTCTCTCTCTAACTTTGTCCGCATCTTCTCTTGTCATTGTC
Organism: Dermanyssus gallinae; assembly: GCA_003439945.1. NCBI lineage: Eukaryota > Metazoa > Arthropoda > Arachnida > Mesostigmata > Dermanyssidae > Dermanyssus > Dermanyssus gallinae. The sequence goes on from QVRM01000534.1 coordinate 207,405, forward strand.
TCATGCTTCCTCTCTTCCAGTCCCCAGCTCTCTCATTTGCAAATTCTGTAGAGTTGGCTCTACCCTGAGTCCATTGCGATGTCCGGCAATTGTCGTCTCCAGACGGCAAGCAGTAATACAACGCAGTGCTGACAACCACCGCCGTCATCTGCTGCTGCTTCTTCTGCCAGCAGCATGTTGGCTGTGAATGAGACAAACGACTTTAGTAAGATCAGACAGACACACTTCATCAAACCTACCTCAACGAACTCCACGACTCTCGGTCATTTCTTTTACCACCACCACCAGCCCCGCTGCCGCCTGTATCGCTAGTAGAAATTATCGACAGTATGCATGTATTTATATATATATATATATATATATATATATATATATATATATATATATATATATATATATGTATATATATATATATATATATATATAAATATATATATATGTATATATATATATATATATATATACTTATGTTATGTACTTATTTTAAGGTTTAGAACTCGGCTAGAATTTTTTTTTCCCAACGGAAGGAGGGGGCGGAAACGTCTTGTGTAGGAGAGAGTGAAGTTGATAATTGTGGTTATTCGGTATTTTTCTCCTACATAATTGTGCGAAATCTACGTTTGCGGGAGGACCATTATACCGGCGTGTTCGGAGGAAAATTCTGCACAGAAAACACTTCACTGAAGAAGTGCAATTCTACACGGAAGGCACTTCACTAGCTTGCGTAGCGAAAAGCGAATAGCCAGATTGAGGAAAGTCATAAAAAGTCAATATGTTACGTTAACGCGTTTTCGTGAAAAATCGTAATTTTTTCATTGTGACCAAAAGTGAACGTCCAAAAGACCGCTCTCACGCAATAGCAAATTTAATGCCCACCATTTCGTACAAAAATGTCAAGTAATTAAGCTTTTTCGACAGTCGTAGTTATTATGTTTTACGTGAAAGCTTTCACGTTCAGAACCGTAACATTTTGCCAAGACGTTTCCGCCCCCTCCTTTCATTAAGAAAAATTATTCTCTTGCCGAGTTCTACCAAACCTCAAAATATGTACCTAATTTTCTCATACACCCTATGCAAGTATGCATGCCTTCGCTTTCAATATGGCTATCGAGAAAGCTAGCTACTTGACAACTACGTAACGCAGCACCATCACTTTGGTACAAAAATGATGGGCATTTGCTATTGTGTGAGACTGGCCTTTGGGACATACAGTTTTGGTCGTAGTGAAAAAAAAACGATTTTTCACGAACAAGCGTTAACATAAGACATAACAACAAATCGACTTTTTATGACTTTCCTCAATCTGGCTATTGATTTTTCGCTACGCAAGCTAGCGGAGTATCTTCCGTTCCGCCGAACACGCCGGTATAATCGGTTTCTTCATGTGTTAACTGGTTCTCCCGCAAACGTAGATTTCGCACAACTATGTGGGAGAAAAAAAGGCAGATTAACTACTTTTATAAACTTTACTCTCTCTCCTAAATTATTATTATTATGTTTTTTGCCGAGTTCTACTAAACTTCGAAATAAGTACATAACGATATGAATGACCCTGTATATATATATATATATATATATATATATATGGAGTTTCTAAGAAGTGTATACACATATGGAACGAAACCGTTCGAATTAGACGTTTTAATCTTTGTGACAAATCGTGAAGAGCGTCCAACAACAGCAACGGACAATCAAGTGAAAGCTATGCTTAACAAATACGAGTCAAACCTAACATATGTATCGCTCTGCAGAAGACGGTCAGCTCGGGTGCCAAGTGCCTCCATAAGATCGTGCACGACCACCTCGAACGTGGCAAAAATCAGCTCGATGGGCTGAAACCTCTTGGCAGCGCGAGTCTCCTATACGTGATTCTCCTCGGTACGGCCGTTAGGCCATTTTTTCAAGGTTTGTCAGGAAGGGGGGGGGTTAGGCATAATTGAACCCACGGCTGTCTGGACTGTTGGCTGGAAGAAGACTTCGATTTGACATCGTTATCTTTTTAACAGCCGCCTCTGGCGTGCTTATATCATCGAACGTTTATAAGGCTTGTTGTTGTTGCTGCTGCTGTCGTTGTTGCCGTTGTTATTTGTTATATTTGCTGTATTATAAATGCGGCGAGTCGTTTGACAAGCGTACGCTACCATATCATCAAGCACTTCTCAAGGAAGCCATTCTTGACTTGGTTCACAAATGTGAGAAGAAGCGCTGCACATAGTTGGTGTTTTTGTTGTTATTGTTGCTGCTGCTGCTGCTACCGCCGCCTACCTCGTGTTAATGTTATTATTGTTGGCCTACTGTCGTGGGTTTTACTAGTGTTGTGTTGAGATATGCAATTTTACATCGTTGTTGTTGTTATTGTTGTTTTGCTTGTTGTCGTTAATGTTAAGTTTTATTTATTGTTGTAGTGCTATTTCGCTTTTGTTGCTATTGGGTTGTTGACGTTACCACGTTACCGTTGTTGTAGTTGTTATTACTATTTGTTTTATTGTTGTTGTTCCTTTTTTGTTGCTGCTGCTGCTGTTGTTGTAGTTGTTATTGTTGGGGGCCATGCTTGCTGATTATATCGGTTGTTATCGGTGTTTGGATGCTTGTCATCAACGATGATAACACTACAATATTCCCCTTTTGTTGTTGTTGTTGCTGCCTTTGTTGCTGTCGCTGTGTGTATGCACGTACACAGTGCTGTCTCGCCCTTGTTTAAAACATCCGTGATCGGCGGGGCTGAACAACCAGCCACACATCTCGCTCGACTTCGGCCAGCGATGGTGGCCTTGCACCTCCTTCTTTGTGTGAAGAAGCTCCTGACCCTCCCCCTTTCTGTAGAGCTTCGTCTGACCTGAAGCCTGTAGACTTTTTCAATGGCCAGCCGAAGTCTCGCCGACCCGAATCATCATAGTGGCAGTGTCACATCACTGTCGCGTATGTAATAGACGTATGTCTAGACTTATGAATGTATGTATGCGCGTCTATGTGTATATATAAACACGTGTATGCTTTTTCTTTGCATTGTTATATTTGTATGAGGTGTTCGCGAATGTATATGCATATGCATGTTTTCACTTGCTGTCTCCGCACACAGCCAGACTAAAGTTGCAAAGACACGCGTTGTAATAGTTAGATAGACAGACAGACAGATAGATAGATGGAAAGAGAGAAAGACAAAGGTTACCGTTTCTTGAGAAGTTGTTGTTTAGCTCAATATCTCGCTAGTCGTATTTGCGAGTGAGCGGTAGAGAAGATTGTCGCGGATCGTCTGCCTGCCGCGGTGTTATCAGACCAACGAGGCCGGCGAGACAATAGACAGCAGCCGATCAAGGTAAGGCAACCCCCGAGTTGGGCGGGGGCCGAACCGACGCTGCTGAAGCGGTCGTCCGTCCGTTCGTCCGTTTGATCGCTCGCTCGATCAAGGTGACTTGAAGGTCGGCGCGGCTGCCATTTTAGCGGGCATGACGCCGCTGTCGCCATTTTAGCGGGCATGGCGCCGCTGCCGCTATTTTAGCGGGCGTGACGCCGCTGTCGCCATTTTAGCGGGCATAACGCCGCTACCGCCGCCGCGTGAACAAGCCAACGATACCGGATACTCGACACTACGAAGATCACCAACATGATGGCCGTGCTGGCGCTGATGATGATGATGATTGCACTGAGAATAAATGAAATGATAGTTGCCATGATGCTGATGATGCTGATACCTGATACCGTGATACGAATTGTTCGAGACACCTAGACAGTTCGTCTTTGCACGCTTGTCTCAGTAGCGGGCGAATCGTCGTCACGGCTTGTCGATCTCATGTATACATCTCATGTATGTAGTCAATCTAACAAAAAAATCCGGTTCGAGTTGAAATCGAGAAGTTTCCATTGTTGTTCTAGTAGTCAGTCCCTAATGTTGGTGTTGTTGTCGTTGATGCATGTAGTGCTGCTCTTGCTGCTGTTATTGTTGTTGCTGTTGTTAACGCGCATGGCGATGATGACATGTTCATCATACTAGACTGCAGAAATCAGCTTTTTTTTTGTAGAAGCCAGCAGAATATCTTGTATTGCTTGCTATAAAACATATAGGTGTATGTTTGATTTTGAGTTGCTTCGCTCGCTCATCTCGAGACATGAACGCTTGTGTACACACTTACATTGTCATTGGATGCTCTCTGTTACGTAAGGTAGGAGCACAACAAAGTTTTTTTAAGACGTCCTACGTTTGTTAGTAAAAAAAAATGTAACAACGGAGGACCATAGTGATAGAATTTCATATCAGAGTAGTCTGAAATCTAAAACAACAGCGTTAATTGTAGTGCTGGCCAGAACCTGCGCTTGAACCTTAAAGTTGATCACGGATCGATCTTCTACATACCATAAATCCCTCCGTGATTTTCTTAACTACATTAACGTGCGCTGAGCACAGCTTGTCTTTGGTGTACATAAACGATAGGATACTATTAGGACAACAAATACCAAATACTAAACTTTTAACTCGTAAAAACCTATATATATATATATATATATATATATATATATATATATATATATATATATATATATATATATGATTTTGCCCAAGTGCGTAAGACACTGAACGAAATCGACGCTCGCACTCGTTCTAAGATATCCGGATTCTGTCCGCAAATGCGAGCACCCGTACACTAATAAAGGACGATCCGATAAATGCAGACAGTTTAGGTACCGTATAAACAGTAAGCACACACGGGGGCTCCGTCACCAGGCGGTATCATTTTAAAAGGAAATCTGTTTTGACATTCTATTCGGCATAAAACAAAAGTGCATTTTTTTCACCAGACGGACCCCGGAAAATTGGGGGGTCCCCCCAATTTTCCCAATAAGTTGACCATCTTTTTGGCAATACCTTTAAAAATACTTTTTGAGAGATTCTATAACGATGGATGTGTCCTAGGAATTTTAGAACAGAATAATGTCAATCCACAGCAAAGGCAACAGCTAGGACGCTTTTGAACATATGGTGTCCTATTTGTCCTCATTCTTCCCCGAAGGCAATAACTACCTCAATTCAGCGTAAAATGGGTTCTTGTCCAACCGGTCCATCTGCACGCATTTTTTTCGAATTGGCTATAGGTTGAGCCATGTATCTTAACTCACGAAAAATATTTCATTGCGCATATGTTGATAAGCAACGTCTCTTGATCTGCGATAACCGCCGTCTAGTCTCACACAAAATTACCCAGTTGGGCATTCATAAGCAATGCGCAGACGGCCTTGAGATCTATTGCTTCATCGGATCCCTCCATTTTCTCAATACATTGTCACATGCAGCTAATATTATCACACCGGTGTGCGTAGAATTAAATGTTATAATTTCTTAGAAAAAAATTAAAAAATATGTTAAGACAAATGTTCATGAAAGTCACTTTTAATAAAACTGGATTTTAGCACTCATATTAATATTCTATCGTGATAAGCACTATTTGGGAACTGCAGTCCAGAGCGGACTATTATTGCGTGTACAATCGAATTATAAAATCATCAAATGTATCTAACTAGTTCAGCATTTGTTTAAATATTCTTAGAAGCGGTAACACCATCTCGTCAAAACAAATTGCAAAGACGAATCGCGTATATAACTTGTTTTCATGGCGAATGGCTAGGGCACTGATAACTCAAAACATTTGCGACGCAAATGTCGGCACACAAGTAGCTTGACTGTTCTATGAATCTAGGTAACGGTTTGTACAATGTAGATATTGTAAACATATCTCCCTTTGACAAAATAAAATTGCGTTTGAATTGAATTGAAAATCTTGGCAATCAAGACTTAGTTTGCACGTCACGGCTGATCTCGATTTTAGTGGTCGTATCATGCAGATGGCCAAAACTTACTTGGTTCTGGTGAACACAAATTTTAGATGCCTGGTTATAAAAAGTTCACAAGTGTATGCTATACTGTAAAATACCGGGTACAATCGAGCTGTTTCACTGCTCTAGCGTATGGAACTTACCCAAAAAGAGTACTTAGCTTGCTTGAAGTTGTGCAAACGCACGTTTTAAAAATACTTCCCTAGAACTCTTCGTAAAACGTGACCCATGTGCATATATTATTTCACTTGCTGACCTTTTAATAACGTCGAAGGACGACTACTAAATCTTACGCCGACCGCTGTTCTAAATTATCAGGTAATGCCTTTGGGGTCTTTAGGCAACCTAGGTGTGCCGGTCGCGGTTATGACGGTAGAACTCGCAATCGTGTAATTATTGACCTATACTGCGGACATGGTTAGGGCAGTATTATATAATGATAGGTAAAAAAAGTAACTGGTGTGGGGTGACTTTCAGCCAACAATTAACGTCCACCGAACCGCTTTCGGATTGCTTTATAAGACACAACCCAATAAATAAAAATGTGAAACAGTCGGGATCAAACTCGTGCAACCTTATCTCTCTTATTAGCTTAGTCTCTTCCGGTCGCAGGACGCACGCGAATGCACCACGCCACCGGGCTCGATGGATAGTGAGGGGTGAGGCGCTTTTAACTTAAGTTAAACTTCAAGGGCTGACTGACAGATTCGACTTCCGATAATTAGGCTAACGAGAGCAGTTAGACAGCTCCCTGCAAGAAATGCGATTAGTAAAACTGATTGATAGAGCCCTTTCCGTTGCCGATAGCGCCAGGTTTCGACCAGCGTCATGGGGCTGGAGCTTGGTTATCCTACCCTGTCCGCGAATCGGGACTGACTTGGACGACGAGACGACGCGTATAAGCCCAGGACTGTGGCTTGGTGTTGAGTTAGTCGTGTCCTACCGATGTCGTTGTGGTTATTTTGTGGACGCGTTGCCCCAGCAGGGCCTTTTATGCGCGTTGAGTGCAGGCCAACGAGCACGTCACTCCGCTTTAAATGACAATTTGGATCGGGCACTAAGATCTGCCGGCTCTCCGTGTGTACTGGAATACTCGGGATTATCCAGGGGCGAAGGAAAAAGATTTGACGATCTCGCTCTGACACCCCTTGAGCATGGCCGCATGCTTGTTTGGGACGCAGCTGTAACCGACCTATTAGCCCCTTCAATGATCGGTGCAGGTGTGAACCGAGCACATCATGCCTCTAGGTTAGGAGAGGCTAACAAATGCAGAAAATACTCTGGAGTTGGTCATCCGCATCAATATTGTCCGCTGGCGTTTGGCACAATGGGAGATCTAGGTCCCCTTACACTCAAGCTAGATTCTTTGACATTCAACGAGGAAATGCAGCACCTACTCGGGACGCATTGTTGAACCGGGCTAATCCTGGGTTAGAGAACCCGTGACTACACGTTCGCGAAGAGACAAATGTTCACTCCAAGACGCTAACACAAGAAATTAACATAAATAAATTGCTAACATAAAACAATAAAGTCAGTGTACCTTGATACAGGGCCAACATTGCCCGTAACTTGTTTGATACCCGATTGGACGCTTTCTCTTGGTCATTCCTAAAACAGTCGCGCACAGAGCATATTAAGCAAGCATATTGTAGTGGCGGTGGCTTAGGCGACTAACGTACTGTTCGAAACGGGGCGTTGCCATGGCAACCACCGTTAGCAAAACATTGCTAGTTCGAGCCCTGGCCGTGCTGGTTGAATTTGTTGGACGTGGTTTTCATTGCCTAGCTGCTACATACCTCTGCTGGAATTATATAGCCTATATAATTCCAATGCGAGAACGCGATGACGATAGATGCATTTAGACGATATCGTGCCACAGGCAACTTAGCCCATTACGAGCGTCTAAAATGTGGTTGTCAGAGCGTTAAAAAATATATATATATATATTCCTGGCGCACGGCTAAATTGATACATAGAAATGGTGCATGTAGCCTAGAAAGTATGCCAATACGGTTGTAACTACAAATAAAGGTATATGAGGAAATTTATATTTCCTCATATACCTTTATTTGTAGTTAGGTTGTGGTCTCATTTATTCTGCCCTTGATTTTATTCTAAGCGCGTGATAGGGCAACCGTACTTATAGTAACGACGCAGAACACCAAGAGAACCTCGCGCTGTGCAATCAGCCAATTTAGCCGATCCTCATACCAGTTTAGATATGGGGTGTACTTTACTCAAGCTATAATATCACCAGGAATGCATTTTTTTCTGACCCACATGATTTCGTAGTTACAGGTATTGCGCTGTCGCAGTTATTTTGGGCTATTATCGACGCATCCTATGACATTATTTTTAGACAAACTCGATCGAACTTATGAGTCGCACTCGATCGATGCCAGACATTCGACAATATATTTAAAATAAATTATATATATATATATATATATATATATATATATATATATATATATATATATATATATATATATATGTATATATATATATATATAAATATATATATATATTTATATATATATATATATATAAATATATATATATTTTTTTAGTATACGCATTGGAAGAAATTAGTTGACGCTGAATCACTTGGCATGCCTAATAATATGTGGGTGACTATAGTAGAGTTTAATGAATAAAAGGTCAATATTGTTTCCAGTTGAAATTAAGCTGCCAAATCTCTAGCTTCTTGTATCGTTGAGGCGGCTTTCTACGCAAATGTATACGGATATACTCGTATACAATTATGCGTAAGAAAAACCTCGCCACTTCTCCTCAACGGAGCTACAGTTTTGACGTATTTTCAATATTTAGTCGGTAATCTTCTGTTGAGAAATTGCAAGTCGCAATGCTTTGCTATATATATATATATATATATATGCATGTAGAAACTGCACTGTCGCTTTTTGCTCTACGACCGCCTCTACAGAATTGCAATCAAGCTGAGCACTTCTACGAGGCGTCGCGATTGCCTGTTATTATATCGAGTCGTGTTTGTGGTCCTCGAGCAAGTAGCTCTCTGTCTCTCTCTCGCCTCTATCGAGGCGTAGTGACTTGGAACGACACGAAGGAGACTTCACGCGCGCGCTAGATTGAAATTGCTAATAGGAGCGCAACAGAGCGCGAGACACAACGCGACATAGGGGAATCTATACACACATATATATATATATATATATATATATATATATATATATATATATATATTTATATATAGCGAGAGAGAGGGGGGAGAGCGGTAGGAAGGGAGGAATGAACGAACCCACAGTGAGGCTCGGCCTGGAGAATGGCCAACTTCTTCGGGAACACTTGAGCAACTTTTGTCTCGCTCTCTCTCCCTCGTCCTCTTTACACCTCTGGCGCAGTCAACTGGAAAACAAGCTGGTTGTTTTGTCGACAGCGACGAAAACTACATAGAATCACAGCAACGGTGCGTTGCCGCCGACATGAGGTGTGCCCTGCCCCCTTTGTGCTGCTATACCGCAGTCTCCACCACCACCACGATACGATGATGGACTGGATAGAGACTGCTGCTCTTGCTCATTGTTGTCGTGATTCGGCGCGAGGGCCGGACCGCGCTGCGGCCGCCAGAAGCCAGAGCCGAGCCAATTGAGGCCGCCGACCGAAGGATGAAAGCCTCGCCGCTAACATGCACGGCTACCACGGGCTTGCAGGAGCCCAATCAGCTACTCAGCAGCAGTGCACGGCGCATCTCCGCCACTGGCGCGCTGCGTGAGCGAACGGCGCCGGCGCCGGTGGCGGCGGACGACGACTCGATGGAACAACATCCAAACACATAATCCTCTCGTGAAGTGTCTCGTTGAGTAGAGCCTACTTACTACTGCTAATGCTGATCATTCTGATGCGATGAAAGTTGTTGTTGTTGTAACTATTGTTGTTGTTGTTTTTATAGCTATTGTTGTTGTTGTTGTTGTTGTTGTAACTATTGCTGTTGTTGTTGTTTTTGCAACTATTGTTGTTGTTATAGCTATTGTTGTTGTTGTAACTATTGTTGTTGTTGTTGCAACTATTGTTGTTGTTGTTATAGCTATTGTTGTTGCTGTTGTTGTAACTAATGTTGTTGTTGTTGCAACTATTGTTGTTGTTGTTGCAACTATTGTTGTTGTTATAGCTATTGTTGTTGTTGTTGTTGTTGTTGCAACTATTGTTGTTGTTGTTGTTGTTGTTGTTATAGCTCCTGTTTGTTGTTGCTGCTACTGCTGTCGTTGTTATTGTTGCGTTGGCTGTTGTTGTTGTTGTTGTTGTTGTTGTCGTATTTCGTATCGTTGCTATTAATGTTAATGTTGTTCTTGCTAGAGCTCGAGTTGCTAGACCTGTTGTCATTATTACTGTTGCTAGCGTCATCATCATCATCATCATCATGGCCATCATCGGAAAGAGTTGTTGTTGTTGCTGCTACAGCTTTTTCAGCTAATAATTGTTGCTGTTTTCATCGTCGTTGCAGTTACTGTTGTTGTTGCTCTTGTTGCTGTTGTTATTGTTGAGAATACCAGCAGCGGCAGTAATGGCACTACTGTTGTTGGTGGTGGTGGTGGTACTGTTGCATGGCTTTTGTTGGATCTGTCGTTGTTGTTGTAGACGACTTAACTGTTTATGTGACTCCACGCCGCTTCTACCATTGTTGTTCCTGCGGCTGCTGCTGCTAAAGTTGTAGGGTGCTCGCTCACCCGTTTACAAACGCACTCACTTACCGCCACACTACCATCACCACCACCACAATCACCTCCAATCTAGTCCGACTGGATCCCGACGCGACTAGAATGAATTTGGCGAAAGATTCGGCTCGGTCATCGTTTAGCTTAATGCTCGACACACACACGCGTCCCTACGCGCGCGAAAACTGCGCTATTTTTGCGCGCTACTGCTGACTCACAAAACCCCCAAGTCAATCAGTGACGACCGTAGAGATCGTAGGGCAAGACGGCAAGATCTCGACGGGGACGGCGCCTCAACGCCCAATTCCTGGACTACCATAAAGTCCGTCGCAGTCATTCGCTAATGCGTTGCGAGTGCAAGATGAAGTCTTCAGCGATTTGATTACAATGATGCTGATGGTGGTGGGGGTGGCAGTGAGGTCAATGACGATGCTGCTGCCGCTAATGATGATGATGATGATGATGATAATATCGATAGACGAATCATGATGATTATTGTTGCGTGTTTGTGGGCGCAATTTTCGCTGTTTGACGTAAGTCTGTCTTGTTGGCTAGCTGGTTGGCTCTGCGAGCGTGTACTGTGTGTACTAATGTGCGCGATGATGATATCTATCTACCTGTCCACACCCATCCACCCAAGAACGGAAAAAAAAGAAATGAAATAAAGGTTCTGCGCGCCGGATCATATCAAACGGTTGGCTGCGGTGGCCGTGGCGGCAACGGCATCGTCATCACCGCCAGCAGCTTGGATCATCTCCAGCTGAGGGTCTGAGAGCGTGAGGCCCAGCGGGAGCAAGCAAGCGAGCGAGCGACCGGGCGGCCGGCAAGGAAGGAAGGAAGGACATAAGCGACGAAGTCATTGAGTTCAACTGAAGACCCTTCCCGTCTCGGTCGGTGTAGTGGTCTTCAGCGCGCTGCCGCAAGCCGCAAGCCGCTTCGTAGGCTTGGCCACCGACAATCCGACAAAACCGACAGTCAAAGTCGAAGTGATATGGCGGATTGACATGGTGCGGCGTTAGCTTCTGCTTTTTACCGGCGGCTTGCGGTACTAGTCATAACTTGGCGGCTACCCCTGCTTCTGTTATTCCTAGTGGTGTTGGCGGTGTTATTGTTGCTGCTGCTGTTTAAGCCTTGTTGCTGTTGTTGATGTGATTGTTTTGTTGTTGTTGTTGTTGTTGTTGTTGATGTTATTGTCGAAGAGACTAAGTAGCTAAGAACTTTGAAAACTTCGATATAGCAGCTCTCCAAGCGACTTGACCGACTGGAGGATAAAGATCAAGCCCAATCAAACAAAGACTTGCCGCCGCGGTTTCAAGTGGTGTCTCTTCGTGTGAGCTAAGAGGTCCGGCTACCAATCCGACTCGAGTGAGCGCTAAAAGCGTCTAGCAAAGCAGAGAACGAGAGAAAGAGAGAGAGAGGGTGAAGGTAAATATTTGCAAAAATTAAGAAATAGTCTGAAGAAGTGTTACGTGCTTTCCCCCGGGACACGAGCCCTGAGAGACAAATTAGCAGTGGTGGAAATGATAGTTACAGTGATAGTGTTGCTGGTGTTGCACGTCGCTTTGTTATTCGTGTTTGTTCTAAAGATCAAGGCCGAATGCTATAGAGGCAACCCGTCTTGGATAAAGGGAGGCAGATTAGCGCAATTGTCATTATAGTTTGTGCTATTTGGGTGCGCGTTACCTAAGAGGTTACGGCTATTCCACCTGCGCATGAGAAGACTGTTTTAACACTTATACGTGCATAGGTAGTCGGTAAACTTATACATGCATAGATCGTCGGCTGCATGGTTAGATATCAGGAAAATATATTTTACACAGGGTAGGTAAACACTTTTTATCCGGTCGAGGTTGCGCACAACGTATTAATGACTACATATGTAACATGCCGTTCAAAAACGACTCTTGTAACTTCTTTATTAAACACAAATATGTGACAAAGCTGTGACATTGCCACGGTGGATGTCAGTCGAGAGCATCCGAAAAAGAAAATCACCTTTCCTTTTCTTCCGGTGGAATTATATTTGTCGTTTAAACACGACCCTTCTCGAAATATCTACTGATCGGGGTCCATCATCCTTAAGCAGTCCATATGGCTCCTCAATGTATGGCGCTCTCGCTAACCGTATACCCAATTCAAAGGTATCGTTAATTACATCGCCGCGTATTTAGACCCACGAAACGCGTTTCGTGCACAAGACAGCTCATCTCGTCCGAGAGGTACTACTGGCTACTGCTCTGAGGCTCATAGAGATGCGCATGGAAATGTCGTCAAATAAAGTACCTACTGCGGTAGAAAGTAAAACGTCGATCCAGGCTTCTTCGCAAGGTCGGAAGACAGTTATCAACCTAGTCTTTTCGGAGTCGTCCGCTGTCGCCGCAACGAGGTCCCAAAAAAACTTCATAAATACCTGTGTGAACCCTTTGTCTAGGCGCTGCTCTCCAAGGTTTCTCACTTTTGGCATTAATATCTGGCTGGAAGTTAGCTCCAGAGCAGGAGTAACCCCAACACATTTGTCGAAATGTCGTTAGAGCGTCGTACAAACACCCACACATTTGTTGCCCAAGGCCCCTGTCAAACTCGACAAGAGTCAAACACTTGGCCATTGCCCACAATTTTTCATAGGAATCTAGTACATACACGGCTCCCTTCTATTACATCTAAGGAGTTCAAGCTCGCCTTTAGATCCCTCTTCATCTACTATACGCTTAGAGCAGTTTTAAGCAAGTCCACCAGCAGCTTCTTGACTTGTTTAAGGTGAAACAAAGCAGCCTCTAAAGGGTCGCCCGTTTGAACCCTTGTAACTGGCTTTAGGTTGTGCTAGTTATACGTGATGGAAGTGCTCCTGTGCAAAATTGTGAGCAGTCCTAGGCATGTGGTCACTCCACCAATAATTCAACGCGTTGTAACAGGTTAAGCTTTGCCACTACGGCGACTTGCGAGTACTGACGAAGAAACGAGTGGCGTGAAACGCTGCCTCTTTACCTCCTTAAAAATATAAGTAATTATGGCCAAGCGGTTATGTCTCGGTTGTGCTTACAGGATATTTTAGCCGCGATCTTTCTAAGGATGGTGGACCGTCTGAAGCCGCGGGGGGGGGGGGGGGGATATTTCGCACTAGGGCTTTGGCAATGTTATTTCTTTAAACAGAGGAATCTGCCGAGCATAGGAGTTTAGTCGCTTCGAAAAGATCTCCCTCAGTGAGCTTGACCACGGCACGATGCGCAGTATCCGCATCAAACGGGGCACATGAACACAAACCTTTGTGTTTTCATAATGTATGTATATATAATTTGCTATTGTTCTTATAAAACTATGCGCAACTACGTAATCGTTGACTTCCCCCCTCTGCAAAAAACTTTCTTCTTGGCAAGAAAGGAGTGCGGTTGCCAGCCGTGCATTTTCAACCAACTAAGGCTAAGGCTTGACATTCAAACCAGATTAGAACGAGGAAAAGGGTTGTCAAAGTGATTTTAGAGCAAGATTCTACGTGGTGATCGCTAACGTATATGCATACGTCCAGGCCTGGGGCATGCTGTTATGCAAAATAATTTAGTATTTAAAGGCCTAGTTTATTGTCTAAGCTTAGCTCTACTACCGAATTGTTTCTACTATTTTTGGTAGATATATGTACAGACGTACAAACATATATATATATATATACACGGTGTGTTCAAAACGTATCGCGACTTTTGAATTTTCGCGGGTTACGTATATTCGAATTTCGATTTTTTGTGGCGTTATGTTGGTACTCATGTCTCTCACTTATGCCGACAAGCTCGGCCATTTTGAATGTTCACTTAATTGTTGACAGCTGCTTTGCTTGCACGTGTTTTGGATCGTCTTCGATTTTTACCTATTCAAAAAAATGGATCAAAGAACCTGTATCAAATTTTGTGTGAAAAACGAAATTAAGTGCGCGGATGCATTCCGAATGTTGACTGTGGCATACGGAGAAGCTACCTTGGACCGAAGCAACGTTTATCGGTGGTACAAAATGTTCTCAGAAGGCCGAAAAGATGTGAACGACGAAGAGCGTGCCGGACGCCCGAGCACTTCAACAACAGACGAAAAAATTAATGAAGTGGAGAAAATGGTATTGGCCAATCGTCGAATCACCGTTAGAGAAGTTGCTGAGGACCTAAACATATCGATTGGCTCGTGCCATTCGATTTTTATCAATGATTTGGGCATGAGACGGGTCGCCGCGAAATTCGTACCAAAATTGCTCAATTGCGACCAAAAACAGCATCGCATGAACATTGCTAATGAGATGTTGGACTCTGTCCGCGACGACCCAAATTTGCTCCAGAGGGTCATAACTGGTGACGAATCGTGGGTTTATGGTTATGACGTGGAAACCAAAGCTCAATCATCTCAATGGAAGCTGCCGCACGAACCAAGACCGAAAAAAGCGCGCCAAGTTCGGTCGAATGTGAAAGTTTTGCTGACAGTTTTCTTCGATTGCAGGGGCGTGGTGCATCATGAGTTCTTGCCACAGGGTAGAACGGTCAATAAGGAATATTACCTGCAAGTTATGCGCAATTTGCGCGAAGCAATCCGCCAGAAACGCCCGGATTTGTGGAAGAACAAAAATTGGCTTTTGCACCACGATAACGCCCCTGCTTACACATCGTTGCTTGTGCGCGAGTTTTTGGCCAAAAACAACACACTAATGATGCCGCAGCCACCGTATTCCCCAGATCTGGCCCCCTGTGACTTTTTCTTGTTCCCTAAGCTGAAGAGGCCCATGACAGGACGACGTTACGCTACGCTTGACGAGATAAAGACGGCATCGAAGGAGGAGCTGAACAAGATAAAAAAAAATGGTTTTTTGAAGTGCTTCGAAGATTGGAAAAACCGTTGGCACAAGTGTATAATATCTCATGGGGATAACTTTGAAGGGGACAAAATAGATATTCATGAATAAATGAATAATTTTTGAAAAAACACAAAAGTCGCGATACGTTTTGAACACCATATGTATATAAAGCAGAAACGACCATACGATATATTTACCTGTCATGGGCGGCGGCTGGCCGGGAGGAAGCGTACCTTCAATGCCTCTTTCGTTTCTTCCCTGATGAGCTTTCCTGTTCATCTCTATGGAGTCAATACCGTCACATTCCTCATACCCCTCGCGTTCGGCTTTTTTTGGTTTCCTTCTTGCACATTTTTCTCTCTCTCACAGCCCAGCCCATCCAGCCCTATCATCCTATTGCTCCACCATGTTCTCTTGTTTTCTTTTCCCACTTCTCGTATCGTTATTCACTGCACTTTCCTAAGTGCTCTCACCTGCCTGTTGCTTACTCCCTGTTTCCTCTGTTTAGCTCGCTCTGCGCCTTGCACGGTTATTCTATTTTCCCTATGTACCGCTGGTGTTGCTGCTGCCGCGGCCGCTCGCTGGCTCGATCATGATCTTCCTGTTGTCATGATCCTCGATGTCAGAACGGCGGGAATGAACAATAATGAGCCGACGACAGCTAGACAAAAAGTTGGGCGAGCGGGCTTGCGGACGGACGGACGGACCGATAGATGGGCCCCTCTTCCTGAAGGAGTCCGGAAAAGGAGACGAAGTTAGGAGTCAGGAGGAGTCCACAATAGAGCGATGACTGACGAAGGCGACGATGGTGCTTCTGCTGTAGCTTCTGTTATTGTCGTCGCTGCTGCTATTGCTGCTGTTGTTCATGTAGTTCCTACGGCCGTCGTTTCCTCGTTTTCTTCTGCTTTGGCCTGCCCGTTCTCGTTTACCCTTATCCACTCTCCGACCGAGTTCACTGTTGCTCACTGTATTGCCCCCAGACAATACAGTGAGCGGCAATGGGCAATGATATATTTCCATAGCCCTTCCAGGCCTCACCAGGAGGACGACGACAACAGTAACAACAGCAGCAACAACAACAACAACAATCATGATGATGATAATATGGCGGCATATTTAACAGGAACAAGGTAGATAGAGATAGAGAGAGGGAAAGCTGAGAGAGATAGAAGGCAGAAAAGGTGAGCTATAGAACGAAGGGAACAGTTATGAAGCTGGCCTAGCTAATTGCGTGTCTACGTGCACGCATACCTGTGTATGTACGTGCGATCGAACGTCATCATACCTACGCATTACGTTCATGCCCAGGCAAGCACTTAAGCGGAGGGAAACGGGAAACATCCCACAGGGAAGCACATAGGAAGAACAGACAGACAATCTGACAGGCGAAAAAAGGAGGTGATGATAAATATGCAGAAATTATAAAGTGGGTGTACGTGTATGTATCTATGAATATGAATATGTATACATATATATATATATATATATATATATACTCACCTCATATGCACAACATGCGTTTTTCCCTGCCCACACTCACAGATATACATAGCTGGACATTCAGATACATACGTACGAATACTGATATATATATATATATATATATAGTTATTTTTTAAGAATGCAAGTGGACATATATATATATATATATATATATATATATACATATGTATATATATTGAATGACACCTTCCTAAACAGGCAGACAGAAAGAGAGACAGAGAGAGAAAGAGAGACAGACTCTGCAGAACACTCCGGCCGGGCACGCGCGGCACAAAGGCAGGACAAAGATCGACGGAGAGCGGCAGAAGGTAGGAGAAGGCCAAAGCAGGCGAGGCCATTGAATGAACCCACAGCGCTCGCGTCACAGCAGCAGCGGCGGCGGCGGCGTCATCGTCGGTTATTGACTACACATTCCTTTTTCGCCACCCACCTTTGCTGAACTCAGCGAACGAGGACAGACACATAGATGGATTGATAACGGCGGCGACTCGAAAGGGAGACACCAGGGCGCGAGAGAGAGGGAAGAGAAGGAGAAAATAGGGGAAGTGAATAGGGAGAGAGAGAGAGAGGTAACTTGTCATAATCCTCATCACACCACCACTACCTCTACCACTAGTCTGACTTCTACGACAACGGATCGTATTAATAATAATCATAATAATCAAAAGAGCGGCCGTACACGACCATACATACCTCTCGTTTGTTATCAAACTTTACATTAGACAATGATATTGAACAACAACAACAACAACGACGGCGACGATATGAAAAAGAAAACAATAACGACAACAAGAGTAATAATAATAATAACAATAGTAACGCCATCGTTCATTTTACTAAGGACAACCGATATTGACGGCGTTTCGCCGTGCACAAAACAGCGAGCGGCATTCCGAGCTACCCAGATATGGCCAGCCAAAACCCCTAAACGTGCACCATTTCTACTTCACTTACTACTTTGAATCAAATTAGAAGACTCAAAATGGGAATTAAAAACGATCGCGGCTTATTTGTAGTCCCAGGTCGTATGAGCGGTACCAATACCTGCAACAATAAGATTATCTTGATAATCTTAATAAATTACGCCTACGAATAGCTCACTATATAAATAAAAAATGATAGAAAACATGCTTGTATATTTATTATGTAACAAACACTATAATTATTCTAATTTTATTCTCTCGTTTCGTTTTCGAGACTAGAAAGTAGGTAAACGAATCACGTCGAGTGGCACTCAAAATGGTTAACCTTTTTATTTGTTAGTTTTGATTGACTTTTCTATTTTTTTTTATTTTTTGCGCTTTGTAGACATACTTGAGACATAAATGCGCAGTGCCTTTGCACGAGAATATATGCGTGGGGACCTAGCAAAGGTTTTACAATTTCTAAAGAATAAAGTGTAGATATGTTTAATTTTTGTTCCTGGTAGTGTAATCACTGGTTAGATCACGAGGTAATTTCTACCAAACTCTCTTTAATCATTGGGGCGGTGAATCATGCATGTAAGCTTACTTCCAAATCGCGTTTTTCGATATTCTCTAGCTCCGTCTCGATGGCATCAAGCACCGATTCGCATCAATCGAAACGTTTTTCTCCGATTTTTTTGTTGTGAGCTATGAGGTTTAAGTATAGGCTCATAAAAATAAACGTAAGTCTAATCGCGGCCGTGACGAGCCGTGATGACAAGGAAGACCGCTAGTTGAGAAAAATGCATTAGAAACTGTCTTGTCAGAATGACCAGTATCTAATTTTTGTCCGGTGACAAATCACGAAGTATTCACCGAGCGGCATTTTTGTGCGGTGCGAGATGACTGTGGAGGATCTTAAGAAGGGACTTGGCATCTTTGCCAGAGTCTCCTTTAGTGACGCATAGGTTAAGCTTGAGTTTTCGTCAACCGAAGTTTTTACACGGGCCACACACATCTTCGTGATCTGTAGCGGTTTTTCGACGTCCTTCACGAGATTCTCACAGAGTGAAATGTTTGGTTCGAAATTCTTCGTACCCTCCATTCACACTTCTGAGGAACAGGTTTTCATCCCAACGGCCAGTCGAAGCTATTTAAAACGCTTTTATGCCCCTAGTCTTCGCTGGAACTTGCACTAAAATACGTTGTCTGTGAGAGAATCGCCTCAATGTTCCATCCAAACATCAGCAGAGATAATGTTATCCGCCAGTACATTCAGTTATTAACTCACACTCTACCACGCGGGGAAGTATACCTATTTTCTGACTTATAAGGGGGTATAACGCTTCACTAATGTGTGGTTATCGTAGACAATGTGTCTGCGGTGTGTGGTACAACTAATTTAAGTCAAAATAAGAAAATAAAACGAGAAAGAAAAGAAATACAGAAAAAAAGATAATAAAAAAATGTAAGTAAAAAATATATATATTTTTTACCTTATATATATAGATTATATAAGGTCGGCGCCTAAAAATTCCAATCAAGTACAGCACGCGCAGTTTTTCTTAGTATGGCGTCTCGCTAATCGCATGATACCAGCCTTACTTAAGCCTCTCAAGCCAGTCAGCTCAGAGTGGACGCAAATGTTTATTTAGCTCAACGCAGCACAACACAACAAACAGCATAACAGGCCAAGCTGCCGGCTTTGTACTATATGGTGCACTGTCATAACTCGCTGCATCTGACCTGATGACTTCGCTGATCTCTCGCCAGGTTACTGTCCAGCATACTACAAAGCACAAACAAGCCCTTTCGATTCGAAACAGTGTGCGCCAGACGCACTGTAACAAGTTCAATTGGCCGACTCCACTAAGTGCACTCTATCCTCTTGTTTCGCTATCTCTCCCCTCTTTAGCTCTCTCTCTCTATATATAAATATCTCTCTCTCTCGCTTTCCCACAAACACACAAAACTCTCCAGCGCTTATCCTACCATTTCTTCGTTCGAAAGTCCAAGTGACTTCTCTAAATCCCCCAACCTTTATCCAGTCGGCTCCCAACACATACCGTAGTGAGAGTCGTTGTTGGCCGTCTACCAGTTTTGGACGAGCGAAGGAGGATATTGTAGAGAAAGCACCGGCGCTGGAGAGTAACGAAGAGGTCGCACGAGAGAGAGAGAGAGAACCACAGGCAGCTTACGCGTTGAAGTCTTAGTCAATCTATTATTACCTACCTGCCTACCTAGGAACCTCGATTAGAGTTACCCTAGCCTTCAGACAGACAGATAGGCAGACCGACTTATGGACGGACAGACCAAAAATCAACCCCTCACCCGTTCGCCCGTTCCCTTCCCGCACCCCCATCTAGACCCTAAACAATAGAGACTTGAGACCACGATCTCAAGCAGCAAAAAGTGCTCGTCTGAACGAAACGTCGCTGCGCCGTGCTTCTAATTCTTCTACTACTACGACTACTTCCTAGATATTTTAGTACACTACTACTTCTACTACTAGTGGGTGACTAGCAACCCCTTCTCGCTTCTGCGGGGAAGGAGTGCAATCGAGTAGCCACCTGAGAATTTCAATGCGTCGCGCGCACGCCACCCTCACGAGTATACACACATCCTTAGGTAAATCTTTTCATTTCAATGCCATTTCGGGTGTCGTGGTTGTTGTTGCTGTTGTCGTTGTTGTTGTCGTCGTCGTTGTTGTTGTTGTTGTTGTTGTTGTTGTTGTTGTTTTCGTCGTTGTTGTTGTTGTTGTTGTCCTTGTTGTTGTTGTTGCCGCCTCAGATGTGATTGTTAGTGCTGTTGCTGTGTCATTCTTGTTACTGCCGCTGCTGTTGTTGTTTCTCCTTCATCAAAGCATCAACAATTGCAGGCTTAGTTTGAAAGATCGCTTACGTGAAAAAAGTTCGTGCCTTTCGCGTGTAGGGCAGCCACACGCAGTTCAGGATTAGTGGTTGTAGATCTTTCGAACGTTTGATTTCGCTTCGACTGTTGCAGCGAAACAAGAAAGTCGAATAGGGAAAATTTATATATATATATATAAAGAGCGAGCAAGATAGAGCGTGGAAATGGAACACATAAGTGGAGTACATAAAGAATGCGTCTCGTTGCAAGTACCGATCTAACCCTTTGGAGAAGGCGCTCCAACGCCTCTCTAATCTGCTCAGGTGTAAAGACCAACTACGCGATGATGGGGAGCTCAATTGTTTATATTAAACTCCGCCAAGAGCTGATGTGGCGCGGAATGCCTGCCTCGAGTTATGACTGCATTCATCTTCGCGCCCAAGGCTCGAGTTTCTAGTCAGGCGCACCTGCGAATGCAGACGCCGTAGTAATAAATTGTCTCATATGTCTGTATGTATATGTAGATGCGTTTGTATACGATATAATATATATATATATATATATATATATATATATATATATATATATATATATATATATATATATAGATATATATATATATAACATTATTTGTAATGTATCGCTATGCATATTGTCTCTATATATTTAACTCTAATGCTTATTGTCTCTATTATTTACCACCGTTTTAGAGAAAACAAATGATATTCAGTTCCCACTACACAACTATCCACATAAATTATCTACATAATTAATATCCGTGACAAATTGCCGACGTTATGAATTCGGCAAACAACGTTGCATGTGATGAGGCTGCATGACGTTGCTTAGATACGCCTTCACAAATGGCCGCACAAATCGCAGGTCGAGCTCGTTCCGTATATGCGCGGCTGTGATGTCCCGACTTAGCCGGCTGTTTGTGACAAAACAACACAATCCCCAACTCACGCAACAACGTAAGATACAGCTATCACCTTAAGGTTTAGAACAAGAGTTTACACTAACAGTGGTAACTCAGTAGTATGTATATAGATAGTCTGGTATATAGCGAATGCTCAGGCGCATATATATATATATATATATATATATATATATATATATACAGGATCATTCAGGGAGTTTTGTACTTCTTTCGAGGTTTGATAGAACTCGGCAAGAAAATAATTTTTCTTTATGGAAGGAGGACGCGGAAACGTTTTGTTTAGGAGTGAGGATGAAATTTATAAAAGTCGTTATTCTGCCTTTTTTTCTTCTACATAGTTGTGCGAAATCTACGTTTGCGGGAGAACCAGTTAACGCATGAAGGAACCGATTACACCGGCGTGTTCGGAGGAAAATGCACAACGGAAGACACTTCACTAGCTTGCGTAGCAAAAAGTTAATACACAGGTTGAGAAAAGTCGATATGTTGTTATGTCTTACGTTAACGCTTTTTTGTGAAAAATCGTAAACTTTTTTCATTACGACCAAATCTGTATGTCCAAAAGACCACTCTCACGCAATGGCAAATTTAATGCCCACCACGTTCGCACCAAAGTGATGATGCTGCGTTACGTAGTTGTCAAGTCACTAAGCTTTTTCGGTAGACATATCGAAAGCAAAGGCATGCATATTTGCATAGGGCGTATGAGAAAGTTAGGTACATATTTTGAGGTTTGGTAGAACTCAGCAAGAGAATAATTTTTTCTAGTGGAAGGAGGGAGCGGAAACGTCTTGGCTTTTACGGTTCTGAACGTAAAAACTTGCACGTAAAACATAACAACTATGACTATCAAAAAAGTTTAGTGACTTGACAACTACTTAACGCAGCACCATCACCTTGGTACGAAAATGATGGGCAATAAATTTGCTATTGCGTGAGAGTTGTCTTTTGAACGTACATTTTTGGTCGCAATGAAAAAATTACGATTGTTCATGAAAAAGCGTTAACGTAAAATATCGACTTTTTACGACTTTCCTTAATCTGGGTATTCCTTTTTGCTACGAAAGCTAGTGAAGTGTCTTCCGTTGTGCAGAATTTTCCTTCGGTTCCTTCGTGCGTTGACTGGTTCTCCCGCAAACGTAGATTTCGCACCACTATGTAGGAGAAAAAAAGCTGAATAACTACTTTTATAAACTTCACTCTCTCTCCTAAACAAGACGTTTCCGCGTCCTCCCTCCATAGGAAAAAATTATTTTCTTGCCGAGCTCTATCAAACCTCGAAAGAAGTACAAAACTCCCTGAATGACCCTGTATATATATATATATCTATATATATATATATATATATATATATATATATTCCGTATAATACATTAGGTATAAGTTACACTCATCACAATAGACCAGCTAAGCCAATGCGCCTAGTAGGGCCGCATTGTGACTGTCACGTGTCCGTTTTGATGAAGCCAGGCCGAGACCACTTCAGAAGTGTGTTTCGAACGGAGGCAGCGTTTTCACGTTATATATATATATATATATATATATATATATATATATACGCCACAATTAACTTTTTAAAACACGTAATGACTTTTATATTTTTTACGAACAATTAATTCAAGTCGAGTTTACTCATGTAAGTTAAATACGAATATTGCTTTCGTGCACAATGCGTGGTGTGCAAAGCCGTGCATTGCATGGCGCATTATAAGTGGCAAATTTCGCGGTGGGTATCAGTCTACGAGTTGCTGATTAATCGAGTTGCCTGCATTATATAGAAGCCAATTTCCATATTGGAGTTTGGCAGTTATTATACACAGTTTCCCACTTCCGCAAATGCTCGTGGTACTCGCGGGTTAACTGCAGTTTAAAACACCGCTAAAAGTCCTCCCTCCCTAAAAAGCGAAGTGCCCGCAGGTACATAATCGGTTGCGGCTGTTTCGGTGAAATCTCATCCGTTTAACATAAGTTGTCTTCAGACGGCCGAGTTGTCGAAGCTCAAGGCTCCGAGAGGTTTCCTGACAAGCTCAATTGCATAGTTTGCTGCAGAGAAAGCCTTCGGGTCAACTCATGTTAAAGCCGTCCTTGCGGATCATTAACTAAGTAGATAGCGATGAGCAACTTACAGACCCATTAGTCTCTATGTCTAGAGAACGGAAGGTGCCGCTTGGCGTAAATTCCACGTCCATGAATAATGATGGGCAAATTCTACAGGTTGGCCGTAGAGCTTATCTTATCAGCTGACGCAAGAGGTCCTTCACGACGAAACGTCTCTGCTTTTGTCTTGGAAATATTTATCTTCAGTAAAGTATCTGTCTTGAACTTTGCAACAGTGGCCAACGTTTGCTAAATATGGAAGCGACTTTTATAGGAAAACAATATATCATCAGCATAATGGATGAGTTGCACCGATGGATGCTTCTGCTTGGATAGATGCTGCTGTGTGCTGTCTGTTTAAATTTGGGATGTTTGGCAATACCGTCATCCAGTGTCACATAGTTATCCTAAAGAACAGCGGCAAATAGCTTGACAAGCGCATCATATGTTGCCAGTTTCCAGATGGCAACGTTGCGAGGTGCTTAAGCTGTGCATGTTGAATCCAGGAGCGCCTGAATCCATGCTGCTCGAGTACATGGTCGCCAAGTCGACAGCAAAAGGGTATTGCACATTTTCCCTAATTTGTATCACGAGGTTTTCTCGGGCTGTATGTAGCTACAGTTGAATCAGCATCAGAATCTCTATCACGCTTTATACTCCATCTATATATGAAATAAGACAACACAGACGACGAAGTTTGTGCTGGCCGGCCGACAAAAATGTTGATAATTTTTCTCCTACTGCTGCCGCTTCTTTCTGGCCGACTTAAAGCGCATCTTGAGCCGAGTGACAAATTAGTGGCAATGGAAGCTTGCAAGGAGATTTTTCTCGTACCTGAAAAAATCACCCCAGAATATGTGGAGCCCTACATCCTCAAACGGGTCAGCATCGTGAGAATGGGCACTTAGGCTAAAGCGATCTATTTTTTTACGTTCACGCATAGTATTGGTGTGCACGATACCTGTGGGCACATGCATGGTCGTGATATCTAGTATCCTGCAAACCAGAGACCGAATTGGAGTAAGTGTGCAGTATCGGTGTAATAGCCGCCAATTCTATACAGGTATGTTTATGTGTTGCCTTCGGCTTATGCAAATCCCTCGTGTGTAAAATTGGAATCCAGATTTAATCTAGCGGAATTTGCAATCCTTTGTCGGACTTGTTCCAGCCCTATTACACCTAGACAGTATAGAGATCTTATTCCATTTGTAGAACGTTTCAAACATCGCCATCTCTGTAATAATAATGAGAGTATTTTTTTGTGAAGCCATATCATTACCGGTCAGCGTACGTAGTCTACGTACTACTTGTATATTCAACTAGTTTTTCATGCAATAATCTATCTTCTATCAACGCCTTATACAATGCACTAGTACTTGTAGAAAACTTAACAGGTAGGATTTCGAATGCATACATTGCAAGTCTTCTCCCGCACTGACACGCTCTCTGAAATCAAAAGAGTACCTTGCTTCAAAAAAAAACCATATGTGCTTTTACATGGACATTCAACTTTTCTCATCCGGCTCTCAGTTAGTCAATTTTTCATACTGCTCCTTGCAGAACATTGTTGTGACGTTATGCATCACGTTACCATCCTCTACCGTCATCAGCGTCGAGGTAGCGTGGCTTAAATGTCATTTCTGCAATAGTCTGTATGTACAGCGAAGTGACTTCAGAGAAAATAAACATGAACCAATGAATGTCAGTTGTAAAGGCCTCTTTCTTCGTTTAGGTTGTGCAATATGCAGTTAGAATTGGCGAGAGGTTGCGCCACAATTATTTCTGTATTGTACGACAAAGTTACCCACTTCACACGACCGCATGTCAGATTTAAGGCAAAAGCGCCGTCGAGGTTACGCATGACAGACATTTCGAAAGTTGCAAACATAGAAATAGACATTTTGCAGCGGTATCTGTCTTTGTTTAAGCACAATCCGCGAAACGCTTGGCATTGAGTCGTAACCGTGCGCGAGATCAGAATGCGCTCAAGAGTGCGAAGACTGTGCTGTAGGTCGTAAAGGTTCTGGCTATTGCTTCTTGGGATTCCTAAAGAACTATCTTTATTGACTACTCACAGAAGGGTCAAGCATTCACTAGAGCATATTATTTCACATTTCTGAACCGTTTGCGTGACTAGCTGAAGTCAAAATAACCGAAACTGCTGTGCGAAAAAGTAATGTTTCACCTTGGTAATACTGGAATTTAAACCCACACAGTCGCAGTGGAGAAGTTGCACGAATTAGGTTTTGGATTGATACTACCTCTTCTGAATTGGCCTGTTGTGATGATTTCTTTTTAGCAAGATTTGTCTCAGGGTAAATATGTGTTCGTGCAATATAGGGGTCACCGTTGCTGCGGAACGCTAAGTCGAGGAAGAAGAATAGAGCATTCTGAAGTTAGGTGATTTTGTAGCCTTTTCTGGTTACGTAATGAACGAACCATATGTAACTATGTATATAACCTGAACAGTATGTTGCATGTTCTTTTTTTTTTTTTTTTTTTTTTTATAGGACTAACTGGGAAATGCGGTACGCACACACGGACACCACCGCAGGAAACTCGTCTGCAAGTGTGGGCCGGTAGTGTGGGGCTCCAACCCACTAAAAACCAGTCATGTCCTAATCCCCCAATCGATCGGGCACTGCATAAGCATAACTTCAAACGATCGAAGGGGGAGAGTAGTTTAAGCATTTAGCTATCCCGGGATGCCCCGCGGGATGATGTCGTACAGTAACGGTTTTTCTTCTCCTTGGCGCGCATGATGTTTTCCATAATGCTTGCAATGCTAGTCCAGTCGTCGCGTGACTTAATCATAAGCTGTATGATCGTTCCAAGGGTGCCGTCTTCAGCCCTAGGTAGACCCGCACGCTGAGCGGCCCATTCCGGGCACCACAAAATTGTATGTTCTAGAAAAGTGCAAAAACTATGACACTGAACGGAGAATATGGATGGACGCCGTGACTGCTGATTTTAGTCACGTGAGCTAACCTCTTCTTCAGGTATTCCAATAGCTTACGTGAGCCAAATTCTTCTTCGTTAGGTACTCCCCTAAAACTGTGTGATACAACTAGCAGGTATTAATGGCCACATTAACTAAAATAATAATAGTACTATAATCCATATTAATGATATATATTCTTCTAAATTATAATAAAAACATTGAATTTTCTATAAAAATTGATGTAAAATTTAAAAAAAAATCCATATTAATATAAAATATATTTAGAACGCGGCCAGCGTATCGGCTAGCTGCGGCAGCTCTTGTTAGCTGGTCGGCCGTTGCCGGAGTTAATGCCGGCTAATACTACTTCACTCTTCATTCGTCTGCGTGCTCGCTCGATTTCCGCAGGTCTCCAGTGAGCCCTCGAGTTCGCCTGAAGGATTTCTTCTGGTGTCGCCGGTTGCCTCGGAGACGCAGCCGTACTTTGCCATCATTCCCGACGCGCGTACCGTCACGGGCGCGAATGACACGCTGAGCGTTTTTGTCCGTCTCACGGAATCGCTCCTCAGTCGGATGCGACTCACCACGGGTCAGCTGCAGAGGGACAGCGACATGTTCGAGTTTGCACTGGCTCTCGCCGGCGTCTGTCTTCGACGTGGCGTTACGCCTTCAACCACTGCGCTCTCGGACAATTTCATTGTTGCCGATGCTAAGTACATTCAGGTAATTTCCTAAATAGATACTTGCATTAACATAGTGTCGTATTTATACATACTTGCATGCGTACAATATCAGCTATCTTACACATGTTGATTCTGTGGCGTTCGATTATGATACGACGGATGCTTTTTTAACCATTTCTAGCGGAGTGATCGTCTCAAATATGCATCAAGGGTGTTTTATATTTGCTTATAGTTCGGCCACAATAATTTGTAATTCGTTAATAGAATAATTTAGATTAGTCCCCGTAAAAAACCTAGCCCAGTTCAATTTCGATTTGCATAGCTGTCTATTTGTTGCAATAAAAAAGCTTTATCATAAAACAGAATTCTACGATACATGCTCAGTTCAAATGCTAGAATGAAAAAAAACATTATGAGGAGGTTGTTTTTAATAATAATATTCAGTTCAAATGCTGCCATACGTAATCTAGGCGTCAATTCAACCTAAAACTTTACAAGTGATTTTGTGGAGATGTGTTAATTTCTGTTTAATAATGTTTAACTATACATCGAAGCTAATTCTAGAACCACCTTATTAAAGTTCTTGTTACGTATGTGCATAAACGACTGATGATAGTTATATATATATATATATATATATATATATATATATATATATATATATATATATGTATATATATATAACTCTTTTTTTACGAACCCTTAAAGAACGCGCTTAAGGCCGACAAGCTATTTTCGGCGTTGAAAGCAAAGACCATGATATTTCCGAGGCATATGGTAAGCGGAGACTCATCAAGGGAAGATTCAGTTCTCATCCTCTATGAGTTTGACGGCAAGAGTTGAGGACATTGGGACGACGCTAATAAAGGTCACTGCACTACGGTAGGCACAGCGTTTAGTTGTCGAAATGACCTGACCTGGCAACACGATAAGGTTGGCCAAGAAATAATAAAAATGACTTTACGTGAATGACATATGTTTGTGGGTATATATATATATCTTTATTTAACATATAATTTAAAACATCGTGTATATGTTACACGCATCACGATGGATTAGCTAAGCCAATGCGCCTAGTTGGCGTGTATTGTGACTAGCACGTGTCCATTTCCATGAGGGGCCAGGCCGAGAGCATTTCAGAAGCGTACCCCGAACGGAGGCAGCGTTTCCACGTTGCATGTCAAGCATCAATCCCGCCTGGACATCTGTCGTTCTCCGCACAGAGGCCTGGGGGTTAAAGGATGCACGGACGACCGCATGACCTAAGGGCACTGCTAAAGTCTTGGTAGTAGCGGCATGTCTCGGGCGTCGTCCTGCGCTGATGATACACGTAAGGTGAAGATACACGAAAGATAGTGATGTCCCAGGTTATCGACGGGGTGACCACATTGACACCGATGAGGGCTAAGTACGGCTGCCCCTGGTCGTAGGCCCACTGCTATGCGAATCGTCTCATCATCAAGAAGGGTCCCTATAGGAGCACTGGAAAGCGCGTGCAACCAGGCGCCCTGAACCCTTGGCGGGCACAACAGTTCGGCGAGCTCTGGCCGTGTCATTGGCAGCTTCGTTGAAGAGACGTCGCTTCACCTCATTGTACAAAAGGGCACTCCAGTGCGTTATTAGGCCTACCTCCGTATTGGACCTCAAGATTCTCCTGAAGACTGGCTCAGCGGTCTCTAAACTGGACGATCCCCGCTGTATCTAAACGGGAATTGCTCCGTTTTCTGCGCTTAGCATTGGTGAGACTATGGGAGGCCCGGACGGGGTCAGTATATTTGGTACCTCGAGGCCCCCTGTAGAAACGGGTAATAATGTCTGCTCCCGAGCGCTAGGTAGTTGAGATGTGTTCAGCAAAGACTCGAGAGTAAACAGTGTCGCGCGAGTCGAGAAAGGCACTTAAATGGCTACCTCGGTCTCAGCGTCGCGAATCCCAATTGGTGTGCACCAGTTGCGCGAGGAATAACGTCTTTATTGTGGTTGCATCCAATCTTCGCGGCGGGCCTGCGTAGCGCTGACGAACACGCAATGGGGCGTACCGACCTGTTCTCTTTCTGAAGGGCAAATTGTCTTACGGCAAATAACAAGAGTCAGAAAGAAGGAGATGGGATGCCTCAAAAAAGGATGTCTGCAACTTTCGCCAACGCGGAGAGCAAACTATATATATATATATATATATATATAGTTTTATTTTATACAAATAGAGGTATATGGTCGAGTAATTACTGAGCCATAGCTTTAGATACGAATCTGAATAATCGTACAAAGGAGCTCTAGAGCTTACGTTTTACATCGGCAAAAAAGTTTGAGGTATCGAGCTGTCGCTAAAGTATAATATGTCAAATCTCTAGCCGTCAGCAGAGAAGCCTTTATTCCTAAATATAATGCAATTCAATCTAAAGTCAAACATCTTCTTTTTCTAAATATAATTTAATAGAAAGCGCTTGTAAAATTCTACCATTATGGTCCGTCGGAACACCTACATTTCCGCTCCAGTAGGCGGTTTATTTTTTTCGAATCCGACAGTCAAGCAAATAACACGAATCAGGTTGGCTCCGTTAAAATGCTCATTTAACTTTGACACATGTTTGTGACAAATTGTCACTTTGAAGCTATACTGTGTCATTAGAACTATTCTCAACGTTATGATGAATTAAACCAAGGAACAAAATAGGCAATTATACAAACGTGCATATGTACACGCCTACATATGTACATGCATTCTGCAGGTATATGTATAAGTCCGATAGTATTAAATTATTTAATTTATTTATTTTCCTTTATTCTTTCATATATACATGTGAATGTTTAAATCTACGGTGCCGATGGCTCACTCCTCATCTATCACTCGTGCCCGAGTGGATTTTAATTTAATTTAAAAATTAAATTTAATTAAGGAAAAGTCTCTTTTTTTACTAATGATATGAGAGTACGATTAGTTTAAACTGGTGCAGAGCATACCTGAGAGACCGTACATTTGTCGTCAAAGTTGAGCATAGCTATTCCGCGGTCGGCAGGTGTGTATCTGGTGTTTCACAGGGCTCATGCTTAGGCCCATTAATGTACACAATATTTGTACAGGATCTCGGGGCTATGCTTCGAGGTATTGGTGTTACATATAAGCAGTATACAGACGATCTTAAAATCTATGTTGAGGCAAAAAACGACAGCAACATAGCTATTCTACAGAAAGCGATTGATACCGTATCCTTATGGGCAGAGGAAAACCGCATGCAAAGATCTACTTCCAAGTCTGCCGTTCTTAAGACAATGCCAAACATTATTCAGTAGATGCTAAATGGCCAACCCATTCCTGAAGTCTCACACTACAAAGAGCTTAAGGTAATTTTCGACCGCCAAATGAAGTTTAGACCTCACATGGCCGAGGTTGTCAAAGCCGCGTCTCGAATGTAATCTCATAATGCGGTCCTTCATTATACAGGATCATAATATGTACTTAAAGCTGTATCAAACCTTCGTTGTACCAAAGTGGACTTATTGCTGTCACGCAGAGCGTGCAGGATACATTTATGAAACGAGTTGCTTGTCGGTGTTTTCTACCACGCGAGCATATCACATTGCCTAGTGTTAGCGAATATAAATGCCAAGCTGATTACCGCATGTTTAAACAGCTAGCGCGTCAGAATCTTATTACTAGGTATTTTGTTCTAAGACCAAATAATCTCCGTCTC
Organism: Dermanyssus gallinae; assembly: GCA_003439945.1. Taxonomy (NCBI): domain Eukaryota; kingdom Metazoa; phylum Arthropoda; class Arachnida; order Mesostigmata; family Dermanyssidae; genus Dermanyssus; species Dermanyssus gallinae. Next base: position 238,358 of record QVRM01000534.1, read on the forward strand.
CATCCGCCCCCACGAGGTTGCTCGTGTGGACGTTGTGAACAACTCATTTGCCTGGAGGATTGCACGTCGGTCACAGATTCGAAACGACTTTGCTTCTATTGTAATACCCTCTTTTTCAATAAAGGTGATATAATATGATATTATTGATAACACTTAAGGATGTTAAAACCTCAAATGTTGTCAAGGATCCTAATTACACGATAATAACAAATCCGCAGCACAGCGAATTTTCAAGCGCTCACAAGAAGTGATGTCTGAGCCCAAGATTCAAATCTTAAATGAACGTTAAGTAAAACGTTGTAGACCCGTGCGCAGAATACCGTCAAAACTGACAAGAAGAGTTGATTTTTTTTAGAGCAGGGGAAAATACAGAAGATGCGTGTGGTGAAGGACGAAAATACGTTGTCACAAGCTGTAGAAAGCGGGATAGGCATTCAGAGTTTAAAGCTTGCTACACCATCGGCTGACTTCAACAATCTCTGTGCTAAGTGCACCATCCAGTGCACGGTGTTGCGTTGCTTCTCCCTAAAATAGAAAAAGGGTCTGTATTTGTTCGCTTTTAGGTTAAAGACGGAACGCACTTGAAAGCTTTGCACCGCGTTGATGTTGTCGTAGCGTGCTCAAGATACCACCGTCGAAACATCGATCAAAGTTTCCTGCCTATTCTTCAGCTATAGCAATACAGAAAAGAGCTGGCTCACACTGGTCGCCTTGTCGTACCCCAAACTTTGACTTCAGCGGCTCTCCTTGCTACAGCAGATTACCGGGCAGTATATGCATCTTGTAAACAGCTGTTTTTCATGAGATGATTGCACGGCCCGACAGTAACGGGTCGGCCGGCTTTGACACCTGTTGTATGTTCTTTCCTTTGCTGCGGGTCGTCGGCGGGTCTATTTGCTTTGGTGAATATTTGGTAGATGGTCTTCACACCCATCTGCACGCTATACATACATACATATAGGGGACGAATTAAACAAATGAATGATAAATAGATGCCACGCGATAGTCGAGGCAACTATTGCTGAGATCGTCTATTAATTTGTATTCTCATCATCTTTATCAATATTATCCGCATCATCGCCACTTTCATCATCGTCAGCCGCGTCGTCATCATGATTTCCATGCTTTTCCTTGTTATCAAGCTCAGCATAAAGCTGCATAATCTCGTCCATCACCATCCCGTCAACAATATGCTGGTTCTGACGCGACAACCAGAGCTTTTGGCACGGTGTGAGCGCCGCCACTGAATGCACAATGCGTGGAAGAACAAGGAATGTCTGCTTTATTAAGGTTCGTACCCTACTTATCTGACCATGCACACTGCTGCTGCTGTGACAACCTCTGAGAGAAGTACTCAGTACAGTGAAGTCCCCCCCCCCTATCCAGTGCCGGCTACGATGCTGGCCTAGTAAACATCTTTTTTTGCTTAGAGAGAGAGAAAATGCGTTTACGTACACCCGACGTTGTTGTCGGTGGGTAGTGAGAAACTCGACATTGGCTGTTTGGACCGTATGCAATACGCATTAACCCATTCGTGGCCTTTATAACCCAGTGTTGCCCGGAATAAGTTATTTGGTAATACCTTCGGTGGTTACGTTAACCTAGTATACGTACACACACACACTGCATCTACTAAGGTCGCTCGCTAGAACGGCGTCTGTCTGCGACTACTACTTTTTTTTTTTTTAATGGTAAGAGGGAAAAATGCGTTTACGCACACCCAGAGCGGGTAGTGTGGGGCTCGATGCCGATGTTGTTGACGATAATACCCACTAAAAATCTCTCACCTAAATGGCCTCAGGAAGAGGCGAGGAGCTGGAACCATTCTTTAATATTACTTCAACCCCTACTTCTTCCTTAGGGTTGCGTGATCAGAGCGCACATCGCGGTCTGCACCAGATCTTTCTGTTCAATAATCGTCGCGGCAAAATCTTTTATGATGTGCCAGCTTTGGGTGTCTTGCAGAAGGGCCTGACCCATTTGTTCACAGGTTACCGGGGGTTCCCGGTCTAAGAGCCGCGCCAGCTCCGCCCTGTTCGCGCTGAAAGCCGTGCATACTTCGAAGGTGTGTTTGGCATCGTCTTCTTCACCTGAGTCGCAGAGAATGCATGCTGGCGACGGAGCACGTCCTATGCGGTGTAGGTATTTTCTGAAGGTGCCGTGGCCAGTCAAAAATTGGGTTAGAGAGTACGACAGTGATCCCTCTCGATTTTTGAACCACTCTCGGAGATCCGGGATAATAGAGCGAGCCCAGAAACCCGGCTGGCCCGCCTGGATATCCATCCATCTATTGTTCCACGCGTCTAGTGTCTGACGACGTGCGTCTTCTTTAGAGACAGAGGAGTCCGCACGGCGGACTGCACTCTCCATAACCCGGAGACCCCGAGGGATCTGCCTGGAGAGTACTTGAATGGCCGCGGTAGACGCAGTTTTGTTGGCCCTTGCAATCTTGAGGGCCAGCGGCCTCTGCGTTTTATCCAAAAGCCGTCGGCACGTAACCCGCTTAGCCGTACGCTGCCACAGCGGGGCTGCGTAAAGCATAATGCTGTCTACTACCGTCGCCAGGAGATACCTCCGATCATCGGAAGCACCCCGTGTGCGCGGCAGCAATCTTGCGAGTTCTGTAGTAGCTTTGGTGGCTTTTGCAGCCGCGTAGTGCACATGAGGCGTGCCAGTCAGGCCGGTATCCAGAAGCACTCCTAAGTATTTTGCTTCGCTAGAGAGGGCAATATTGTGTCCCTCTAAGGTCAAGTTGAGATGGGGAGTGCGCTTCTGCCCGTTTAAAATATTGCTAACGTTTTGTGTGGAGCCAGGCGGAGTCCGTGCGGAGCGAGCCAGATGGAGATGTCTTACAAAGCGCCAATTGCTGTCCTCTCCAGCTCCCTGGCATCCCGCGACGTAATCACGATAGCCAGGTCATCCGCATAGGCTATTGATTTAACGTTAGGAGGGTGAGGCAGACGTAGAACATCGTCGTATGCAATGTTCCATAAAGTTGAGCCCAGCACGGAGCCTTGAGGTACCCCTGCGGTAACAGGATATGACTTGCCTTGATAGACCACCGTACGTTGTGACAGGTAAGATGCTAAAATCCTTCTAAGATAGGGCGAGATAGAAGCCCGTGCTAATGCGTCATTAATGGAGTACTACTACTACTACTACTAGGAACACTAATATACGTCGTATTCAATTGAGTGCTAGGTGCTTGCTGCGATAGCAGCCGTCCGCTCGTTAACCGGTGTTGTGACGCGCGTGTCGTCGGCGTAAATTGGTTTATGTCGGCTACTAGCCAAAACACATTGGAAATCGACATGCTGTTGTCGGACGCAAGCATCCTGCACTTTGCATACTATTTGCACTTTTCTTCTTTTAGTCATCAGGCGGCCATGCCTGCGCCATTCATCCACCCTTTTGTCCAGTCATTTATCCATAATTAAGGCGGTGGTGATGGTGGTGTGGGCGGTTGTAGTGAGGACATGGTGGGCGTAGTCGACGTAGTACCGTAGCAGTACGTAGTGTTGGAGTAGAACTAGTAATCGCAGTTCATCGTGTCAGCATTGTACAATACTTTTCTCTCTGTAACTCTGTCGGCCGCTCGCTCTTTCTCTCTCTCTCTCTCTCTCTCTCTCTCACTCACAGCGAGCCATCATTGGGTGCGGTTTGACGGAAGGCATACACGTTCTTTGAGTCAGTAGTGTTGTTCCGTCGTTGTTGTTGTGGTTATATATGTTATATTTATCGTCGTCGTCGTTGTTGTTTTTTTGTTGTTGTTATTGTTGCTGTTGTTGTGGTTATGTATGCTATATTCGTCGTCGTCGTTATTGTTGTTGTTTTGTCTGCCAAGTTTCGTTGCTGTCGTCACCTACATGATGTGATTTGACAGCTGTTTGACGACACCACAAACAATCATCGAGGACGGCCTAACGGGCTGACTCGGTAAATAAAAGATAGTTAAGGACTCAGTGCGTTCCTGCATTGCTGCTCCATACAATTGGCAAGTTCTTTTCTCGTCTCCTGAAATTGGCAAGCCCACTCACCTTGTCCCTCGTCCTCTTCCCCATTCTTCTTCTCTAACTCGTTTGCTTTTGGTGGGGAAAATGGTTGTTTGTCTGTCTCGAATACGACTGATTGTCTGAATTGCCTCGGGTGTGACTGAATTGTTGTCGTTAATAATGCTGAACGTGTTGTTGCTATTGTTGTAGTTTACGCCTTTCACCGCGCAAGGCTAAGGACAGCGCGGTATAGTTTCCCCAAACCATCACAAACAAGGCAACAAGGCCTGTAAAAGTTTACAAGAGTGTTAGACCGTCATAGTTCACCACTAGGCACGCAAGTGAGCCACGTTTGGCCGCTGTGGATCCCATGCTACATGTTACGACTGGATATTTAACTGACATTTTGTGGACCCGTAGTGTAAAGTGCACTACGAGGAAAAACGCACGAGAGCACAACATTCAGATATAAAGCAGGGCGTGAATCTATCTGTAGAGTGACTGACGAACTGCACGTCACGCCTGCCATGAGACAACTGCGCGTTGAGTGACAAACTACACAAGCTATATAAGCAGCTGTGATAAACTACATAAGCTACATTAGCAGATGGCATGTTTGAAGGGGAGATGGGTTGTACGGTGCCGCACCTAGATGGCCCCGGCTTGCGCCTATTTGCTGTCCTCTATCGGCTATGACCGTGCAGCGGGCCCTCTTTCCAGGCGCGGTACGGGCAAGCGTATCGGCAACGGCCGCCATCTACCTATGTACTTATCGTCGTCATGGCCTATGCGTGCGGTCGTCATTCGTCGACATGTGTGAGTGTGTGTTAATTACGCAGGAAATACAACAACACGTCTAGTGAATGGCAGCACCAGCTGCAGGATTTGCTCTCTAGCCCATTTCATCTCCATGCCATTCGGCGCAACCCTTCAACAAGGCAACGAGAATTGGGCTGTGTTTGAAACAGATTTTCTTGTTGTCTACAGATGGACGAGTAAACGCTATGCACACGCTTGCATCGTGTGTACAGCTTTCCCCAATCGAAACCCACCACAACCATTGAGACTGACGTCCGTGACGTTACTAAAAGAGTCGATTTGCCCTAGCAGCTCGACCACCCACCCTGCGTCAGCCGGAGGGATTACAGGCGTAACGACCTCATTGAGAAGGTGAAACGGAAGGACCATTCAAGTTGATATTCAACTAGGATCTGACTGCGTGGCGCAATCCATGTTCTAACGTCAATGCCGACTCTGGACTGAGCTCACTATTCCCCAGGCCATCACCTAAGTCGTTTAATGTCATCTCACAAGTCAGAAACTCATAAGTTAATTAGTGTAGTAAATGTAGAACTTGCAGTTCAGTTGGTGTTGAAAATGTGTGTGCTCAGTTGCACAATAATATTTAAACAAATTACAAAGACAGTGTTTTTTTCAATATATATATATATATATATATATATATATATATATATATATATATATATATATATATATATATATAAATATATATATATACTTTTTTTTAGCAATAACTATTTCGGTGTAAGACAGTGACATGGAAATAGAAAATATGTGAAAAAAGAAAAAGGCTCAATTAAGGTAAACGAAAGAATAAACATACTCATTTATATATAAGTGACAGTCAGTGACGTTTTAATGATAACCCAACTAAGCGACAACACCGGCGTTGAGGGCAAAGTTACCGTGATGTATACGTGCTCGAACGTATGCGGGGGGAGGGGGAGAGCGCTTTCATGTGTAAGTGTATGGAAGCGTGATACTGCGTGATTGCTTCGATGTGGTCTTAGACAGCTAGAGCATGCACTCGGCAACTCAGTAAGGAGCGGCAACTCGTTTCGTTCCCATGCCCTGGCCGCGTGGCATGGGGTCATCCGCGGTGAGCCCGAAGTACACCTCTCGCCCGCTTAAACCCCATCCCCATCAAATAATGGTAATGATAAGCGGTAGACCCCCCGGCACTCACCCATCGTATCTGACTGAATGAATAGGCTCCAGTGAAAACCAATGCGCTTAGTTTTCACACCTCCGACACCCACGATCGGATGCTATACCGAATGGACCCAAAGGCGAGACACGCACACACACCAAGCGACCTCTCGGACGAGAAAGAGAGAGAGAATTTAGGAAAGTGAGACAGAGGGAGAGAGAGAGGGAGAAATAACGGCATGCTTTAATTAATCCAATACACCCACACTCGACTAGAGAAAGAGACTTTTCAGCTACGGAGAATACCGGTCACGGGCAGCTCTTCAACAGACTTCCTCGTTTGACATGACGATTAGACATATGGTCTCTGTCAAACAGTAGTTAGTTTGTTGTAGTGGAAACGTGGTCCCCGTGATGGGTATGAAACGTCTACTACTATCTATAAACAGCAGCACACGTGGAACTATTACTAAAAGTATATATATATATATATAGCGGAAGAGAATCCACACTTCTCGTCGGGCAACCTTCCGCCTTGCGGGGCAAGATAAACATGTTTAGCTGCTGACCGTAAAGAAGTTGTAAAGGGCCATCTTCCGGACATTTGTCTTTTGGCTGCTGCATGCTCGAGACCGGGCTAAAAATAGGACCGTCAAATCTCGATGTTATTTTGCAAATTAGAACTAGGTTGCATGAGCTGAGTGGGATACAAGTAAGAAGAAAATTGAAATGAGCTCTTAATTTTTCTGCGTAATTTCTCAATCGAATCTATGACAAAAAGTTTTATAAACTCTGTTCAATCGATATGACACAAATATAACATCTGAGAAATCTGTCCGTAAAACCTGTTTTTGTTGAATTACCCACTTTTGCATATTCATTCATTTAATTCAATAAAAACAAATTCATGACAAAACACGTTCTGCACTGCGTCATGTTGCTAACTATGTTTTCCGTGGGAATATATATATATATATATATATATATATATATATAATTTGTCTAAGTTCTAGATATAATTATTCTGTGCTACCACCTGTTTCCTAGAACAAACGCATTTATTTAGATTAGTCTATTGCTTATATTTGCTGCGCTGCTAAAACTATTGTTCGAGGCTATCCTCCTGTAGAGGCCGGTGGTGTGGTGCATTCGCGTCCGCCTCGCGACCGGAGAAGACACATAGGCGCACGGGTTTGAGCCCCAGCGTTGCACAATTGTATTTATAGAGTCCGTTTTACGAAGCAGTACAAAAGCGTGGACGTTAAATGTTGACTAAAGGTCAGCCCGGAAATGTTTTAGATCATCCTCCTAGGTGTTCTCAACTTATCTTGTTCATTCCTATAGAATAGCACGAGAGCACGAGCATTACCCCAAATATGAAAATGACCACAGTTCTACTGCTGCAACTACGTAATATTGCGTTGAGTTAGCTTGACTCTTTTGGGGTGGGCGAGATAAACGGCGACTTTGTTGCTGAGAGTCGCAAATCGCTCCCAACACAACGCCCTTTTGGAGCAATGTTTCTGTAACCATTACAAAAAACGATCTTCAGTATACTCAGACTTGCTACAAGTGTCTGCACTAGCGCCCATGTTAGTGGGGCCTTTTGGTTCTGTAATATGTAAGTGATTTTCTTTGTATAGTAGATATGGTGTTTCTTTCTCAATTAATGCATGTATATATATATATATATATATATCGTTGTAACTGTTATTATTGAAGTTGTCACGTCCGCTGTTGTTGTTGTTATCTTCAACAGCACCTTTGCCGCGTGTGGTCCGCAGGTGGGATCTCCGAGGGTGTGTTTTGACGTATCGGGTGAGACTGTCGAGCACTTCGGTCGGATAAGTGAACCTCATCTCTTGTGCGCACTCAACACTGACGCCTCAGGGGGATGGGGGGGGGGGCAGGGGAGAGGAGGATAAGGCGTGCAGTTTGCTGGCCAATCGGTCGATCGACCAGACCCCGACGAGTTCATGCAAATTGTGACATGAGGAACGACAGGCCATTGAAAGCAGACTGATTCAATCCACTGGCAATCGCGGAATGCTGCGATGAAGCGTTCTCGAGGCCAGTATAAAGATCAGAGTTACTACGACGAAGCCAGCACGAAAAAACGACACGAACATTGACAATCACAGCAACAACAACCACAACAACAACAACAACGACGAGGACGGCGCCGACAGCAACAACAACTCGGGCAGCACGACTCGAACGAGAAATCGCGTGTGATCTAGGTGTTAATTTTCCGGATGACTAAACCCTCGACGTTTGTGACGAAATCCGTACGACGGTGGTCCCGTTGTAGTTTCGCTCTTGTGTTTTCCCTCGCCGTTTGGTCTGTCTTCTTGATCGACCTTACCCGGCGGGCGGGGGGGGGGGGGGGGGGGGAGAGGGCAATAGAAGAGGAAACGAAAGGAAGACTATGCACGAGAATATGTACTGCTAGATTATTATATACAGAAGAGGACAAGGAAGAGAAGAACGAAGCCGCCAGGGCCACCGGCTAGTGATGACGCAGTCGCATCTATAGTTCCAGATGTGGCAAAATTCAAGGAGTTGAAGTAGAAGTAATGTAAGACACAGTGGCACTTAAAGTGGCAAAAAATAGAGTAGACATTGTAGCTACTATTCTTTGCCAAAATAAGTGTGAACAGCAGTTCTAGAAAAACCCGACCGCTGCAGCCCCGCCAGTATTGGTATAACATATAAACCCATTAAATCTAGAGGTTTTGGAAACCGTCGTTCGTCAAGTCTCACTTGTCACTCTTTGAGGTCTCAACGGACACACAAGGACCTATGGGACAGAGAAAGAAGATGGACGGTGGCTAGGGCTAGCAAAACGAATTACTTTCCTACCGGCTGACCCAACTCCTTGTGGGGGCCACGGCAATTTCAGAAAATATATGCATCGTATAGACGGGCTTAGTCGCCAGTACCTCTGGATAGCAGAAAAGCCGGATAAAAAGATGGTCAGATATATGATATATGTATTTAAGGCTAGCAATCAGACAAGCCGGTGGGGACGGATAGAGGGAAGATAACGGGAAGAGGTGTCCGTTCATCGAGATGCGCCCTCCCCCTAGCTACACCATCGTTTCCACTGGTCGGTGAGGGAAAGAAAGCGGTGCATGGGTAGCCCGGGAGAAACAAGGGTAGTCATTTGTCAGAAGAAAAGAAGAAAAAAATTAACAAGAGAAAGACGAACCAGAGAAAGAAAACGAGACAGAGGGAAACAGATAATAAAAGGAAGATAGGTGAGACGCAAGGACGAACGATGTATGCGTGTCGCTGCGCATAGCTCTAAATAAAATTGTGAAAGGGTTCGAAAAGGATTGAAAGTCATCGTATGCAAATTTTCCATCCCCCCTAGCGGTCACAGTCGTAGCGACATTAGCCCGTGCCACTGCGACGATGGCAAGTCTAGGGACTCCAGTTTTTGTCATCGTCACACCGATCTCTCTACAACAGCGTGTAGACACCTACTCCGCTAGAACGGCGACATGTATCACCGCCGTCGGCATTGTGATAGGTTTGCTAATCATCATCTTCTCATTTATTGACCAAAAAGGTATATTACACGTCATATGATTTAAAAACAATGGTTAATTAGTTACTTTGCCATGGTAACCGTCGTAGGCTATCAAAGCTCTGGCACCCCTCGAAATGATATCGGGGGCAATGCTGAAGGCAATGTCTACATATACAGGTTGCTTGCGGCTCATGAAAGTCTCTTCGGGAACAAAACCATGCACAGCGTATCGAGTGATGACATGTCGGAGGTCCTGCAGGGGTTCCTTCCAAGCAGAGGATGTCATGGCTCGAGTTCGGTAGAAATCCGTGGGGATGTCGCGCGTCTTCTCTGCGAAGGTAGTCCTGAACGATTGAAGAGCAGGTGTGGGCCGGAGCTGGAAGCGTATAGGTTTGATAATGGTCTGGCTAGAGTCGAATCGCGCTGTCAAAGGTGTGGTCTCCTATCTTGAGTCCGAACCTCGACAAGCCTTTTAAATATTTGTGCTGGACGGCTTCAGCGTAGTATATCGCGACTTGCAGAATGTCCGCTGAACTGAGATTAGAATAAAATACCGGTTAATTAAGGGCCAACCAACGAACGAGCCTCATCGAGTGAAGACGTCAGGCTGATTTCTTCCTTGTTTTAGACGTCATACACTTGCGCACATTGCGGTCACGCCACAAGAACCTCACAGAGCCTGCGGGCTCACACAGCCCGACTACACTCTCCAGCATCTGTATGCAGCCCATTAGCAAAAAACAATAGACCAGCATTAGCCTATCGTTCCATTACCCCACTAACCTTCGGCTCTCCATCCCTTTGCTGAACTGGAGCAACTTTGTTTTTCTGTGGATGTTTCAGAAATGTGTCACGTTCATACGTCAGGAGTATCTAGCGTGAATAGTGTGGAACTCACAAACGCATCGAATCCTCCCCACCTCCCAGGCTCGGTACTGCTATAGCAGGACCTAAAAATATAAAGCAACTTGCTAAGTCCCTACGGCACGTTCGCCAGAATCTCAGAGTTGCGAGGATAATTCCTCGAAGATCAGGATAAAGCCGGTGCCACGGCGCTATGCTACGGCGCTAGCTGATTTGAATTCCACGTTGGATCACTATAGTTACAACGGGCTTATAACTGTATCAATGACTTTTACGCTAGTCCTGGTTCGAATGAAAGCTACAGAAATCACCCTTAGAAGAATGGCCAAGGTCAACGTCGGCAAACTCGAACGGAATACATTAGTGAAGTGTCTGCATATCACTGCGCCGCGTTGAAAATTTGATTCTTCAACCGGGTTGTTATTTTGATAGTAGGGTACATTTTAGTACAGGTTCTAATCGATATTTCTACTCGATTTAATACAAAAAACGAACACTCTACACTATACAGTATGTACGTAAGCAAAACGTGATGTTCACTATGTCTGAGACTTATTGCTAACTGTTTACGTCGTTGACCGTAGAGGGCTCGCCTAGAAGCCGCACAAATATCAGTCTTGAATCTTAGTATATAACTTGCACATATTAATGCTGTATATATATATATATATATATATATATATATAGTATATATATGTATATATATATATATATATATATATATATATAGATATATATATATATATATATATATATATATATATATATATATATATATATATATATATATATATATATATATATGTATATATATATATATATGTATGTATATATATATATATATATATATATGAAAAGAAGAAAGAGTAAAACACGAACAGCGGTACAACCAGATATGCATAGGTTTATTAAATTAAATCCATTGTATGGTGCGTATGCAAATTAGAACCTTAAATACGTATATATAGATGGGAATCAGCATGAAGTCCTGCACCCCCCCCCCTGTTACCCTAAAGGTCATAGAAAGTTGGACCTAACTTGCTAGACAGCATAATTATACTTCTAGAGCAAGAGCTAGAAGAGGTGCAGATGGCGTATAGAACGAGTCATAATGATTTAAACAGGGCAGTTTCATACCCATCGACTTCAGTAGCAAAAAGCCAGTTCGAGTGTTGGTGATCTCTCTCTCTCTCTCTCTATATGAACATCATTACCATTGTGATTGTAGTAATCTCAAAACATGCGGATTTACTTAAGTTACTATGCAGACAGAGTCCACGGCCTGTTTATGAATGCCAATCGCAGTCCGTGTCTGCGTTTGGAAGCTTTTCGTGTGGCTATTTCAATGCCTTTCTGTAAGTGCACACAAGTATGCAGAGAGTCGCGGCTGTTTGACACTTTTTGATCGTAATTTCTCGTCATCTGTAATGACGCCGCTGATGATCTGTCGTCGTGGCTATTGTTGTTGTTGTTGTTGTTACTGTCGACGTTGTTGTCGCTGTTGTTATTGTTGTTCTTATTGTCGTGGCCGTTGTTGTTGTTCAAAGTGCAACAAACTGGGGGGCTAAATCGACCGCGATTCTAATCATTCCAACAGCACCTGCAATGGCATGAAGATGAATGTTCTTCTCTATAAATGTTCTTCTTGTCTAAAGTTTAATATTTCTCTAAATATATATTGACTGGTATTATCGTACAGCTTAAGTTAATCAGGGAATTGTATAACTGGCGGTGCTCGATAGAAGCGGTTAAATCCTCAGGAGCTGATACAGGTATTGTACTTGGTTGTCAACTAAGAATGGAGTATTTACAGTACGTCTCAATTAGTTCAGAGGGTATTTTGTTGGCGGCGGCCAACAACGGGGAGGGCTTACAGTGGTCTCCAACCGAGAGCAGTCGCTAACTCGGTGTCGCTCTGGTGCTTTTCGTTTTCTATCCAAGTACTTTCAGATAAATCATATCGTACGGCTTCAGTCTAAATTTGTTTCTTTATACTATTAGCAAGGTAAAATTATTATGCCTTTCCCGATGTATTAATAAGCCTTTAAAATGCACGAATAACCCGAATCCCCAGCCCGCTGAGAGTCTCTCAAACATTTGACACCGAACAAAACTACAAACGAGGAAATACTCATACGCCTGCGATTGCTGCACATTAACTAACACGTAAGCGCCTAAACATTTAAAGTTTAACTAGCGCTGAGAGTTGTTTGATAGACTTTTTATGCGAAATGTAAAAATAAGGCAACTTGTTAGTCTAAGTCTTGCTCAAGTCGAGGTAGAAGCAGTTTTCTCCGAGAACACTACGTGAGCGGCTAAAATGATTATCGTTGACCCGGACTCCCGGAGACGGTTGCAGTACACTGCGTTGGTTATTTAAAGTGGCTATCTAATGAATCATTACACGATTCACTAGATTGCCTGTGTTAGTCTAATGTAGGTTAAGCATACTATAATGGAGATGTACGTCTGCGAGATACAATTCGATGTCGATCACGAGTCCATATTTATGCGTGACGGCAAATCACAGGGATGGCGATTGTCAAGGAGACCAATAATCTTGCGGCGGCGGATGAAATACGTGAACCACTTGAGCGAACCAATTTATAGCAAGTAAAACCGGCTTCGTGATCCACTTTGACGTCATTGGCACCAGCCGATATCGGTGTAGGCAGGCGATCAACGCCATTGCTGACGGCCCATGGTAGCTTTTTCTTACAGGTGGTATTACAGAGCTTAGCACGACGATAGGTCAACTAACTCTCACGGCCAAAGGAACTTAAACCAGGACAATCAGCATTGACAATACTAATCATATTACTAAGGGCCTGCGAGAGTTCTGGCTAAACTGGATTTCCGCAATGCTTACGCAGAGATGTTATCTTAGACGAGGTGAAAAATCAAGTTTCTGAACTTTTGCCAATGGTTTAGCAGTGGTACAGAGATCCTAAGAGATATCTAAAGAGTTGCTTTAATATTGGTACCTGGAGATGATGATGCAATAAGTGGACCGGCCAATAGAATCGCAGCTAATCTACGATTAGCGGGCTTAGCGCAGCAAAAAGTCCGATGTTATCGCCATTGGGGGCACCCCTCAAGATCGCAACCATGGAACATATGTAACAAAGGAAGCGTCCTTCGTCTAAATGTCGTACGGTGCTCCTGGTCGTGCAAGATACATTTAGTAGGGGCTGGCTTATAGCCTTGCCATCCCTACAGAGAGGCAACGTGCTGATTTCCGTCGTTTTCCGCACGGCTGCCATAAAGTATAAGGGACCCCATTTGCGAATTTCTTGGTGCAATGTGTGGAGCCGGAATTGAGACGGGTGGCCTTCACCCACTATTCCGCTATGGTGCCCAAGTTACCACTTTAACCGATCAGCAGCATTTAGCCGGACAAGGATCAGCTGGAGGAGCACGCTGAACAACTGTAGTGCACCTGGATTTCCTTGTTGACAACCGGCGATGCATCTGCCTCTAAAGCAGAGCGGCGTGGGTCTCGCATACGTGAAGTAGGCAATGCGGCAAAGCTCAGGCGCGTGCTAGCGGACTTGAGGAAGCATCAGGCCATGGAAGTGAAAACTAAAATCCTTCTTGGAATCACCGTTGAGGCTTTGCAGCGTGGATCGCAGTCTCTGCTTCGTGCGACGTCAGCTTCCCAACTGGCGAGGTGTGTAACTGTTCTCCAAGGCGGCGTTGGATGCCTGAGAGCAATTTTTATTGCCAACTCTCTAAAGATGGATCCCATTGCGATCGGTATCAAGCCACCGGCCACCTTTTCATCTGGGCAATCAGCCATGCTATTCACGGCCGCCGGATGTCTTCACGCACTTTTCTCGCGCTGACAATGTCGCAGATCTGCGCAAGAGCGCAAAAAATATGGGATCGACGGGCGTTTACACCTCATAATTGTACTAATTGAAAAATATTAATGACAAATAATTGTAATAAAAATGCCGATGTTGATAACGATATCGATGCTAACGCTAGCGGCAACAACGACAACAACAACAACAACAACAACAAAAATAACGACAACAAACGTGGCGACCAAACACGTACAATCCGTAGCCTCAAGGCTGGGAGCTGAAATCGGAACGAATGCTGTAAGCAAATAATGCTTTTCATGCATGCACATAGTATATGTTCTTTGAAGTATATGTACTTGTTTGCACATATTGGCCTATTTATAATTCGTGACATGTGTGTGCACTGCATGTCCTGGCAACAACATGGCAGTAGTGGTTACCTATACTATGTGTACGCTGATGACTGGCTGCAAGAATATTTTTAAGCACTCTCTTCTTGTAGAAGAAAGAGATCGATTAAGCGCGTTCTTATTCGCAAGCAGCACACGCGGCACAAACAGACACAGCGAGAAGGAGAGAGATCTAGACAGAGGTAGAGTATGATTGTGGAGTTGATGCTATTGTTGCTGTTGCTGTAGTTATTGTTGAGCTTGCTGCTGCTGCTGCTCTGGTTGTTGTTGGTGTTTCCGTTGTTGCTCTTGGTGTTGTTGAGGTTGAGGGTCTTGTTGTTGTTGTTGGTGTTGTTGAGGTTGAGGATCTTATTGTTGTTGTTGATGGTGTTGTTGAGGATCTTATTGTTGTTGTTGTTGTTGGTGGTGTTGTTGAGGTTGAGGGTCTTGTTGCTGCCACCGTTGAGGTTGCTGTTGGCCGTCGTGACGTGTGCCGCTGGTGACAGCGGCGGCAGCAGCATCAGAAGCGGCTACTTCTCGCGACAACTCTTCGGTAGTAGCTACATATACTACGATGGTAGTGTGACTCTCGTTGCAACGAGATCCGAAAACGCCGCTGGCTGGCGACAAATTCGGTCGGTTGGTCGGTCGGTCGGCCGACTGCGTATAAAGAAGAACCGAGGACAGGACGGGCGAGAAGCTAGCTCGATCAGTTCGATGCCTCGTCCTGCGTTCTGATATCATGCCACACCATCATGTCTCATCGGGGTGGCTGCCTGGCTTAGTAGTCTAGGATGGGCGGTTGAGGGGCGTGCGCCCAGGCGGGACAAGACGCTTGGTACGAACCCCCCCCAACCGCCCTCCACCTCAGCGTGGTCAGAGCGAGCTGCCTTGTCGCGACGCGATCGATTCGATGCGCTTGTCAACCGCAGCTCTCTGTCTGGCTTCGGTGGTGATACGCCGTTAACAACAACGCAGAGAGGCAGGAAGAAAGAGAGAAAGAGAGAGAGAGAGAGAGGGCGTATTGCCGCCGCCCCTATCGGCCCCGCCACCGCTGTCGCCACCACCGAGTAGCCACCTGGCTGAGGTAACATGCGTGTATGACTTGAGGCGTATATATATATATATATATATATATATATATATATATATATACATATACACTAACAATATGTATTTAACGATGGGTCGGAACGGAGAATATTGCCGGCTACTCCGGTTAATTCTGCTGTCCCGGATTCGATCCCGGCGCTGCACCTCATACACTTTTGATAAGATCTCCCTTAAAATTCGCATACAGATCATGATTGACGTTGTTTCATGAAATAAAATCAAACATACAAAATAAAATGTATATATATATATATATATATATATATATATGTACCAATGTAATTCTGTGATGAGATGAATAGTCCGCAACTTTTTTGCGCGATTTTGATTTACATATAACACAAACAATCAAATCGGCTAATGCGGTGATGAATACGGTATTTCGTTGTTTTGTCGTAAAGAAACCGGAGTTCTACCTGCATTTGATCAGTAGTCTTGTACTTCCCAAATTCCTTTATTGTTGTGAGGTTTGGCGTCCCTTCCTTAACAAACATCTTGAGGCCATTGAGCGCGTACAATCACGTTTTATAAAGAGAGTGAGCAAGCGCTGTAATATACCTCGTGCAAATATAGAACTCAAATCAATTTCTGATATGTTTGATCAAGCCGACACGAGGATGTATAATCGTTTACGCAAGCTCGATATGCTAGATAAGTTCTTTGTAGTAAAACCTAACTAGCTGCGTAGTGGTATGACTATTAATGCCTTGCAAGTTGCCTCAAATGATAGAATTAATAACTTCTTTCCTTGGAGGATTTCGAGAAAATTGCACGCATTGAACAAAATGTTAAATTTTTGTGTAAACATGTACATAATAACAACGACAATTATATTAATAACACTCTACAAATATCTATACACTTGCAATTATACAATATGCCCACCCTTTTGGCTCAATAAAGGCGCTTTTGAATTGAATTGAATTTTGACGTCATGTATCATTGGTTCATTGCCAGTATACATGGTAAACAGGACTAATAGTAAAAGTATATAAAATGTATGTGCGTGTGCACCTTCTGTGTTCATATTCCTATATTCGATGACTGACTTTACAGATATTTTTGGCGCAGTGGCAACGGCTCTATAAAGTACCAATATGGCTTCAACATGGCTAAAATGTGCCCCTATGCACTTATTTTTAAGTGTATGAAGTTGTCTGAAAGTGAGCGCCTTTGGCAGACGAAAGTCACCTTGACTCTCGTGGTCATAACTTTTTTAAGTGCCGCGGCGTCCGCTGGTTAACCATCAAGACGACGACCGACCTGTACATAAGTATGTTCACCTACCAAGTTTGCCTTGCAAAGCGCCTTGTATCTGTCCGGTACTGACCTGTTTTTATATACGACAACTTGCTACATGCTTAACCATTGCAAATTGCATATTGCTATTTCACAGCCAGCTTTATCGAAAGCTGAAATTAAAAATGAAAAACATGAAAAGCGTCCGCTTTGAATTAAACGTATAACGGCAGAGAAAAAACATTGGATGCTTAATCTTGCTATATAATAGCATAATATGCGACTAGGCACTAGACGCAACGGGTTTTGCATACGTATACTAATTCTCGTATTTTTGCTGCTCTATTCGTGTTATTTTTCACAAAGCAAACAAATGCTGTTGCTATCTTTATTGGGCCAACGTGGCCCCTAGTTCTCAAAAACATATTTATAATAAAAGTGTTTTACCTCAAAACATTTAAACTTGTACACAAAGATAATTCGAAAAAAATCGCGGGTTCTAAAGGAAAGCATAGCATTTTTATGTAGCGAATTGTCGATCTACGGTGAACGGTTGCATTGTTAAAAACAATTGCCCGCCACGAAGCTAGATCAGTTGTAGTCACACGTCTAATCTGCTAGGCAACCCGCATAGATCACAGTAGTTAGTCTATGTGCCTTTGGCATCTAGGGACTGATAAAAACAGCAACAGCAAGTAAAGTTAATAAATACTAGAGATACGTATAGCTTAATGTTAAAAGTTTGCGATTCTAAACACATATGCACAATAAAACGTGTTTGACTAAGTCGTTCCTCTTTTCATTCTGCATTTCGTGTCAACTTGAAAAGCATTAAATCAATGTTGGCGCGTTTTGTCCCATTTTTATTACACTATTAAAATTCATTTATAACTTACGAAGGCTCACGCTTGCCCACGCATATATGTATATATATATATATATATATATACATATTCTCTCTCTCCGTATGTATCTCTCGATGACTTCTGTCTCGCCACTCCAAACGGATGTTTATCTGCCTGCATGCCTATCTGTGTACGGGAAACAAGTAGTGTCCGCAATCCAAGCAATCAAATGGTAGTTATTCTCTCGTTCGTTTGGAACACACGAACGCCCATGATCTTGTTTCATTTCCACTAGCACTATATCTGCTCCATCACTACTCCCGCTGTGTTGTGTTTTCTTTGTCCTCTACGTCACTCCTTTACCGTCATAAGTCCCCTTGTTTGAAGTCTGTTCCATGCCCCTTGTCCCAGAACCCCCTGTCGAAGTCCCAGACCCCTTTGTCCGAAGTTCCAGACCCCTTTGTCCGAAGTCACAGGCCCCCTTGTCCGAAGTCACAGGCCCCCTTGTCTGAAGTCCCACACCCCCTTGTCTGAAGTCCCACACCCCCTAAGCAGGCTTCCGGCGCCAACCGGTTGGGTGCGAATGCTGCAGTCATCAGCGACTGCAACCGCCATTGCCACGACCAGCCGGCAGTGTCTACGCCAGTGGCACTTTCTCCGTACGCGAATATCGATTTGCTTGTGTTCTTTTTGCTTCTTTCTTGTGCTGTTTGCGCTAGTCTCGGTGTTCTTTTTCTCTCAAACGGCTGCTCGTGCGCTGCGTTTTGATCGCCTCTTCTCTAAATCTACTCTTCGTTCAACAGTTGTTCTTGAAGTTTCCTTCGAAAACATTGTTTTTTTTTTGTTCAGTATAGGCAAGCGATCGGGTCCTGGCTACGAGGCTGTCGGTAGCCAAAAACGGATAGAAGTGGTGACTTCGCCGCCGCCGGCGGTGTTGCTTGAATATCGAGTTAGAGACGAAACTGAAATAGGAAGATTGGGGTGGCGGGATAGCGGAAAAGACAAGAAGAACAGAAGACAGTCTAACGCGGGCAATTTCAAACTGTCGTGTGACAAAATAGGCAGTAGTACCGCAGATGAAAGCTAAAGTAGGAGGCGCTAGGAGACAACTAGCGCTAGGGAGCAGCTACTTCATTTTTGTAAATAGATCCAGCTGCAAATCTAACAAGCATTTTGCATTTTGTCATTTTGTTTGTTGCAAAAAACAAGTGCGGCATTGTGATGCATTTTTTGGTGTCAGATCAGATGTGTCAACGCCTTCAAATGTCTCTACACTCTAAACAAACCTGTCCAGGATATACGTGTCAATTTATCCAGGGCATGTGTGAGTAGGCCGTAGGAACGTACGTGCCTAAGGCCACAAACAACTGGTTCTGCGTCCGGGTCTTCTTTAATCGTTCGTCATTGACCAATATGGCTGTCTAGTCACCCACGTTAATGTCGTGTCAAACGGCATGAATTGGTATGCAAGTGTTTAGCGCCAAAACAGGATACATGGCATTTAATACCCTTGCTTGAACATTTGGTTGATGCTGGGAACGTCCCGCAAATAAAAAGCAACAAGTTAACAACCTTGCTTTAGAAGCAGGATATATATATATATATATATATATATATATATATATATATATTAGAAATAGCTGGTGCCGCATGTAAAGCTGCTAATAAGATTATATATATATATATATATATATATATATATATATATATATTTTTTTTTTTTAAGTCTTTGTTTCTGTAAATAAGGTTACTACACAGCAATAATGTTTTTGACGTACAACTTTTAAGCTCGGCACATGGAATTTAGCGACATCAAGAGAACGGACTTATCTGGGCGGAAATGTACGTCGTTCTAAAACTTGGAGACTGGCAAAAGGGACCTAGATGGCTTGTCTTACTACTACCTAGATGGCTTACTATTGTATAATACTACAAGTAGTACAATTGCTCGTGCTCACGATACGATTATCGAGAAACTCAATACATATTCTTATGTTCAGTTATTTTATATTAATCGCTTATATTTGATATGATTCAATAATATATGATGATGCCCATAATTCCCAATTCATCGAGTTGAACTGAGCCAACAAGGCTAATTGTAAATCTCGTATGACCTAATTGTTTTTAGAACTTATTATTTTGCAAACTCTAGATATATAAATGTGTATTTAAGCGTGTCAATAAAAGAAAAACCTATGCAATGTACAAACTGATATTAATATCCACCTGATACAATAGGAAATCAAGGCAAAATTGATTCCACATTTGGCGTACTGCCTAAACGCATTTGGTATACATTAATGCATCATGTCTAGTTTCCAAGCCGTTTCAAGAAGAATATCAGCAAATACAAGTTATAATCGACTGAACAACTCCGTCGAAGGAATTTCTGCAAAGGTCAGCTATTGTTCTCGCTTATCTTGCCGTACTAGACTATAAGGTTTCATTGCTTTCCCAAAACAACAGTTTACAAGATTGCAGTTAAGTACACAGTTGCAGAAGAAGCAGATATACCTGTCAAAAACCTATTCAGCATAGAGTGCGATTTACGGTAGAGTGGGCTGCATGAGGATGCCAGGACTAAGTGAGGTAGTGCATTCTTCTGGTGCATATATATA
This sequence comes from Dermanyssus gallinae, assembly GCA_003439945.1. NCBI lineage: Eukaryota > Metazoa > Arthropoda > Arachnida > Mesostigmata > Dermanyssidae > Dermanyssus > Dermanyssus gallinae. The sequence continues at coordinate 258,715 of QVRM01000534.1, forward strand.
GAAAATATTGTGATGATTTATTAATCATTTACAATACGTTTGCACACTCGGCAGTGCTCGCCTTCATAAAAATGGTGGTAAAAAGGTGTCACGTGAGGTTAAGATCAGTTGTCCGTGTCCTTGCTTAATGGTAGCGGAGATATTTCGTCGGCCGCCCGCACGCTTTTGTCTACTGACCAGATGGCCCCAGTGTATCCACAAACTCTCGAAAGCCTCATAGCCAAGCACCCCGAACACCCCCCAGACACAACCTTCTTAGACGCACCAGCGACCAGACCACCCGGATCCGAAATCTCCGTTACCCCAGCGGAGATCCGCAATGCAATTAGAAGTTTCCCTAACTGCTCCAGCGGGGGCCCCGATGGACTTTGCCCTCGCCACTTAAAGGACCTCATTGGCAGACAGGATGAAAACAGTAATCCTTTGCCGCTCTCTCTGTGCCGCTTTGTTACCCTGGCCATCAATGGACAACTACCAGAACTTATATTGCCAATATTTTACGGAGCTTCTCTTATCGCTCTCGGAAGAAGGACGGCGGAATAAGACCTATTGCAGTGGGGCTCACTCTACGAAGACTTGTTGGCAAAGTCCTCGTCAATAAATCAATCAAGGATATTGTTGAGTTAGTTGCCCCACTGCAACTTGGCTGTGGTATTAAGGGGGGTACCGAAGCTGCCGTACATACCACCGCTGCATACATTGAATCACACAGAGCCGCAAACCATAAAATCTCAGTAAAGTTGGATTTTCAAAATGCTTTTAACATGATGCGAAGAGACCACACATTTTAAATTCGGTTAAACAGCGAACCCCTGAGCTGTACGCCGCCATCTACCAGATGTATCGTTTCCCGTCCAACCTCTATTGGCAAGGAAAGACTATACTGTCAAAGTGTGGGGTGCAGCAGGGCGACTAGTGTGGGCCTGCCCTCTTCTGCATAGGCTTATATGAGCTTCAGGCACGATTGCAGTCAGAATTGCGACCGTGGTACTTAGACGATGGACTACTTGCAGGCGATTTGCCTGGTGCCCTTTCCGACATTAAGAAGGTCCAGGACTTCAAGGCGGTTTCGGGCTTGAAGCTCAACGACAGTAAATGTGAGCTCCTCGTTTTATCGCACAACGACAGGGAGGAAACTGCTGCCGCAGTGCGAGCAAAACTACCCAATATCAAGTGGCTAACGGAGGAAAACGTCGAATTGCTGGGTGCACCGTTAACTGACGCAGCAGTTGTGGGTGCCATCCAAAAGAGGCTCACAGATGCGAAACGGTGGTGCAGTAGATTAAAACATCTAGACGCACACCCAGCCCTGTATCTTCTACGGGAAAGCCTTTCCACGCCTCGCACAATTTATCTCCTGCGATGTTCTCCCTCGTACAAGAAAGATGACCTGCTCCACGTTTTCGACGAACTCCTCCGAACGACACTCGAGTGCTTACTTAATGAGCGCCTAGGAGACAACGCATGGGCCCAAGCTACGCTGCCCGTCAGCGCAGGTGGCCTCGGTGTCCGTACAACTAAAAACCTGGCCCTGTCGTGCTACGCGGGCTCAATCACAGATTTTAAACATCTGATTGCTTCCATACGCCCGGAAGGTACATCGGAGGTGATCGAACTGGCTTCGCGTACGAGCCTGGACGAATTTGAGGCGCGATGGGAGTCACTCGACCGCATTGTCGTAGAGCTGAAACAGGCCTCTCTTCTGTCTCAGGCGCAAACCACGGCTGACAAGGCTAGATTACGAGCTTGTTTCGATCTTATGAGTGGCAAGTGGCTTCAGGTCCTCCCCTCGCCGCAACTAGGTACGATGCTGGACAATAACACACTCCGCATCGTGTCTGGTCTGCGGCTGGGGGAGACGGTCTGTGCCGCTCATCTTTGCAACCGGTGTCGGTCCCCCGTAACAACAACAGGGGAACACGCTCTATCGTGCCGATACAGCGCCGGCCGCCACCCACGGCACTATGCAATAAACGACGTTGTCTGTCGTGCACTGCATAGTGCACAGGTGCCGGCTGTGAAAGAGCCACCAGGCCTTAGCGCCAATAGTGGGTTTCGACCGGACGGCGAAACACTAACCCCTTGGGAAAGAGGTCGCCTACTTGTATGGGACGTTACCGTGTCGTATACATTGGCCAGGAGCTACGTCGCTCGAACAAGCCAGAAAGCTGGTGCCTCTGCTTGTCTTGCGGAGGACCGCAAGTTAGCGAAGTACAGAGAACTCCATCCGCAATTTATCGTCCAGCCAATTGCCTTAGAAACGTACGGACCCATGGGTGAAGAAACGTCAAGATTTTTTAAAGAGCTTGGAAAAAGACTAAACGCAGTCACAAGGGATCCTCGTTCTGGAGAGTTCGTACTGCAGCGAGTATTGATCGAGCTTCAGCGGGGAAACGCGGCGTCAGTCGAAGGGTCCCTTCCCTCCGCCGAAGGGTTCCCTGAGATCCCGTAGGAATAATAATGTTCTTAATACTATTTTGATTAAATAAAACTCAAATGGTAGCGTCTGCTCTTATGGACCCGGTGCGAGCGGTATATCCTCAAGGTTCCTTGCAACGTTAAAACGGTAAGATCCATAAGATTCCTCTTCGTGACGCCGAGCCCTAAGAGCGTCCTCGCAGATTCGGAGTCCCATACACCACTCATAGAGATAGTGATGGATCCGAATCTGCGAGGTTTTTGCGGGTCGGGGAGCGCCGCCCTTAGGAACTCGACGTCATATTTGGTGATCTTGTCCTGCCGCGCTTTTGCCAGGTCCCGGTTCGCGCCGCAAACCTCGGCATCTAAAACCCAGACCTCGGTAGGTGTTGTTTTTACGAGGTCGGGCTTTAGACCCGGTGCGCCCGGTCGACGGAATACTCGCTCACGAACCACCTTATGACCCCTCTCGCGGAGAAGACGCGCCACGCGATCAGAGACGTCGTCATGTCTCTTTATAGTTTGTTTGTGTGTTGTATCGCACATCTGAGCGACATGAGCCAACGTCTCAGGCGCATGGCACCCGTGCCTACAACGTTTGTTGTAGCCCGGGCGTCCCCTGGCCAATCTGGCACGCGTTGGTAGTGCGTTGGCCCAGTGTTCTACAACTTCGGTGGCCTGCATGTTGTGTATGGTGTGTTTGCCGTCCAGCACCTCATGAGCGAATTTGGATCGGTTTAGGCTAAAACGTTTTTGAGTGGTTGCGTAGTCTTGACGTCGCTGTTGCCTTTTAGATACTCGCGATTCAGTAGAAGGAGTTTCTCTAAAGGCACGGCGTCGGACAGTGTATGGTCTGTTGAAATTATGTTGCGTTTGGGAAATGTGTTTGTGAGGGCTTGTATTTTGGATATAATAATATATTTTTGGGATGGATTATAGGGGCCATCTGTTTCAGAGTATCGAGACCGACTAGACCCAGGAAGCTCAGATCCGTCAGGGTTGGAATCCAGGTGAAACCTCTTTTTACGGAGGTCCTCTACCAGATCCTTATGCGCCTGAGAATTATGTTGGCCTCTAATCGCCTAGGTGTGCGTGAGTTAAAATTGGTAGCTAAAAGGTGGTCAATTTCTCTAGGCGTTTCGTTATTATTATCTAATATATAATCTGCTTCTAATGTTGCTAAAAGTTCACGGTCTTGTGGGTTCCATCTGGCCTTCTTAGAGGGGGGGGGCTAAAATGTTCTCATTATATTCGTCCGGATTGGCACGACGACGGTGTAAATTAAGACCTGATTTAGAAATAAAAACCTTTAAGCAAGTACTAGATGGACATTTACAATTTGGCTGGGAGACGCGAGAAGTACTAGGCGGGTTAAAATTATTATTAGAAGCAGCAGTGTCATTTTGTGAGGAACTTAAAATCAAATTATTAGTCTGTGATCGGTTAGGAGTTGGGGAGGTGGCACGAACTTCTCGTTGATTGTGAGTCAATCTAATGTGGCTCGCGAGGCCCGCGCCAGATTTGCATACTCGCCCGCAAGTTTGGCAGCTGAGTCTTTCGGCGGTGTTGCTGCCGTCACGTGATGCCATCGTTGTCTTGGTCCACAGCGGTGGTAAGATTTCTTTAAAAGTTTCGTACGTGAACGATGGCGCGATTTTACGCAGATGTTTTTGTTAAAATTTCTAAGATGAAGCGGTCTTTAGACCATCATTCTGTTTGTCTCTACCTAGGGAGCACTATGTCATATTTTGTCACGCACTGTGTTTATGCAATATATATATATATATATATATAATACATTAATTGTTGTACAAAATAATATATATATACGAAAGAGGTTAAAGTAAACGACAATTCAGAAGTGGTCCGGTTCTCAGGCCGGACAGAAAACGTATAAAAAATATATTCGGCATAGGGAAACGAAGTTACTGCGTTGTTCGTCGTCTTGCCTGTTCTGAGGCGCTGTGTGGGCAGCCATCCATCCATTCTATTTATCTAGCTTGAGATCGGCCGTATGCACTGATCTAGGTGTTGCATAGAGCCTGGCGGGTGTCTTGCCGCTTGCCGCTGTTTCGGTGGAATCGGCGCTTCTGCAGAGAAGCGGCTCCTACTGCAGAATCAGTAGCAGCGACTACAGCAGCGTATGTTCGACATACATCGCTCTGGGCATGAATGTCGCTTCGTCGCTCCCCCTGACATACATCTATCCCCTCCTCTGTTGTGTGCCCTATCCAGACACTGCATACTTGCTAGGGCATCGAGGGGCTATGCCCCTCTGTGATCCAGACACTGCATACTTGCTAGAGCATCGGGGGGCTGGGTTGAGGTATCAAGGGGATGATCGTTGTGGCAGTGGTGAGCTTCTCCACCTGCTATCGATTACAAGAGCAGCTCATTCGTGAAAAACCAACCAGTCGTCGCCAATTCGCCTGCCTGCCTGTATGTCTGTCTGTCTGGCGAGAAAAAGACTTGCGTTGAAGGAATCAAATTATGAACAGAGACAGTGCAGATGAGTCCGCTCACGGCTGACAGTTCACGATGGCCAGCCCCCCGAGGATGATGACTATGATGGCGGCGGCCGTGGGGTGTCGATCGACTCACAGCACAAATCTTAAAGCGTGGAACGCCGCCGGCCCTTCGGAAACCATCGAAGTCCGGCGACACAATTAGGCGGCGCACTGCGTGGGGCAACCAAGCTCGTGTGGACCGACCAACACGGAGTGACCACACCTTGAGCGGGTCCAGTCTAACTAACGGGGCAATTCTTTCGGTTCGTGTGAGGACCCGCCTGTGTCGGTGTGGGGATTTCAGTTAACTGCTTCCGAGACAAGAGCAGACTTAAAAGTCTGTGCCGCCAACGTGTCCGGAAGGGACAACAACAATAACGGCGACGACGACAAAGGGGCAATGACAAGGGAGGGATAGGGGCTTTCAGCACATGCCGACGAAGAAGAACATCAACAAAGCAAACAAGACCCAAGGAACGAATAGAATGAGACACAAGGAAACGATCAGGATATCTAACGTAGCTGGAGGGGGCATATTGAAAGGGGCTAAAGACTCGAGCACATGCCCCAGGGAAGAATACATACAGACAAAGTGGAGCAGCGAAGCATATTAGAAAAGGACAGCACTACTAAGAGAGTTGGGGAAAAGAGTGAATGGGTAATATCAGAAACGCTGTGGATGAGCTCAACTAACCAGGTAAGTAGGTCAGACTAGACACACTGATGCATGCAACCCGATTGAAGGTATCGGGAACACCATACAGAAGAAGAGACTTAGTAAGACGCTCAACATTGGGAGATAGATCTCATATACTTGTATCAATATAATTTAGCTGTTCAACACATCTACAACGACTATGGACGTTAACACGTTCACTTACACAGGATTGTAATATAAATCGATTAATAAAAAGATCTGACGGCTAGCCAAGGCCTCAAAGAATAAGTATACTGTTAAATAACGAGCTCGCCCTAATCACACCGCGTCCGGCCGGCGTACGCAAATAAATGAAGCTAGCATTAAGAATAATTTAACGGAAGGATTAGTATGTAGAGTAAGCGAATTATCCATACTCATGATTCAATCAGGATATGTTCTCACAGATTTTCAATAGCCAGCTAGAGGCGACGCTGTAAAGATACGTACGCAGTGTTACCGGAACGTTTAACTGAGTATATAATCTATATATATATAAATATAATATATATATACTAGATAAGAAAAAGCATTATCTCTATCCCTATTTCTCTTTCTCTATTCTGCTTTCGTATGAGTGGTGGATGGGATCTCTCTTTTCTACGGTTTTTCACTATTGACAATTGTATATATATATATTATAATATATTTATATATATTATATCGGATTATCGTCTATTTCGGCCCCTTCAACATTCACTAAATGGCAAAGAATTCGATTCTTTGGAAAATGTTAAAACGTATATAGACCATTACTTTGGAAGCCAGGAGGATTTTAGTAATATCACTTCCACTTCGAAACAAAATTTCTCAAAGACAATGTCATTGAACAAATCCATTGAAAAAATGTAATTTAATGAACTCCGGGAGTATTTTTTGTGAAACAAGAGAGAAACAAGTGGCGCCATCTTCTGGACACATGTGGAGCTATGTAGAATAAAGCCTTTCGTATTATCAGTATTTTTGTACCTCTAGGAAACAGTAAAATTGGTTTGAAATGCGACTTGCGTAAGCAAATCTGTTATTATTCATGTATAATAACATATTTGCTTACTCAACTTCCAGCGAGGATTACGTGCATAGGGTGGGAGAGGTAGTTTTTAGTGGGTAGCGCGCGCGGATTGGATCGAGTCTAATACTCTTCTCCAGCGTTTAGTCCCACACGACCCTCTACAGCCAATAAAAAGTGTGCGTAAAAGCATTTTCCATATCTTAGAAAACACGTTTCCAAGAGTTTTGATCGACCACTGGGTAGATATATATATATATATATATATATATATATATGGTAGAGAGCAACAGTTTAAAGAAGTATGTCTGGTCGGTTTTTCGGGACACTCCTGTGGGCGTACATTTTTGTTCGTAATGAAAAAATGTTATATATATATATACATTTATTGGTAAAGAAAAATTAAGTAAGGGATAAAGTGCAATCTGGTTTAAGGCCTAAAAGGCGAAGGAAGAATAGAATATCTATCAGAAGTGCCATCAAACTATCAAGAGCACAAGACTATGGAGTATGTGTGTTTCTCGATTATTTAGCTGCCTATAACCGTGCTTGTAGAGCGACGTTGTAAGAGCTTGTTGAGGCTTAATGGTTCAACAAACACATTAATTGAACTGCTGAGTATGCTGTTTATTGGCAACAGAGTAAAACGGAGACACGCGTGAGCACGCGTTATAGTATGAACGAACGAGAATGGGTCTTCGCCGGGGCGTCTACTTAACTTAACCCTGTTTCTTCTACATAAACGCACTTTACGCACACATGAACCACATTCCCGCCACAGTTGTACAGGTTACAATAGAGTGAAGCTGGGTTCAGAATATGCTTCTGAGGGAACTTTTAGAAGGTCTGGGACGGAAAAGAGTTTCCAATTATTGTTTTGTTGTTCCCAAATGACAATAGACTTTTGATGCTACAGCAAACTAAATAAACTGCTAGACAAAACCTCTCAGTTTGACAAGGAAAAAGGTATAATATATAATCCAAAAAAGCTTCCAAGGAAGTCGGCTTTAAACTTGCAAGTGGAGTAATCAATCCAGGAGCGGTTGATGATCCAGGCGAAGAACATTAAGGAGCAGGCGCGACTGTGAACCGCAATCGATTCGATGAGCGAGAACTGGCTTCAGGCAATTTTCTTACCGCAGCTAGGGACGATGCTAGATAATACCACACTCCGCATTGTCTCCGGCCTGCGTTTGGGGGAATTAGTCTGCTTCGCACATAACGGGGCAAGATGTGGCCTATCGGTGTCTTCTACAAGTAAGTATGCTGCCGCTTGCAAGAGGAGCGCCGATAGGTTGCCAAGGCATTTGGCTTTGAGCGACGTGATACACCGGGCAATGCAGTCAGCCCACATACCTGCAGTCCAAAAGCCGGTCGGTCTGTCAGCCAACTGCGCCAAGACGGCCTGGCTCTAGTTCCAATGGGAAGGAGGGTGCTGCCTCGCGTACGACGTCACCGTGTCTTGCACGTTGGCCGCTTTGTATGCCCGCTATACCAGCCGGTAGGTCGGAACAGCCGCTCGCCTTGCTGAAGACCGCAAGTTGGCAATATATCGTGAACTGGAGCAAAACTTTATCGTTCAACCAATCGCCTTCGAGACCTTAGGCCTAATGGAAAAAATCACAAATAGCTTTCCGGCGGAGCTGGGATCCATGGTCGGTGCATCAACCGGCGATAGAAAGGCACGGCCGTTTTTCCTACAAAGGATATCGGTTGAAATTCAACGCGGAAACGCTGCGTCGATGATTGGCTCATTGCCTGTGGGCAAGGGACTCACCTTTCTGCCGAAACCGAATCGAGCCGGTGTCGAAAATGTATGTGCAAATAAAAGACCTGATCAAATGATTAATGCTTTGTTGTTGTAACAAAAATCAAGGATGAGTACAATAGTGGTGTTCTCAAACGAATTTTTCTGTATTGTTAATAACATTAGATGTGTTCATTAAGTTTTAAAAACGGCATTCGTTTCCGTTAATCTTGGACATATAAAGAATATGTTGTATATGCAATCCGTAAACGTTAACGACCGCTCGAGGAGCGGTTTTATCCATGCATTGTCTAACATTGTGTCTTGTAGAGCTTCTGGCACTTCTCTCATCTTCTGCTCAAAATTCCTACAGAACGAGACACCCCAAAAAAGACCCTAACAGGGTCTGAAGTTAAAAGCAGTTTACCAGATCTTTGATGAATGGCGTCGCCCTCGACAGACTATAAGTTCGTCCTGTGCGTTTCTAAGGAGGCCCAAAACTCTTAAGGAACGTTGTCTTCACTGAGTAGAGCGCGCTAAGCTGCTGAGCGAATAGGTGTTCCCAGGCTTATGTGATATCATATGATGCCACCTAGGCCACCTTTAAATTGAACAGTATTAGAGCTGTCTTTACACAAGCAGAGGTTGAGGTTATGTCGACGGTAGCGGTAGCTCAACACCCGGATAAGTAAACTCCGAGACAATTTCTACAGAAGCACCACCGAAGCTAGCCAATCACTTTTTCTTAGCCCTTATTTAAACGTCTAAAAGACGTCAACCGAGGCCAAGAGAAACACCCAGAACACAACGCTTCGTCCAGTCCAACAGCCGCAACTACCGGGTGTGCCAGTAAAACGGTCAGGGCATAGAGACAGTGCTTTCAGTCGTCGGAAACAGCGATCTCGCAGGTTGTCTATTTAACTAAGACATTCTCTACTGAGCATTTCGATGTTAATGGGTACTACTCGCACCACTGCCCAGCTTTAAGGCCCTCGCACACGATCGGTCAATTGGAGGAATCTCTCTGCTAGTCGGCCTCCAACACAAACAGGCAACGATCCTACTGACTGAAGACAACATCATCGTCTTTAGCAGCTCCCAATTATCTTTCATCAGGCTGTAGAGTCGTGGCAACCGAGACTCCATTGGACAGATCTTAGAAAATGTTGGCCGCGCCGTTCCGTTTATTCGAGACTTAAACTGTATGCTTGATACTGCTGCGTCTTCTGAGACAATTGGCATTCGCTAAGCGCATTCGTTTTGGATATGTACTGCTTCGTCGCCGTCAACGCTTTACTTCTCCAACGTTTATAGCGATAATCCGCAGAGGGGTGGATACTCCACAGTCGATATGTTTGCTTACCCAGGTCCTAAAAGAGACATCGAATATGGCGGACAAGTGATTGATCTTGTAACTACTGGATTCAAAAAGCTTGCATCAGTTTATTTAGCAGTTAAAGTAAAATACGGAGATGATAGCACTAGTAGGCGCCAAGGGTTCGGTTTATGCGTCGACGTAAATAAGTGACGCATGCAACTTCTCACGTGACACCCCAATCACCTGCTGGAAATGTCGCCAAGTCTGCTCTCTTACTTGTTGACACGAACAGTGTGCTCGTCCACATATAGGCGTGTACTAAGAGGAAATCGGTCACTCGGGTGGTTCTTTACTTATATTGTAATTTTACTTAAATTGCTTATATGATATTATGCAATTTTACATATATTGCTTATATTATATTATGCAATTTTGCTTATATTGCTATCATATAGGGATTTTGCTGTTCAAGCCCGAGATGTAATCTCCCGAGAACACCCAAAGAAGCGAAACGTTTACTATACACATCGCTTGTACCGACAGTTGATAGCTGCCTCAGCAGATAAATGCTCTATTCTCTCCTATGGAAGTTATAAGTACGATTGAAAATTACCGAGACACAGGAAACCATCCCTTGGGAACAACCTGACTCTCTCGTCAGACGTTCGACAATGTCCGCATCCGAGAAGCTTTTAGGCAGCGTGAAGCTCTCGGTTACCGTTAAGCACCATGCATTGTACGCTGTATTTATGGACTAAAAGACCGCGTTTGAGCCCCAGGGCGATTGTAACGGAGATGCCAGCCGCTGCAGGCGTGTGCCCACGAGCCTTTCGAATATCTGTAGCTATCCTAGACGCAAAAGGTCATCCAAGATGACGCATTAGAAAATGTCGGTATTTTCTGCAAATCACCGGTTATCATCACCGGGCGACAATTACAGCCCGCTTCTATTCTCGGTCTTTTTCAGTGGTCTAGCGGGTCTTATCAATAATCACTACCCCTGAGTTTACATAACTCTTTATGCCGATGACCTCGTAGTATATAGTGAAATGTCCATAGGTCTAAACGGGTCTCTGAGAATGCTGGAGACGGCGAGTCTAACAGTTTAACGATTACCATTCTCAAATAAACCAATCTCAGAGAGGTAGGGAGTACAAATACTTCAGTATCTAAGTCTCGGGCTGACGCTCAGCCAACATTTAACTTCCACAAAAACGCTTTTGTGATGCTTCGTAAGGTGGACCCAATAAATACAAATTTGCAACGGCGGGGATCGAAACCGTGCAACTATGTGTCTTCTCCGGTTGCAAGGTGCACGCGAATACACCACGCCACCGGGCTCGACAGGAGGCAAAGGGGTACAATGCCCGAACATCGGATGCACACCCAGAGCCTTTGGACTTTTATTAGATTTAATCATTTATATGTCCTTTGGATGGCTGTGACGATGCCACGACTTACCTATCAAAATACAGTCATCGTGATGCTGGGGTGCTGGTAAGCAAGTTAACGACAGTTCGAAATGTGGTAGGTAGGCTTTAGGCATACCCAGTAATATGGTTGCCTGCGAATTCATCAAAAGCTAGATGCCCTGGCCTGGCTTTAGGGCTCGGGAGGCTCTAGGTAAAATACGTTTCGTTGCCAGAGTCAGATCCATCTAAACGAATAGATGGACGAGGGCCATCCTTAAAATGACGGACATAAAAGAAGCGAAGTAGCAGGCAAAAATTCAGATGGAGAAGTTAGTGAGTGAACATGCTTGCGAGGTCATCATGTCGCCAACCGGAGGACGTATACTTAACTTCACGATCGTGAGGCGCGTACGTAAGATGCAGATACGAAACTGGTTGACTCTGATGGACGCAAAACGAAACTAGCTTTATCCGCTCTAAAGAGAAAAAGATTATAGCAATATAACAATCAATAGGTAACAATAGTCATACTTCCGCTACTCAACTCGTTGATATATATATATATAGATATATATAAATATATATATATATAAATATATATATATATATATATATAAATATATATATAATATATATATAATATATATATAATATATATATATATATATATATATCTATATCTATATATATATATATATATATATATATATATATATATATATATTCCACGTTTATTTTGCCTCTGTCAGGTATGTTTTAAGTTTCTATTACCAAAATATGCACTCGTGTGCTGGTATATAGTCGCCAGTCTGGCCAACAATGGCTTTGCATCCCATTCATTTCCGTCGAATCTGGTGCATGGCCATCTACAATTTTTGCAAACGCACGTTTCTCGCGTTATTGACAACGCTTCATTTAAAACTCTTGGTTAATGTAAGCCATTTTATTTCCAAAAATTTAATTATTATTAATGCCTCTGGCAACCTTAATTGTGTTCTAACTTTCTTGACTAAAAGATATGCTTCTGCAAGCAAGTCCTGAGCTAAGAAGTTTTCATGCTGCCAAGCTAGTAGTTTATTGTACCTCCTACACCACTTTAACCCACACGATTGGTGCAAATGTTTGGACAGCTTACGATACAGCAATTTGCAAAAAAAAATTGGTTTACTCTCGGTAAGAATCAATGCGGCAAACCAAGCAAGACTCGATGGTGAAAGAAGCATCTTCCGGTGATTCACAGTTTTATTGAATTATTCTCAACATATCTTGTGATTCGGATTTTTTCTAAACAATTCATGTGCTTTATTAGTTCTGTCCCATTTTTCTCTCCAAGTCTTTCCCAATTTGTGTCTTGTTGCATCGCAGCCATCGATGCCCCGCCTTTTTGAAGGCAACTATATATATGAAAATCTCAACCTGTAGAATCTCCAAAATTTCCTTCAAAGATGTTATTCCGCTGTTTTTTTATTTATTTATTTCTATAATAGAATAATTCCATAAAGCTATTCCACTATTACGTTGTTTGTCGTTTTTGAAGTCGTCTGCGTTAGGCCTTCTCTCATCTTTCCTTTACAGACAATCGCTTGCAGCATCGTTACCGCCATCGGTGCCATTTTGTGTCGGTGTCGTGTCACAGGCACTGCTTAAATTTGAGATATGATTCAGTTACCCAGTATCTGCCGGCGACGGATTAATTCGACGGTGATCAAGAGATGGACCATGGCATCAACGGCGACCACGACATTATGCCGATTACAGCGAAATCAAGCACGCACAACTTAACGCACGCGTTTCAAGGTGTCTGTCCCCTCGGTCTGTTCTGTATTTTTCTCCGACCGCGTTCTTCGTACGAACCGCCGCGCGTGGAGAGCTTCCCCGATCCACCACCGATGGCAGCAGCGGTCAGGGAGCGCAGGCGATGCGAAATTATATTTGCGCGTTAGGGCGACACAGCAGCATAACGCCACAACGGCCCTGAACAGCGAATGTAAAAGACATTTGCGTCGTCACATTGCAATAATAGCATGCCCAATATGCCCAGTATTTAATGACAAGTAAAACGATGTATGAAACACGGATGTTCTGTAATTTGGAGCGTGTGTTTGAAAATAACAATAAACTAAACTGAACTACTGCTACGATGCTAAATACTGAATACTGCTACGATGGTGATGACAATAGGATTCACAATTGTTCATAGGTCTGTTACTGTTATGAGTAGTCGTACCTATTTGTTGGAGCGTGTTGTTATTAGCGTGTGCGTCGTCAAATTTGCTGCTGTAGAAACTCCTTGAATGTATGGATAACGTACTGTCATACTTAGTTTTAAAAGACATGTATAGTTTACGCGAAACAAATTTGCGAGGTAGGTAAAAGACCGGATTGACAATACTAAATATCCACAAAAATAAATTTATTCTGCAATAAATATAGCTCATCTGGAGTAGTTTGGAGTGAAGTCAATGAGCACTTTCAGACTCAGATACGCGTACACTAAATTTGTTCATCTTGTTGTATTGCGCAAAGGAGCGGCGTGGCCATTTCTGCATGAAAGCTAATGTATGAAAACCCACCACTGAGGGAAAAGGCGAGTCAGTGACGATGGCGTTCCAGACAAGGGTTCCATTCCGTCCCAAACGGTCATCCCGTTGGGATACTTGCCGTCGGTTCTAGAAAATCTAGATTCTAACGGGCTTGGGTCATCCTCGGCGCCCTTGCTAGTGTATCGTTAATAGCCACGTGGCGTAATCGACTGGCTGAATTTACGGCCAGCACATATTCATTTGGCACGAGTTTTTTTATCGTTACATTAGTAAGAGCATTGCAGAACCGTCTTTAGAAATTAAGCTTCTAGTACAGTGAATTAGTTTTCATGATTCACAATATTCCTCGCGTCGCGCAGCTTAACTAGTTACTCGACTCAATGGTGCTTTGACCCAGGCGCCTTCAAGTCGAGCTGAACTCCAATATGACTGACCAAAATAAATGGGCACTGGTTAGGTGGACTCCGCGCCTGAGACTGTCGGGGACGAGCTGGGGCTGAGGGTGCATGGGGTATGGAAAATTTGCGACAGGGCGAGGCTTTATATCTGCGCTATTTTAAGCAAGGCTCACGGATTTCTTCTGCATGTCGCGCCGGTAGTATGAGCGAAACTGAAGGCAACTGCTTGTTGGACGGCAATCACTCTTTGGATTTTCAGCGTGCCACCTGCTCGCAACGTTTTCTTTCTTGTCCCGCATGCAGCTACCGCGTTTACAAGTCTTCAAAACAATCAGTCGGTTAGAGATTGCATTAGCAAACAGTATTCGCTATTCGCCATTTTGCCACGGTAAGACCAATAAATCTTGGTTGCCCCAGGAATGATCTTCTTGTTGTTTGCCCATTCTTGTAGAACCGAACCATGGTTCTGGCTTTTTCCCATGTTTTGTACCTGAGGAGTATGTGTTGTGGACTATCTTCCAGGGTATCTTCACATAAAAGTTATGTTTTTGATGGGACTTCCCTATTCGGTAGAGGTATGATTGAAAGCTGCCATGCTTCACGAGAACCTGTGTAAGGTAGAAGGTTCGGTCCCCTCCCGGCTTTGCTATCCATACCTGTTAATTTGAGTTAGGCCAAGGGGCACCGGAGGTAACGGCGTCCCACTCGACTTGCCAGTTTTCTAAAGTGGCGTTTTTTCTTGTTCTTTGTCGCACTCTATGTGTGCACCAATATCTCACAGGCGCTGTCTCTCGGACGCCTTGTGGCCCCAGGAAATATTTTCGCTGAGCAACAGAGTTGCGTCGTTGCTGACCGTTCCCTAATCTTGTATTACTCTAAGGGCTGCGATCCGCTACGGTTTGCACAGGACCAGATAAGCTTTTCTTGACTTAAGGGTCGCTCTGGCCCATACGGCAGCCCCGAAAAGCGCGATAGACCCTGGCACTGCCATCAGTAGTTTTATTGTACAAGCCCGCTATCCATATAAGTTTGGAAGTATTCTGGCAATAGCGGTTGCCGCCTTGGAGACCTTTTTCACAGCCTTCTTGATGTAGAATAAAACCGTCATGAACGTGTCCAGCGTACCCCAAGGTAGCGAGCTCCTTTCACGAACTTGATTGTTTGCCCTGACAGTTAAAAGAATGATTTTATTTTTTTGTGGGGCGAGTGCCAGCCTCGCGGCCTTCATTCCTTTCGCTGTTAAGAGCAAAGCATTGTTTGTGTTTAGCTCAAGCCCGTCCTCCGTTTTAGCCTGTGCTACGACCGCTTAGTCGTCAGTGTAAGCTATCATATCTTTTCCCGGGTGTAGACCGGTGCGGTTTGCCGCAGGACGTCGCCAAGTTCCATAGCAGTAGGCCCAGGATTAAGCCCTGTGACACTTCGGTTGTCATCGGAAAGACCACCTTGCCGTTTAACACGGACCTCTCCTAAAGGTACCCAGATATTACCTTTATTAGGCATGGCGGAACATTTTTGCGAACAAGCGTGCCCTTCCATAGAAGCGTGGACTTCCATAGATGGCAGTTAAAGGCGTACCTCCAAGAGAGTAAACGTAATTAGCTGTCTCGTACAGGTGGTGGATTTACGCACCTGCTCAGCTCTACTGAGGACTTTATAAATTGCCATGAGGACCGCTGCTTGGTGCTTTTTTACAGGAGCTGGACTGCAGTCGGAGGGACGTAGTCCGGGCCTGGGGCTTTCCCGTCTTAAGGTTAGCGGCAAGGCGAACCTTGAAAAACTGAATTATAGAAAATTAGTCCTCTGCTACTTGTAGTGTATTCTCGTAGGCAGTCTTCTCTAATGAGTCATGAGTCGAGATGAGCTTAGCAGGAATGTCAGCTGTTTCTGTCCGTCGAGTGTACCCGTGGCAGCGGTTTTCCTGTTACCGCGTATAATTCTGTATGTTTTTTTCCATGATTCCTTTTAAGCTTTTTTATAAGGTCTTGCCAGCACTTGGGTTTGCCGTCGGCAAAGGCGCACTTGAGGATTACTCTGCTTCTTCTTTATATAGTCAGTGCCTGCATACGCTCTTCGTTGTCTCGGTGTGTCTGCCTTAGTGCCCTTCTGGCTTCGCTGTATTCTTTGCGCTTATCGGCAATGTCATGTGCCCACCATTGCTCCTTCCTTTCGCGGTTTTCCTGGCCGCCTTAGATGCGCCTTCACCGTGGCGGTTTTTGCACATGCCTTCTCGACAATGACCTGGAGCTGCCCCGGATGTCTTGGGAAAATCGGACTGCGCCATTCTGTTTGCTAGTTCTTCCTCGAACTTTTCTTTACCCGAAAGTTTCTACCGCTTTCTCTGTTGCTAAGGTGAAGGAGAAGTTCGAAAATTTAGTCGAGTCTCCCAAAAAATGATCGCTTGGATTTTCCCCCTCCACGAGGACCGTCCACCTTGTTACCTTCCGCGCTATCGAAGAGTATCTCAAATGTATTAGAGAAAATTATTAGAGAAAAGCTGCTCAATCTAAAAAAGTTTTCTTGCTTGTCTGTTTGCCGGAAGCCCCATTTCTCTGCTGTCGAGTTAAAATATCCTGTCAATCATTTGCGGACATGCCGCTCACGTCCCCGTCTATATCGTCGATCAGTGGCTGAAACTCATGGGGAGTCAACTCAAAATAAATAGAATAGGACATTTGAAAAATATAAATCGGCCAACCAGATTATGATTGTGCGTATCATAGAACTTTGCTTATGTAAAGCCACTTGCCAAAAATCTTTTTTTGGCATCTGGCGCGCTGAAATAATTTGCTCCGGCGAGTTTTGTTGTAATCTGCTCTAGGCGCTTAATACGGTTATGACTTCTCTCGGTCGCCTTGTTTAGCTGTGTCGGGTCCAGACAGAGGCAAGCTCGTCCGTCAGCATTCGCTGCCAACACGCCGTTGCTGACAAATGCAGTCTGCTCGTTTACTTCCACAATAACACTTTTTCTCTTTATCTTCGTGAGGTCCTCTTTGGCCGCCTGCTCAAACGTCACCAAAATCTGGCGGTAGTTGTTAACTCTAGGACATTTGTTGTTTTTAATAATAGCTTGATGCTGCAGATTAGGTATCGTATCGGCCTTTGCCGTGGTCGCTCAAGCACTCGTAGTTCCTCGCTTTCGTCGGTAAGATTAAAACCCTCAGAATGCAAGTCAGAAAAGTGGCCGAGTAAAAACGTTTGAGAAAGTAAAAGCTATTTTGATATCCTATCGAAAGTATTCGGGAGTAACTACGACTTTCCTTCCAGCGTTTCTTTGCGTGTTGCATGCGAATTTTGCGTGCTGTGGGAACTTTCCTCGCAAATAAAATGTTAGTAAGAAGGGTAGACTCCACAGAGTAATATTTTCCTAGATCGGGGGCAAGGTATACGATAATGGTTATGTAACAACAAATTTATATTGTCATGTTGTTGTGGTCTATTCGAGGACTAATAAAGCAAACGTATTAACTAATTATGTGGCAGCAAGGTGCAAAAATCAGGACCTCTTAGAGGTGCTTAATCTGGATTTCAAGTTCCGCTTTTTACAAGGCCTTTGAATGGCATTTGCGACCTTAACGATAGTAAACGCTACGGCAGTGTTTTTGCAGGCACTTCGTTTGTTTACCCTGCGGCACTGTGTTAACGGCAGCAAACATTCGGCTAAAATAGGAGTCAAGCTAAAATAAAAGGCAATATTGAAGCTGATGGAACATGTGGAGGACCCGGACCGGTAAACCCGCTCGTAAGGTGGGTTTACCAGCCGTTCAATTTGCGAATGTCTCGCGGTTTATCTCTATTGCACCGGGTTTTCGTGCCGCATCATAAAGCAACCCCGCCTGCTTCATTATTAGGTATTTTGCACGATCTATGTTAAAGTACGAGGCTAACCAAAACAAGGTCGCAAACTTGGATTAGAGGCCCCGAGGTGCCGTGCATTAAACGGCTGGCAGCTCTGCACGTAAAGACGATTGTTAGACGCCGTAAGGCAAACTTATGTCTTCTGAGCGCTGTTATGGAATGAATGGCTAGAGAAGACATGGTGACTATGAACACCGGTGAGGCTACATATTGCTCCTCAAGAGGAAGAGAATCCTGGATTCTCTTCCTCTTGAGGAGCAATATGTACCTTACAATCTGCAAGGCATCGCACGCACACATGATTATTGGGTGGCAAGTGCTGAAAGAAGAGGAGAATCTGAGCAATCATCACTGTATCGAGTTCAAGGTGAAGGGAGCTGGCCACAGAGAAACGATACCACCTCAAGCCAGGCGACATGTATGGCGGATAAAGGGTAACGACGCATTAAAGGAAGCTTTTGAATGGCTGCTTGATAGCAACGGAATGCCGGAAACGGCGGACGACTTATACAACCTATTGAAGAGAGCGTGCCAAGAGGCATCTATTCCACCCACAAGGCGCAGCACAGGAGCAAGGCCAGTGTTCTGGTGGAACGTCGCTATTGCGTTGGCTCGAAGGGAGTGCGTACGCCGTAGACTTATTTACACCCGAGCGCGAAGGAGTGAGGGGGACACCGAGCAAAGCCACCAACTAAATATCGAGTACACAAGGGCGAAAGGCTGCTTGCGAAGAGAGATCAGCAAAAGCAAGGAAGCTTGTTGGCAAGATCTGATTGAGCAGGTTGACTCGGATTTATGGGGCAAGCCGTACAGGATCGTCAGGGGCAAGATTGGCGGAGCAAGGAGTGAGCATCTAGAGGAAGACGAGAAGCTCCGGGTGATTAACACTATTTTCCCACAGCACCCCAGTTTTGATCGGACAGCTTTTGAAACGCTAGCGGATAGTGAAATGGAGGAGACTGACGTTCTCGAGGTCACTCCAGGCGAAGTTGTTGCTGCGGCGGAAAGGATCAAGCTTGGAAAGGCACCAGGCTTGGATGGAATACCGGCGGGAGCGGTTAAATTCCTATTTAGACAGTATTCCTCGCTAGTGGCAAGGATCATCACAAAGATCTTTCGTACGGGTAGGCTTCCCGAGAGCTGGAAGGCCGCCGAGCTTGTACTGCTGCCTAAGGGCAACGGGTCGTACCGCCCAATCTGCTTATTGAGCACTTTGGCCAAAGGAGCCGAAGTCATTATGGATGATCGACTGAGGACTTTTGCAGAGAAGCACGGGGTGTTCTCAGCGATGCAGTTTGGGTTCCAAAAGCATAGGTCTGTTTTGTCGGCCATCCATAAAGTAGTGGCAAAGGCCGAACCTATTTAGGAGTCCACCCGGAAGACCAGGGAAATGTTCCCGGTGGTGCTGCTGGATATAAAAAATGCATTCAACAGTATCCCGTGGAAAGTGGCTTTGGAGACGCTCCAACGAAAGAACGTCCCTCCATATCTGGTACAATTAGTTTCCGATTACCTGAAGAATAGGACGGTCGAAAACGGGCGCACCAAGGTGGAGATGACTGCCGGAGTGCCGCAGGGTTCAATCATTGGACCACTCCTCTGGATTCTGGCATACGATGACGTCCTAAACATTCAGCATCTTCCACCGGGAGTTGAATTACTTGCCTACGCGGATGATCTTGCTGTGACCGTCAGAGCCAGGACCAAGATGGAGCTAGAGACATACGCCAATATTGCGCTAGCGGATATCGACTAATGGATGAGAGGTGCCGGCCTAACACTCGTCCCCCAGAAGAGTGAGGCGATTCTACTCATCGGGAAAAAGAAATGCGGCCCTTTGAAGCTTACGCTCTCCGGCGAAAACATTGAGCTAAAGGACACGGCAAGATACCTGGGTATACGTCTGGACCGGGGACTGCGGGGAACCCCTCATGTGAGGATAGCGGCCGCGAAGGCGCAAAAGGCGGCTAATGACATTACCCGTCTGTTGTCCAACACGCACTGCCCATGGAGAATTGCGCCTAGATTTGACTGCAGCAGTTGCGTACCGTACAACCTTCATAGGAACACAATCGTTGATATGTGGACAGCCTACGGAACACAGAGGATGTCATTCATGGAACTTCTCCATGTTAGTATTTTTTGCAAGGAAAGCATCACGGTTGAGTAGTACACCGGAAGATTCACTTGAGTCGCCGTAGGGACCTGACCCTGCTGGCAAGCACGTTTAGAGGGATCCATCCGCAAGGTAGACTGCCTGCGCGGCGTGCAGATTCGTAACATCAATGGCAAAGAGCTCATATGACCTATATGGTCTACAAACTTAAACGTTGTTATATCAAGTATTAACGAGCAACCCCAGTATGTAACGTCTCTACCAGGGCTCTCGTGCTGTTTAAATCTACTATTGCAGTCACTAGCAATGAGCATCCTTTCGCAGCGCAACAAAGAACAGAATGGGCTTTTTAGTCATGATATGTAGTTTCTTCACGTATCCTACGTAGATCTCGTCCCATTCCAGGGATTCCAGACGTCACCTTTTCTAAGCTGATGTTTAGTCGTGCCACCTAATGAACGATCATGTGTTTTCTGCTGCCTCGCCGCTGCCAAATAACTGACTTTTACATACAGACACGCCATCATAGGTAATACAAACAATAAAAAACATCTATGTTAGATAGCGTTCTAGCCGAATTTTAACCATATTTTTTTTCGTTTAGCTCCAACCGATCCATCAAAAGCACAGAGCTCTATTACCCTTTCAATTGACCTTTTAAAACGACAGCTTATATAAATTTGAATAATTCATATTATATCTTAAACACTACGATCATAATCGCTTGTGTTACTCGTCTTAATTTAGAAAATATTATCTTGAACTGTAATTAATCATTAAAGTAAACAATCTAAATATAAGATTATATAGCCAGTTAAATAATCTAAATTGGCTTCGTAACATTAAAATATACACAAACTTTCTACTCTTAGACAACCTTAGTGAAGAGATCATTTTAATTGGAAATTCATTAATTACGCTCTTAAAAACACTACATACTATCTAGAATAATGTTCGTCAATGGCAGAGAAAACATGGGCGCATCTTGCTCTCCTTTTAAATGTGTGGATGTCAAATACACGCACCAATACGAACTGGCTGTAATGGCAAGCATAGATTTTATATCGCCGTTACGATCAGACAACACAATCAACACTATAGCATAAACCTATACTACATCAGACACAATCTCCGTTTATTTAAAAATGAGTAAAAGTGCAACTACAGACTAAAAATTACGCAAAAAGAACGTAGCGACAAGCGTTGAAAGGAGAAAACTACTAAACAGACTTTAATACGTCAGAGTCTACAAGGCAAACAATATATAAATCATTGCGTTCTGTGCTAAATTCGATTAGCCTTATAAATAGTGCAGACACAAGCGGTAAAGCATTACTAGTTTTCTACTAATATATTGATTGCCTGCTTCTCGCAGCTCGTCCTGTTTACATAGCATGTACAGATTTTATGGACATTTCGGAAAAATGTCAAATCACATATGAGGAGATCAGAATAAGCTTCTGCGTTTGGCACGTTGTGAAGGGATCATCAAAAGATGACCGGTATGACCGGTAACGATTACAAAGCTTTCAAGCTGTGCCTCTTGATTTCTGGCAATCTCTCCAACTACTCCAGTAGTTTCAAAGCCGCGTCGACCAGAAAACCGTGTTGTAGCCGTGACGATAACAGCATTCCCACCATTCAGCAGAAGCTAACATCTTAGTACAAGTACCAGAAGATCATAGTAGTTCACGAAGGTCAGGCGGAAACAATGATCTAGTTATTCATCTACCGCTCAAACACAGTCGTTGTTGCAGCCTAGATGAAGTCGTTCAACAAGGCTGTCTGATATATCCTATTTACGTGAAGCCTGGATACCGACCGCCTATGATGAGACCTCAGACAGACACTTCGCACGCACCCACCCACCCACTCTATAAGAGCGGCATGTTTGATGTGTTGATCTTTTCTTCGACACTTAGCTGAAACGGCGGTCCATTTAGTGGCGACAGATGTTCTCGCCACAAGATTCATCTCCCCCCACCCTTTTAGCGACGAACTACAGATGGTCTCTCGTATATATACCGTCACTCGTTGATATATATATATATATATATATATATATATATCTTGACAAGCTTGTATTTATACATGTATTAAATAAAAAATTGTATTCATAAGGGCAATTTTATGATGTACATTGACTGCTTATAGAAGACCGATTGTAAATTAGAACCTCAATGAAATGCAAAATGATATGCATCATGCCGTTTACGCAAAGACATTGTAAGTGTGTAAATAGAATGCACATCTATCTGTAGATCTTCATGCATACAAAGCATATATATATATATATATATATATATATATATATAGTTATATATACATATACATATATATATATATATATATATATATATATATATATATATATATATATATATATATATAGTTATATATACATATACATATATACTGCAAAACGAATCTATCTAGGCAAATGGTTAAGAGAAGGCTTATGAAAGAATCTTGAAAGCCCCGAGATTACATCTTAGGTAGCTACTTCAGAGGGCCGGAGAGGACATTCTTTCCGGATTTTGCCTAAATAGAACTTTTCACATTAACTGTTCAAGGTGGAACTTTCCAACTCTATATGGAAATTCGGCGCGCCAAAACGGAGTACTCAACCGATCGAGTGTACCAAAAGTCAGAGAAGTATTGCACACTAGCTACACAGGTCACCGCGTCCCCGAAAAGCAACTAAACGAAAGCACGACTTACTGAGAGCCAGTCTTTCTTTGCCGTGTTATACTATTTGTATGCATGTGCGCATGTAGCCAATCAAACTAACTACTTACGAAGTTGCAATCTAGCGTCATCCTCATAGCATTTTTCCACCATAAGTTGCCTCCGGTTTCAGAGAAGACTACCACCCATTGGCTGGAACTCACTGCGTCAACAACGACAACAAGGTCAGGAGCTTCACGCAGCCGTCGTTTCCGCCCGAACGACGTGTTAAAAGATTTCCGTATCACATAGTGACGCTTAAGATTGGCATCCTGTGACAGACTGACAGCCTTGTGTCGAGAGTGTCACACTACATACAACGTAGCACCTTGATGTGATATAGGCGAATCAAAGGCATGTATCACTTGTTGACGAACATATATTTGTGCAGACAGTAGTTGCTAAACAGCAATTATAAAAAAAAAAAAAATATATATATATATATATAATTACATACATATGTATGGTATGTATGTAATAATGTTGTGATAGTAAGAGCAGCTTGCCAGATCATGATGGAATAAGGTTCAGATGTTCCTTTCATGAGCCGTCTACACGAGAATACACGGTCTACAATGCAATTAAAACGTTGTAAAAAAAATGTTACAAATATACACCCATAACTGTATGAACATTTTTGATTTTTTTTTTTACATTTTTGATTATATTTTGCTGCTGTTGATAATAATATCTATGAACGAATTAGTGCGTGGTGCGGCGTTTCTTGCTAGAAACCAATCATTTGGAATGTGACAGTTGTAGGGCTGTTTGTATTAATATATAATGTTTATTTCGCAATATCATTGCATTTCAAGATGTTACATAATTACAATACAGCTCATTATACACAATTTGAACACTTTAGCGACCGTCTCACCGGGCGAAAAAGTGCAAAGACCGCCGATGCGTCTGGCAGCTCGCTACGTGGTATTTAGCGCATGCCTGCGAGCAGAACAGGCAACGACATTGATCGCTAACTTGGTGAAATCCTTGGGTCGAATATTCTAAGTGATGATAGCCGTGCACAATGTACCTTGTGTACACGTGAAGTGGTTCTGCAATAGGTGACCTAAGCCTGACTCGGATTGTTTCCCCTGCCCGCCTGCAACCCTCTAGCAGGTACACGAAGCGGCTTCTTGACGTCCGCGGTAAGCAAAGAACCTGCTTCCGTACTGTGAAACATCTCTCTAGCTGCGCAAAATTTGTTGCTGTTTGTATTAACAGATTATATTCATGTAATAACTTCTTATATAATTGGTATATAGTCAACAATAAATTACGATAGAAATATACGAAATAAATTAAATTAAGTATAGATATCATTGGGAGTCTTTCTCCAATATAGTCAAGACGATTACTTATATGAGGCGAGTACTATCTCTTAGTCTGGTTGTCTACCTCACCAATATATATATATATATATATATATATAGTAGTATATGTTACATTCCCTTAAGAGCCTATCAGAAAAATAAGATTGTTGAAAAGTATGAGGCGGCCTTATCTTGTTTAAAAATGAGAGCAAAACACCTTATTTTTGTTATACCGATGTGACTAACCAGATATTACTTTACAAAACGTGCGATCGCAATAGAACGATGAAGAAACGAGACAGGTCTACGTGTTCGGAAAAGACCCTGCTTCATCTGGCGAATCGTCATGTCGGCTACCGGAAGACAAATCATCTCATTAAGAACATTTTGCAAAAATCGAGATCCTGGTATATCATAATTTTTGGAAACCAATTTTTCGAATTGTCACGCTCAACAACTTGAAAATAAACTAACACGCTTAAAGTCCATCGAACAACCACAAGAATGTCTGCTTTAGAGGATGTCTACTTAAGAATAATTTTGATACTATACCCATGCGTTCGTCCAATTCGTGATAATGCCACCGCTAGCCGTTGTTTTCCGTCCCCGGTGTCGAACTTCCGTAAGATCTCGTGCTAACAGAAGAGGGACGTTAGCGGCAGATACAGACCGTCATTCGAAAAAGTGCCACGCTTGGAAAGTAGGCAGAAATACGATCAGTGGGCTTGTGAGTCCCACACTTGTGAGCCCACTATATATATATATATTTTTTTTTTATATATATATATTTATATATATATATATATATATATATATATATATATATTATATATATATATATATATATATATATATATATACGCGGATTTGCAAGTAGTATTATTTTTGGATTTTAAACATTGGATCGGCGCAATCAAAATGTTCTCGTTTGTTTTGCTTAGAATTGCCATTCATCAGTTACCCACAGGTCAAACTTCGCGCCAATAGGAGGTATATATATATATATATATATGGTTGTAAGTATACAGGGTCATCCAGAGTTTGTCCTACAGAGTATGATTGGTTTGTCGATGGCTGGGGCTCGCGCAATAGTAGATTGATGGTGAAGATATGTTAGGAAGAAGACATTTCCCCACTCATGTCATTACAAAAAAATATTTTGCTCACTGAGTTGTTCTCATCAGTTGTAAAAGTTTGTGGTACGTAAGTCTAGTATGAGAAGGCTTAGGCAATGTGATGCCATATGCGTATGCGAAGTCTTTTTCCAGCCGACAGTTTGGAAGCAGTGTCGAGGATTTAGTTAGAGAGTATTAGATTGGCCGAAGTGCCTGTATTTTTTTTTCGTGTAAAGCTTCGCTTCTTCTTGCTTTAAAAATCGACCTTCTTTGACAATTGGCATTACTCCAAGCTAGAAAACAAGCAAATTTGGTTTGCGACTTTTTTTCGAATTGAAATTATTGTCGTCGTTAGTTACAGAATCTATTCGGTCATTATTCAGGGGCAGGCCGGTAGCAGCAGCAGCAGCAACAAATACTTTTTGTCTTCGATATGAACGCTACTGCTGGCCAAAACCCCCACAATCTACCGGTCGATCTCCGAGTCAATACCCGAGTCCACCCTTGCGTCAGACGATTAAAAACATTAGACTAATCACCGGCGTACTCCACCAGTGAGGTGCTGTTTATTGCTTGAGTCTTCGGGGTATAGTAAACGGCAAATCACTTATTATTATCCTTCGTAAGTCTTCGACCTTCATGTCATTAAGGTGTCAGCTGCTGCTTCCCTGATCTTTTATGTTGATTCTCTGTAATTGTGTTGTCCGCTGTCCTTTTCTTACGGCGAGTCCGGGTTTTCCATTTTGTCTCTTTTCATTGCCGCGCGTGCTACGGTATATAGTGCGGTTACTATCGGTTTGTTGCTATGCTTCACGAAGTGGCTGTTATCGCTGTTGTGTTTGTTGTTAGTGATCGGATCACGCTGCTTCTGACAAGGCTGATACAGCCACTATTGTATTGTCTTGTCGTTGTAATTGTTATCATTATTGTCGTTATTATTGTAGCAGTGGTATTAGTAGTAGTCGTTGTCGTTGCTGCTGCTGTTGGTGTTGTAGTTGTTGTTGTCACTGCTGTTGCTATTGCTCTGTTGTCGCTGATTTTGTTGTTATATCTAGTGTTGTTGTTGTTGGGGTTTTTATGTTTGTTGTTGCTCCCCGCCGTAGTTAGTGTCGTTAGTTCCGTTTTTATTGTCGTTGTTGCTCTTATTGCTGCTGCCTACTGCTATTGTCGCCAATGTCATTCTTATCGTTGGCATTGTGTTGCTGTTATTCAACGACGACGTCGTTGTGATGTCGTGTGTTTATCGATTGTTGGACGCTGTTGTAAGTGTTGCGACTGTTAGAGCGGCAGCCGGTCGCGAGAGAGCTGTTTGTAGGTGGTCTACTCACATTGGTCGTGAGGCGGTGAGGCGGTGATGCGCTGCTGCTGCTGCTACTGAAGATGATGCATGATCAAACATGACCGTTTAGTGAGGAGTGTACTCCATCCACTTGGACAGGGCTGCGGCATCGGCATCGGCGGCGGCGGCGGCGTTTTGTCGAGTTTGACGCCTGAAGAGAGCCTCCCCTTCCCCCCTCCCCCCGCCTCTCCTCAGAGAGACAGACGGGCAACGCTCAGCGCTGAGCGCTGGCCGTCGTCCTTGTTTGCCGTCGCGCGCTCTCTAGCTCTCCGACACCGCTCGTGCTCCATCACTCGACCTCCGCACCCCCCCTTCCCCTTTCCAACCCCTGCACTCCAATTTCCACCCCCCGAACACACCCCCTCGTTCCGCTCCGCCTCGCCCTTCATCCGCGCTGATTTCACTTCATAAAGTCGCGCAGTAGGATCAGCGAGAAACTAACGCTTGAAGGCAGCAGCCATTCGAACACGGATTTTGATGTAGGATATGCGATGTGTAATGAAAATGCTGCTGATGATGAGGGTGATATTGATGAGGATTATAATGCAGATGTACGGTGACTGAAGCTCTGAATGAAGAACCGCGCCTAGCGGTGATAGTAGAGACGATGTGATGTTCGATGAATGCGTGTGTCTCACATGTGCTTATGTACATGTTAACGAACGTGCGTATATATATATATATATATATATATATATATATATATAAAAGCGTGCATGATTGTAGGAGAGTGTATATAGATAGTTCCGAGTGTCCATGCAAGTACTCGTGATGCCAGCTACGTAACAGAAGCAGCAGCAGCGGCAGTAGCAGCATTAAGATGATGATGATGTTTGACCTGTTGCAGCCAAAGTTGTGTTAGGCGAAAACGCCTTTGTAATTTAACGCGAACAAGACCAAAACAAGACCAAACAAAGCAATTATCCGAGCGAGCTGAGCTGAGCTCTTCTATGTTGTACTAAAAATATATTTACATATATATATATATATATATATATATATATATACATATAGATAGATAGAGAGAGCGAAAGAGATATGAATCGAAAGAGAGAGAATAATGAGTGTTGGAGTAACCGAGCAATGTGAGTACACACCAGTGTTTAGAGACCTCGAAGGAAGTGCGAATGAACGTCATTGCGGCCAAAGCTCGACAGTGTTCAGAAACCTCGGAGGATCAGGAACCAATGGACCACGTCGTCGCGGCTAAGATTCGCAAGTACTCGCCGCCCGTCACAGGCAAGTGGCTCAGCTGTTGTATAGGATGGCTGGCTGGCTCGTCGGTCGGCTGCGTAGCTGCGTGTTGACTTGAAAGAGCCGCCCACAGGCCGCTGATCTGGTCCCGTAGCTTCAGCTGCTGTTGCTGTTGCTTCTACGATTGTAGACATTAGCAGCAACAGCAGTGAAAGCTCAACATGTTGTCAACACAGGGTTGATGCAGATGATGGACATCGGCCATCGGACGTCGATCGAGTCGACGTGGTCGAGATCACCATCACCATCACTGACTGATCAATCACGAACAAACGAACGAAAACACTGGCTGAGAGTGAAGAGCAACCTCAACTGCAAAGGCCGGACGCCACCCATGCTCTGCGTGGGTGGCGTCTCCACTCCACTGCGCTGTTGTGTGGCCCGTTGGGCCGGCTGATGCAGCTGATCGCGATAATACTGCTAATGGTGGTGATAATGGTGATGGTGATGGCGATGATGATGATGATGATGAGGACGATGGCCAGGTGAGAACGAAGGGGCAAAATACCACCCGAATAGCCATCGAGCATTTGAAGAGCATCTCCCGCACTCGATGTCTAGGAGAGTGTGTTTTGTTGTGTTTATGCGCCGTGTAGAGACGTATGCATTTGCGTATGTGAGTGTGTGTTTAGATAATCGCCCATGTGGCGGGTTTCGATGACATTTGTGTTTATGTATACACTTGGGAGCGGGAAGGCGGGAAGGTCCCTACGCGATGCGGAATACCACTGTATTGCTTTCATCACGGTTTTTGACTCGGCTACGTCTCGACAGAGTCGACACACTTGTTATTGTTGTTTTTTGTTTTTGCTTTGTTAGGCGTTCACGCCTTTGTGCGCTAACAGAACAATTGAACAAGCAAACAACCGAAACAGTGGGACAAGTAAGTTGAGAAACAGATCGATATCTTGTTGAAACGGATGTATGAAATGTTCATTATTTAAAAACAACAATAATAATAATACTAATAATAACACTAGGTTTCTTCCGATTTATGTCCTAGAAAAACGTATCAAATAATCGTTTTGTTGTCAGAATCAATAAGGTACATCTTGTACGGTGGGCCACCTACTATATATCATAACCACCATCCTATTAGAAGTATCATATATAGTGAATGCCGTACAATGGCTGAATGAGATAACATGGGAACAGGGTGAGAGTGACTAATTGACATTTCTGAAGAGACTATAAAGATTGACATCGAGGAATTGTCCCCTGAATCCGGCACGCCTCAGTTAAAGCACCGCTCTTTTGTTGAATTATGAAAAAGATAAATTGAAAAACTTGTTCGCAATGACAGTGAGTCGTCTTCATCATAGAGACCTTAGAGACGTATTTAAAGCATTTTCACTCTTTTGGCCTTTAAAGGTTACATGGTTATGTACGAGTGATATCACCGGAAGATAGAGCGGCCCCGTTGCTACTATAGTTGTATTTCTCAGAGCACCGTACTTGAGAATGATGTTCGTGGCAGTGGCAAATCGCATTCTATGTTCATAATCCCACATTAATAAGCCGCCGACACTTATGGACCGAACGGCATGAAAGGCTGGGGTGCCGAGAGAAAAATAGTGTTTTTGGTTGCAGTTGTATAGCAATTATTTGATTTCAGGGAATAGGTACTTGTTAATGTTCAGAACAAAAGTGGCGTAGACCAGTGGTGGTGTAAATGAGCATACGCACCTCCGCCCTAGAACTTTTTCCTACGTCAAATTCTACCGCAAAAAAATGGAAAAATGTCGTTAGGCAGTAGTGACTTAGTACATCACAGAGGTTGAAAATTAGGGTGACGAACGAGCCGAATCACTTTTCTAAGACACCACTATAGGTAGCTGATCGTACAGTTATTGTTACGTATAGTAATAGGCGCGCCTATCCAATAAATCGGATCTTAAGGAGAAGTACTTAACTATATTAAGGGTTACAGTTGTATCTTGCTATCTGCCGGGTGTTCACATGCGTGCATATCGTAATCTTTATATTTTCTATTCTATACGCGCGAAAAGCCCAGGCCGATTAAGATGCCCCTCACGATCTCTTCCTGTGTGAACAGCAGGGCAGGTATTACGGCAGTCGACGAAATCTAGGTAAGTAATGACAACGTGTGACAACATTCTTACGAGCCCGATTATATGATGTCATATGACAAACGTCACAGTCTTTTATATTCTAGACTAGCACATTATCTAGTGCTGGCGGAAATTACTTTGCATTATCTCTCTACGTAGGCATTTCTTTTCGTATTCGTGTCTTATGTGGCCCTTGTCAATACGGGCTCACTTTAAACGTTTACGTTAGCATAGGAACAAGTGAGTTTGGAACGATATTATATATATGTATATATATATATATATATATATGACCGCTCTGTATGTTTTAAGGATTATCTTGTTTGTATGTATAAAGATCATATCATAAACTATTCCTGGCAATTAGAAGTATCCCGATCTGTGCGGAAGTATCCAACACATACCCCACATTTGGGTTTGGTCCTAATAAAGAAGGAGTTTTCTCATTAGACGGGTTTGTTGCTTACTACATGAAACATGCTTTATGCAACTTGGTACATGGTATATATATATATATATATATATATATATATATTTATATATATACATATATGGTGTGCGTGTGTTTGCTTTAACGAGTTCTACAATCCCTTATACCGCTTTCGAAATATTTTTGGTACACTCTGTACATATATAGTGACGGGCATATCATTAATTATCACTATCGCAATACTGCATTATGATGGGTACTGCTGATGAGCTTGATGAACTTCAAATGCAACTTTCATTATGCCCACATTAATTCTGACACAAGATCAGCGTGTGTGAGCAGCTGAAAAGCGTAGCTACTCGCCTCCTTTATAAGAAAGAAGGACCTCCTTCATTTGCCGACGATGGGCCAACGGCTCTGGAGTTCGCTTGGCACGCAGCAGCCCAGTGCAGAACATTTCCTCAAAGAGCGGCGGACACGCATTGACATTGACGGGCAAATGTCTTTCGCTTCCACTTCTATCGGTGGCAATCAACAAATGAGTGGTAATAGCAACAATAAGAGAAATGACAACAACAACCACATTGTCAAAATGTCGATAAAGATAGATGGTCCCTTCGTATGACCAGTTCTTGCGTCTTTCCCGCCCGCCCGCTCTCGACAGCGGTCGGTGAGTTCGAAAACACAAGCGGATCCTCCACCCTGCAGCAGCTCGTTTCACCTTTCCTCCCATCGCGGTGGCGGTGAAGTGGTGAAGAAGCGAAGGGATTTACTGTATTTACCCCTGTATTGTTGTTGTTGTTGCTGTTGTTGTCTATCAGGATGACATATCGTTCTCTATACGGCTGTGTGTGTGTGTGTGTGTGAGTGTGTTTAGATGTCACAAATATTCATTCTCGCGCTTCACATCAAGGTGCATGATGTATACATATACACGCATGTATATACAAACGTGTGATTACACAAACGCGAGATGCGCGCTCGCTGTCAGAGGCTCTGGCAGCGAGCGAGCAGTCGATTACAAACTTGTCAGCACAGAGGTGGTGGTGGTGTTGTGCTGTTGTTATTAGGTGTTCTTACGGCCACGATCAAGCCCGCTACCACCACCACTGCCATCAACACGGGCAGACGACCGCTCTTTAAGACATTCGGGCCGTCCGGCGGGTCGCTGTCGAGTCGTCGGATCATAGCTATACAACCATGATCTGACCGTTATAGCGACAAACAACACCAACAACGATGAGGCGTTGGTGTATGGCATAGGCCAAAAGATGGGCCGCATCGTGTCCGCATTTGTCTCAACAGCTCGAGGACGACTCCGAGTAACCGGTGCGGCCTCCGCGGTTAACCATATCTACGAGTATGAGTAGCAGTACCCGTAAACGGTTAGCGGGCAGTAAAGCATGTCAACCACAACAACGACGACGACGATTCCAACAATTGTCGTTGTACATTGTACTGTATTGGCAAAGCCCCGCACGAAAGTCCAGAGGAGGGTGCTGGAGGTGCTGGAGTTGGTGGTAATGCTGGCGGTGGTAAACGCCGCCAGCTTACATTTATCTACACATTTGCCTCGTCTACCTAACAGACTGGGCTGAACTGGCCAAACTGATCAGGGCGGCTTATCAGACCTCCGCGTGGCCCTCTTGTTCTTGCCTGTCCTGCTCCCCGATACTGCTTCCTTCATTCGTGTTGTCTATTGACTCTAAGGCCGACACTCTGTAGTATGTAAGCCCGGACCTGGCTCAGCCAACCAAACGGGGCTGGTGGCTGGGTAAAGGCAGTACGTATGTATGAGTATTCGCCTTTCAGCCCATCGTGGTTCTTTTTTTTGCCAGTTTTTTGTTTTTATCTTGTTCTTGGTTTGATCATGGTTCGGCCATCGACCCCTTTCTGCTCCCCTGTCCACCTTCTGATCCGAATTGGTGGATGAATCGATCTATGAATATGTGTCCGTCGACAAATCACCATTCGTCAGATGCCTCGGACAGCTCAGCAGTGGAGAAGGATGGGCGCCTATAACCGGCTATAGGCGCCGCCCGCGGCAGCCAAAGGAACAACAATGACAGCCGACCGCCCCGCGAAACAACCGCGTATAGGAAGAGAGAGAGATGAGACGCACAGCCAGCAGCATCGTGCCTCTAAGTACTCCAGGTGTGATGATGAGGAGGAGGGTTTCGTCAAACGAACAAACTGTCTGTGCGTCGACTCGTCAAACATCACCATTCGCCGCCAATCGATCGATCTCGTATCTAGCACGATGCTCCCTGCGCTTGAGGGCGGACTAGCTCGCTCGCTCGCTCCAGACTCTCGAGATATAGAGCCGTATCTATCTCGAGTTCCTCTGCCGGCTGTCGTGTTTTTTTTTTCTTTGTTTTCTGTGTTCTGTGTCGTTCTCATCAGCATCGGCGTCGACATCCTTCAGTTTCACTCTTCCCCCCTGTATTCGATTGTCACGATGTTTCATTCCAGCTTCGTCATTTGTTGCCCTCGATCAGGATTTTTCTCCCGTTCACCGGGTTTTCCCTACTGCTGCATCTCTTCCTTGCGCATGTATGTGTTCTTTCCCTTGCCCTCGCTCACGTGTTTTTTCCTTTTGCTTTATCTCACTCGCTCTCTCTCCCTCTCTCTATACATCTCGCTATCCTTGCCTTCCTCTCTCGCATTCTATCGTTCGCGTTGGGTCATCGAAGGGCAACAATTCATTATCAATTTGCAATTCAGCACCTGATCACTGTTGCAGTCTCGCATGCCGCATATTAGCAGTAAAACAAGCCCAGGTTCGGGGGGAAGAGCGTATGCACGCTTGAGAGAGAAACGAAAATGATGGCGAAAGGATGAGTTGTCACTATTTGTCACCGCACTTCTACCATACGACCACAGACTCACACACACAACCACACAGCCAAGCAGACGGATACACAGACAACCAGACGCAGAGCAGTTGCTGTTGCTGCTGCAGTTACATGTTAACTATAGGAAGTTAGTTAGTTAGCCCCGGTTAGCTTTGCTGTCGTCATCGTCACTACTGGTGATGTATGTATGTCGTGTTCGTCCATTATTATTATTATTATTATTATTATTATTATTATTATTATTATTATTATTATTATTATTATTATTATTATATTGTAGATGTTATATAGTTAATATATTAATAATTGTGATACGTGAACATAATGATGATGATGATGATAAATCTTTGTTCAAAAACAATTATTATCGTCGTATTGGTATTATCGCTATCGCGGCACGACTAACGAGATTGAGCATCTTCATGTAAAACAGTAGTACTAATCATAGTAGTAGTAGTAGTAGTGTAAGAGAAGTTCGAGTGTTACGTAGAGTACTACAACAACAAGAACCACCGCAACAGCAACGGCCACAACAATAGCCGCAACAACAATGATAACGTTAACAACAACAATAACAACAACAACAACAACAATAACAACGACAACAACAGTAGAGCACTCCCAAAAAGTGGCCACAACACAAACAGCTGCAGAAGCTGAAGAAGTCGCAGAAGCAGCAGCAGAAACGGCGGCGGCAGCGGCTGCCGCACCGTGGCTAGCACTAACGTAGCAGATAGTAATAACAGAAGTAGCGGCAAAAATAGAAGCATAAGCACCAAAAGCAGCAGCAGCAACAGCAACAACAACATCTACGATAACAGCAATACCAACAACAACATCATCATCATCATCATCAGTTGTAGCAGTAGTAGTAGTAGTTAAGGAAGGACCACCCACCCTCCCACTGAGCTCACCGCCCGATCGAACCCATCCATCCGGACCTATTCGTCTCGATGAGGCGTTTGGAGGCAGCAGAGCCGCCCGACCAACCAACCGCCGTCGAGTGCTGATGGCGGCTTCTGATGTCGCTTTTGCTGCTGCTGCGGCCGCCGCTACTACTGAGGTGACGGTGACAACGACAGCGACTGCGGCGGCGGCGGGGGGTGTTTCTTCTACCATTGCCACAGCTACCTCGCCTATCATCGTCACCGTCTCGTCAACAACTCCTCGACCAACACCCCCACCACCACCACCACCAGGGTCAACACCATGATCCTCACTCACTACGACGTCATCAGTGCCACTTTACTGCTACTACTACTACAACTACGACTAACTACGTCGGCAGCAACAGAGGCAGCCGCCACAACTACAGCGACAACAACAATAACAATAACACACAACAACAACAACAATAACAACACACAACATCACCAACAACAA
Organism: Dermanyssus gallinae; assembly: GCA_003439945.1. Classification (NCBI taxonomy): domain Eukaryota; kingdom Metazoa; phylum Arthropoda; class Arachnida; order Mesostigmata; family Dermanyssidae; genus Dermanyssus; species Dermanyssus gallinae. Next base: position 293,223 of record QVRM01000534.1, read on the forward strand.
CACACAACATCAACAACAACAACAATAACACACAACATCACCAACAACAACACACAACATCAACAACAACAACAACAACACACAACATCAACAACAACAACCCACACAATTATCAACACCACCACCACCAACAATAACAACAACAACAACGGATCTAACTACAGAAAACAAATCGCTACCATGATGCTGCTGGTCGTAGTGGCCATGACAATGAGCAAGAAATCTCTCCTCGCTAGTTCTGGTTTCCCCACGCTCTTTTCCCGTCTCTCTCTCTCTCTCTCTCATCTCTCTCTCTCTCTCTATATATATATATATGTATATATATACCTCACTCTATAGATCTCTATTCGCTGTCGCTATCCGACGACTGTCTCTTGTTTCGCTACGGCCGCTACCGACTGTTGATGATGCCGCTATTTGAAGATACTTGAGGCTTTGTAACTCGCGATCGGTCGGTCGGTTCGTCGGCTGACTGACTGACTCAGCCGCTCGATCACTTCGTCGTCGTTGTTGTTGTTGTTGTCGTCGTAGTTGTTGTTGTTGTTGTTGTCCCCTACTTCCAACATACATCTGACAATACCGACGACAACGCCATCAAAAGTGACGCCAACTGTTGTAGTTGTTGTTTATGCTGTTGCTCATGTTGTTGCTCCCATTGTTGCTGTAATGGTTGCTGTTGTTGTTGTTGCTGCTGCTGCTGCTGCTGCTGCGGTTACCGTTTTTAGTAAAGCTGCCATTGTTGTTGTTGTTGTTGTTATTGTTGCTGCTATTGTTGTTCGTGTTAAAGCTGTTGCTGTTGTTTTTGCTGCTGCTGCTGCTGCAGCTGCTGCTGCGGTTGTTGTTTTTGTTGAGGCTGTTATTGTTCTTGTTGGGGCTATCATTGTTGTTGCTGTTGCTACTGCTGCTGCTATTGTTGTTCTTGCTGCATTGCTTCATAGACGGTCCCTCATGAACACAAATGTACAACAGTGGAGCTCAAACCCGCGCACCTGTAAGTGTCTCCTCCGGTCGCGAAGCGCAGGCAAATGCACCACGTCACCGGGGTGTTGTTGCTATTTATGTTTTTTGTTGTTGTTGTTGTTGTTGTTATTGTTGCCCTTGTCGTTGTTGTTGCTTCTGCTGTTGTTGTTCTTTTTCCTGTTGAGGCTGTCAATGTCGTTATTGTTGTTAGTCTGCCCGTCCACAAACAACGCATAACACACCCGCATACACATAGAGCGAACATAGAGACAAAAGAAGAAAGGCGTTGAAAGCGTTGATGAAGATGATTCGAGAGTTGTAATACTGCCTGTGAGGATTGCTACTGCCAACACTGCTGGCGGCGAATCCGTGGCTTGGAGATGCTTGGAGATTTCTCCTGACGTAACGAATAGACGAACAACGACGAAGCAGCCCGCTCGCGACCGCTTAATATCGCTTCTTCCGCTGCCGGCACTGTCACCGCCATCGCGACTGTGTCCTCCACTGTTTCTGCTGCCAACAGTGTCGTGGTACCAACCATGGTTCGAGACGCCGAATGCAGCGTAACTCGCCGACAACGATCATGATGGTCGGCGATGATGGTAACGGTGCCAGTGGTGGTGTCGGTGATGACGACAACGACGACGACGATGACGCCAACGCCCTCGGTAGACTTTGCTGACTTCATCACCACGACCAACCGAACGACCGACCGAACGACCAATCGACCTCCTCCGAAGACAGCCGAAGTAGCATCAACTTTGACGCGAAGGACGCCGACAGGGTCGGCGACGCTGAGAGCGAGCAAACGTTAGTTGGTGACACCGCACAGAGACTAGTGCTGCTGCCGCTGCTGCTGCTGATGGTGTTGCTGGTGCCGTTACTGGTGCGTTGATGCGTTGACGGCGGCGACTTCAATCGGGTGCGCGCCACGACATCGGACGCGCCATAACGAAGGAAAACAAACGCCCGTTTCACTACCCCGCTGCTACTGTTGTCACAGCAGACAGTCGACACCTCGAGAGTCCAAGCGGACAGATTACATGCATATCGATAGATAGATAGATAGACAAACGAACAGGCGATAGATGATAGGTGGATTGACTGTTTAAGCAGTTTCGATGGACGATATGTGCTCGCCGCCATCACTACATCGCCCGACTGCCAAGATTACCCCACTCTCTCCCTTCACCACGACCACCACCAAGATCACCTCACCCCTGCCGGCAAGATCACCTCCACCCCCCCATCACCAAGATCACCGAACCCCCGGCAACGGTAACTTAGTAGCTTGTAATTTGCCTTCGACACATGCGGATAATGATGATTATAACGATTAGTCAATAATGAGAAATCGAAACATCTATGACAATCTTGAAAATGCAGATGGCCTCCATGGTGGAACCTCCAGAGGGACACTTGCTTTATCGGCTCGACCTAGAAACAGTAGTGGTCCCGACACCTTGTCAGCTACAAAGTCGACGCTCTGTAAGCTTTCTGGCCGTACAAGAAGCCAAAAAGACTTCAAAGGGGGTCCGCAGCATGTTTCGATGAGAGACCAAAATTACATATAAAAAACAGATCGTACTTATCTAAGAGAACACCATACTGAGAAAAACTGAAATGAACTAATTTATCTAAGTCATAAGCAGACGGTAAAACAACCAGTAAGTTATTCGACGAAAAGTACACTGCGCGAGAACAAACAGCTAATCAATACGGATGGATTACTTCAATAACATGGATCGATGCTACTGTCGTGCACGCTGAAGGACAGCTGCACTATCTAACGGTCAAGTGGGGAAGGAAGAGGTAGACATTGCATGCGATTACCAATGCAATTGCCCAGTGCAGACTCTAACACGATTTAAATGGTCATTAGTAGCAGCTCGTTTAGGCCAAATGCTATATGCAAGGAGTGGCTTTGAAAGGCGGTCTGCGTTCACATAAATACGTGTTTCCCCAAAATTGCTGGCGAGCCATTGCAAACATTACGATTTCTCGCCTGTTCGCACCTTGATCGCATTCAGTCAGTGCGCCGATACGACAGACAACTCGGCATTCAAATCAGCTGTTTGATTGTCGGTCTCACCTAGATAAGTAGTCTAATTTAGTCAATGGTGTGACGTTTCAGTACTGCTACGACCTGTGGTTGGTACCTTTAGTCTAGACAGTTTACATGTTGTCGAAGTAATGCCAATGCAATGCCGGACCTCGGGGGAGGATGTGGAGAAGATATCGGTATTAGTGGGTGCGAGTCGCACACTAGCTGCTACTAGCGCATGTGCATTATGCATCTACGAGACCTTAACAAAAAAACAAAAAATACATCTTACATGTGTTGCTGTGTGACTTACTAGTTAGTAACGGCCGCTGTATGTTGTATGATCGGCTCATTGGCAGGTGGTTGGGTCTGGTGTCGTCGCCGTCGTCGTCGTCATCAACAGTTCGTCAACAGCATCAATCATCAGCTCAATATCAATCAACTCTCAATTCATCATCATCACCATCATCATCATCATCCTCACCATCATCATCATCAGCGTCGTCGTCGTCGTTGTTGTCATTATTGTCATCAGGGGGGGATCGCTTGTTTCGTCCCGGCATGGCGATGTCGCCGCTGAAGTCTACGCGCGCGCTAAGCAGAAGCCCATCGGGCCGGAGGCCGCCGGTAGGGGGGTAAACATTGATCCATGTTGCGTGTGTTCTTGCTGCTGGCTGTTTCTGTCGCCAGTGCCAGCGCCGCTGCCGCTGCTGGTGCTGATACCGCTGTAGCTGTCGGCGTCACCATCATCGTCGTCGTCGTCGTCGTAATGTTTCGATACTTCATAGTCGAGGCGTCGACGTTCGGCCAACGAAGGATCGGCGGCCACCACGATGGCTGATTCTCACTGACCACCGCCGTTTGTACGTTTGTAGATCGTTAAGACAAACAACAGCTTCATCCGCCAAGTGAGCGTTTTGTGAGAACAAACGTAGGCGCCGTTCGAAGTTCGCTGAGTGCCTGAAGTTGAGCTCTTTTGCCCCCCCCCCCCCACACCTCCCCACACGCCGAGCAGAGGAAGAAGCCGCCAAAGCAACAGCAGCGACAACAACAACAGCAGCAGCCGCCGCTGCTGTCACAGCTACAACAACAACAACAACGACAACAACAGCAGCGACAATGGCAACAACAACAAGAACAACAATAACAATAGCACCAGTAGCCGCTATCCGTCTCATGCGAGAGGTCTCCAACCACCACCACCACATCCTTGACGACAAGGACCTCAGAGCTTAGACTTTCTGCAGGACGCCTGTCGCCGTCACCCTACCTCAGCCCCGCAGCCCCACCTCACCCCCGCAACCCCACAGCCCTTCGTTGCCCCTTCCCTCATTTTGCTCCTCTTCACAGACAGCCAGCCAGCCAGCCAGGTCGAGAGAGCCGTGGTGACGAGGCGAGCAAAAGCTTAAACAGGTGTGTGGCGTCGCGGGCCGCTCCGCGCATTGCCACCGTACGGAATGTCGCGAGCTCTTGACGACCAACACGGCCTGAAGACCGACCGACCCGCCCGCCCGCCCTTCGAGTCGTCGTTGAGTTCTCGAACGTCACGCTGGAACAACAAACACACTGGAAGCAACTCGACTTAAGCAACTGAACGATCCGCGCTGTATACATGGATGGGCTGCCGGCCGCCAGCCGGATCCATAGATACATTGAGCTTCAATGACCTCGTTGTCGTCGTTGCTGGCTGTCCAGCATACGACGAGCGACAGCAGCAGCGGCGGAGGCGGCCGTAGATAGGCCATGCATAGAGCTGGTCGTGTGCACCTGGCCTGGCCTGGCCTGCTTAGTTGGCAGAGCAATCAACAGCTGAAGCGCTCAGAGGTCCCGTATCAGCTGAACGCCTCGGCGGCGGCGGCGGCAAAATGTCGTCTCGTTGTTGTATCGGTATTGAATATATGTACCTGTATAGTAGATAGGGTTAAAATAAATAAAATCATAAAACTATATATATATATATATATATATATACAGGGTGTTAAGAAAAAAAATATATATATGTATATATATAGGGTGTTAAGAAAAGTTGTTAAAATCGTTAATATTAATTAAAGAGCTCGTCGAAGCAAATATTGTTTCCAGTAAAACATGGGCCCTAAGAAGTCTTGTTTCGGAGTGAGAGTTAAATTACTACAATATGTGACATGACATGCACTCAAACTCGACATGCCCTCCAAAAAATCTTAATTACTGCGCAACCACGGCTCGCATTGCCATAGATTTAACAAGAAAATGCGTATCATGAAATGCGCATTTGTCTGATGATGTTGGTTTTGAACGCTTTGATTGGTTGTTGGGTTATGATTTTGAGGTATTAGGCGTGAAGGCTATGTCGCATTTTCTGCTTAGCGTTATAACTTCGTTCTTCGGAAGAAGCCGAAAATTTACACGAACACGTTTTGTATAGAAGAACCAGTTGTCTCGCAACAGCACATTTTATGCTCCTATGTCGGGCAAAAATACCAATGTCATATATTGTAGTAGTTTAACTCTAACTTTGAAACAAGACATCTTAGAGGCCACGTTCCATTGAAAAAAATATATTTGCTTTAACGAGGTCTACAATTCTTGTTATTTTACTTCGTTTTGATAGATATATATATATATATATATATAAATATATACATACAAATATTTGGGCTATATCTCAATTTTAGTGAATTTGTGAGTCCCACGACGGAATACAATACAGATACCCTTCATGGATGGGAATAATTCAGCCGGAGCACCCTGAATACTGGACAAAAACAATTTTCCCTGATATCAGAAAGTGGTGCAGCCCTAAACACATCTCGCTCACCTACCCACTTGCGCAACTGCTAACAGGCTACGCGAGCTGTTTTCAGCAATACCTACACCGCATTGGTAAAGCTAACTCCCCCTTATGCAGTACGTGCTGCCCAGGATAGAGTAACGATGTACGGTTGTGAGTCTCACACTGCGTGGCTTTCACAACAGCGGCAGGTGTGCATTATGCTCTTATCATTTAAGTTATATGAAAAAAACATATTTTTTCGTAGATATTGAATGATAAAACTGGAGCCGTTCTTAAAGTCAAGCTTCGTCGCACCACTTGTTGGGTGCAGTCAATTCTTGGACCCCAAGTATGTCCCATTAGATCGAACTAGCTTAAAAATGGCCCTGTTCTTTCGCATGACGTCATAATGTCGCAAACTGGGGTTCCGCAGGGACTTTCGGCTACCCTTAAAAGACGGCTAGCCAAGCTAGAATATGTGAGGTCACGCATTCACTTGGCACTTATCGGCCTCTCTTCTCTGAGGTCTACATTTTCGGCTCTACGTCTCAACCACCTGTTCTAAGGTTCAGGCTGTTCGCTATCTCCGGGATTCCCTGAGTGACTCAACGACTTACTGACTACAGTACCGTAGTCTCTCTGCAGACGCACACAAACAAGCCCTACTCCCTCTTAGGGTAACCTAAAGTTGCCTGATGCAATTGTCCTACCTAAGATAGCTCTACCAGCTTTCCTTGATAGGTCTACTCGTATGTAATAGAATAGAGCCATTCTCGATGCCGTCGCTCTCACAGACCCACTGAACTCAGTTATAGGCCCACCGTCTTTTCTAAGAAGGGTGGGCGCATGTCTACCCGATGTACCCTGCGCCCGGATAGAAGTTCTGTACTCTGTTGTCTTTATGACAAATCAGTAAGGATTGCAATCGGACTTCCTTTACGGACAGAATACTTAGTGTACGCTCATATATCTGCGTTTGCGAAGACGTCGTCCGGCCGCAAATGCAGATACGAGCGCCGAACGGGCGCCACGGGCTCTCTTATATGGTCAGCACAGGTAATCGAGCATGGCACCAGGCCTTAAATGACAAATTTAGCAGAGCGTTATGATCCAGTGATCCACCGTGCATCTTGGAAACCGTCGGACGTGACCAAGAGGGCGGCAGTAAGCCTAGGAGTCTATGCTTAACCCCGTTCGAGAGCGGTTGCATGCTGCTACGGGACGCAACAGTTATTAGCGCCTTCAATGGTGAGTGCTGACGCGGTGCCCGGGCCGGTCATGCTTCAGCTTTCGCCAACACAGACAAGGTGAGAGAGTGCCAGAACGTCGAGTACCCGTACGAGTTTTACCCGCTTGTCTTGCAGACCCTTGGCGGGCCGGGCCCGTCCACTCGCGGTGCGCTCAGGAAGGTAGGGAAGCAGCTGATTGTAGCCAGCGGAGATAAAAGAGCGGGCGGTTTTCTCTAACAGCGCTTGTGAGGTGGCTGGTCTCTACATTGAACCCCCCCCCCCCGTAACGCTCTACATGCTCGCAGTGGTTTCACGTTCCACCGTTAGGGTCATAAAATGTATTTAAAAAAAAATACATATATATATATATATATATATATATATTAAATACTATAAATGTATGTATACATATAAGCATATTTTAGACATTTATGTAATATATTACAAGTATGTATTTCTTTAAATGCATGGTACAGGAGAAACGATTTTTTAGGTTTTCAAAATTTTATTTATACATTATACACAACATATTTTGAATATATAATTAGACCCGGTAAACCACTGCCTTAGGGCATGGCGAGCTCGCCATGGAAAACGATTGACTCTGAAATGAGCGTATACATGCGCGTATATATATATACTATATATATATATATTATTTAATTTTAAGTGCGTGTATGTGTGTGGCTGTGGGCGAACAATGGGTATATTCAGCGCTAAAGTACGTTTGTGTATCACCAGTGTCGGATCATAGATCCATAAAGGTGCGTCCGCATCCTGGACGAAAGAGCGTTTATCGTCCTCGGCGTTGCCAGCGCTGGCGCTACGACGACACCACAGGAAGTTTAGCCGGAAGTTGGCCGAAAGGACACCCGAGGTCGGAAGACCCCGAGCTGTGGAGGCAACACCGCTCCGATGCATTTGAGATCTCGTTGCGGACTCAGGAGATGACGGCAGATAGAGAGGGACCGAGAGAGAGAGAGAGAGAGAGAGAGAGAGAAGAAGAGGATAGGCGCGTCGCCACCTCTTCAAAGTTGACCAACACACAGTTCTGCTGTTCCGCAGCAAGCGTCGCGGATTGTCGCCGCAGGATTTTCGTCGAGTCGTGACTTCACCGGTCGAATCCTAGCCGATTGCAACGCGAGAAGATAATGCGTCGTAGCAAGACGAACAAAAACAACCTGCATCCTCGGAGCCAAATGCATTATGAGACTTGCATTACGGGGAGGTGGCTGGCGCAAATACAGGCCGCCTGCGGGAACGGCGGCTGGAGAAGCAGTGGTTGGTGTCTGATGGCAAAATCGTCGACCCGGCGTTGTAGGGATGCAAGCTTCACAATAAGTGATATCGTGAAGCTATTCGAAGAAACAGAGTTCCTCATTATGCCTATTACTCAAGGCAGCAAGGGGTAATGAAGTGAGCAACCGTACTCCTTGCTCAAAGATCAACGACAGGCATCGAGTGCAATGGCCTGGAATACTGCTGGCGCGCTTGCCCGTTAAACTAATAGTCGAAGGCCAATTTTTTGTTTTGTTGCAGACGACCGGATGGTTAACACCGTCCGAACATTCTCGTATCAAATCAAAGGCTCGATCACGTAGGCCGTAATAAACTAGTTCACTCTCTTTTCGAAGCAAGCGTTTTTGTTCGTAAAAGTACCAGGGCAATAAGGGTGGTCCTACTCTTTGAACAATGGTATTCCGAAACCACGTTAGGCACGCAAGCTAGGTCTGCAAAAACCAGCAATTGCTATTTTTTAAATACAATTTGTTTTGAAGTTCAGTAGATAAATGCTCTATAATAAATAAAGAACTTAAATTTCGTAGTGAACATTACACAGTTGTCTCCCTGTCTCACGTAAGTGACGGACGGTGCATTTTGCAATACGACACAAAGACGCCGAGCGAACATACGTCAATGCTTAGCCATTCTGAATCGTTAAACTTACATCTGAGCTTTCCCGGCTTACTCATAGATAGTATACCCGCATTGCTCTATCTCTGTTTCTTATCGCGGTGGGTTTTCTTCTTAAAGCGCAGGCGATGAAAGTCGTAACAAAGTATAACGCGATAGATAACATCTAGCAGAGTTGAGATTTGGATGGGTGGTTCACCTCTAAACAGTACACCACAATCTGCTGTCCTAGCTCTGAAAAGAGTGTAGTAGGACCAAGCAGGCATGCGTGAGTATATTTATATGTCTATAAAAGCGCATGTAGGGTGCTCCTCGAGTACCTGCCGCAATAGCAAAGGCCACCGCTTGCACCCTTTCCTTGGCCTCGTGTACATATTTATGTACATCAAGATGTCTTCAATTACGTATGTGTGTATACAGGTATGCGTTGTCTACTCACGCAATTGTCTATAATAGTAATACGAATAATAATAACTGGCTAGGAGATACGTTTTCGTACTTATCCCAGTGGAAACCCTGGACCCATCTATAAAAAAACCAACTTCTTTCTCAACGGTTTACCAAAACGCAGTTAAGAGCTCACAGGAGATCGACGCTAGGCACAGTCTCCAAAGCAGATACTAGCTTGGGCTGTCTCCAGGGGAAACGCGCGGCTTTCATTGTGGGCGCTATGAGCACTATTCGAGTGAACAAGAAAGGTCAAGCAGACGTTCGTGCCTCAAAACTGCATAAATAATAATAATAATAACAGTTTGCAGAGAAAATGCCGCGTTGATATTAGCTTTGATGGGATAAGAATAACTGGAGGGAAATCATGAGATAACGAGGATACACAATAATAATAATAATAATAATAATAATAATAATAATAACATTAGCTTGCGTAAAGTGCGCGCTGAGGTTAATAGAGTGTAAGTGCTTTTGTATGTCGCAGAACTCTGTCACTGTGTTGTGACTATGAGAGGCTAGGCAGGCACTCGCGACAAAGCGTTGTTGGGTCGGAGGGGAAAATGAGTGGCACAAGCGCATATATATATATATATATATATATATATATATATGTAATCATACACATATTGTATATATGTGTACGCACTCAAATGTTTGTAGAAGAGAGAGAGAGAGAGAGAGAGAGAGAGCGACAGGGGCGGCGAGAGGAACGAGAAAAAACAGAGCCGACAGAGCAGTCAAGGGAAACACGCGAACATAGAGCCTAGCTGGCTTGCAGGAGTCCACTAACGCAGCGGCAGTAGCAGCTGGCCTAGTGTAAATATGATCCGATAGGTTTGTCTTCCTCGGCGTCATTCGGCGAACCTCGTAAGACGAGGAGGAAGCCGAGCTGCGAGGAACCGAGGAAACTGGCAGCAGCAGCAGCAGTAGCAGCTAAAAGGCCAATCATAGCCTCATGTGTCGGCCGCCAGCCCTAGCTGACGACGCGCCGCCTAACCGTCGCCGGCGCGAGGCGAGAGCACGCCGTACGGTGCCGAGGTAATTGTAACCTCAACAAGCCGTCGGGGCTAAATGCCGCGACCGTCACAATTACCAACGATCACACCCTTGTGTGTGCAAATGTTTTTCGATGATACAAGCAATGTATTTAATCATAATACGCGCTTTATTTACAATAAAGGGAAATGTACATTGCAAGAAAATCACAACATTCATGCAGAGGTTCGGGTTGCTCTCCAAGGAAACAGGGACATTACAATTTCCTTTTTCGCTATGCATTTCGGTTTGTAGCGAACCTTAGATCGCGTATGATTTAGTAGTTTAATGTAGATTCGAAAAAGCAACGCTGTCCGTGCATACGCGTGTGCCGAACTCACACAATCTACGTTCGGACGGGTAACGGATATAATCTTTTCTATTTTTTGAGCAACGTTTGAATACGGTTTGAGAGCTTCATTTCCTCCTCATATTATATCCTCTATTTTTAAGCAACATTTGATTACGGTTTAGCATCGAGTGTACTGTTCTACAACTCGTCGCTGACCGTTGGGATACATTTTTAAGTCCCTGTGCCACACTTGAATCAGCGCCTGAATTGTACTAGCTTCTTCATATTCGTATAGCGTACATCAATACGCGGAGGTACATAGCCGCAAGCATATAGCCCACAAATTTCCTGGGTAGGGGGATTTTCTCTTCGCACATCACGTACCCGCGGTGCCGCCCGAGGAAACCAAGCATTTCTGCTAAGATCGATTCTGTAACTTACCAGTATCGCTATTGTATTTGATTTGTATTAGAAATGCCGTCAAAGTAGTCGGTTGCATGACCGTCGTTGCTATTGTCTCACAATCGGAACGAAAAACTTTGCCAAAAAATCACACTGCGAATGATGATGGGTGCTCTCAAGGATAGCCAACGTTGTCTACGATATCGAGCATGTAGCGTCTTCTTCGAGGCAGAGACTTTAAGACGGGGGAAACTGCCGAATTCAACAGCCTCAACGGCCTAGACATCCTGTTCTGCTTCTGCGTTCTTCTTGCAAACCTTAATTTTATGCGGGCGCTAGCTGGCCCTATCAACTCTAACACGTACTGTGAAGTACAAAACTCGATAGTAAACATCTGAAGCATGCCATCGTGCTGGTGCTTCAAATCCTGTACTAACGCTCAGTAGTGTTATGCTGTTCGGTTACGGTACGGTATTCGATCCAGGTTGAAGCTGTATAGAACTGAGCCCCGTACGTAGGATTGCCGGTCAAGCAAGCTGCTGTTGGCGATGTGATGATACTTACATATCGATACGCGATAACAACTTAATTTTACAGGAGAGATATGGCCTTACTTACAACGATATTTATGAGTACGACTATATCTTATTACACCAAGCTGAAATCTCTCTCACCGTCTGCCCCCCCCCCCCCCCCG
>QVRM01000534.1:307500-375000 GCA_003439945.1 Dermanyssus gallinae
TTGTTGCTGCTGGTGTTGTCGTCGTTGACTGTCGACCTGGCCAGCCTGCGCCAGTACCTAGCGGCAAAGTGGGTCGTTCAACGCCACCAGAACTAGTACGCCGCAGCCCTTGGTTTTCCGTGGCCTGTGGCTGGAAAAACCTGGAACTGATTGGCCTCCTGTTGCTGCTGTTGTTGGTGCTGCTGCTACCACAACGGCAACAACAACAACATCAACAATAACCGCAGTAACAATAGTAGCAACAAAAGCAGCCGCAGCAGCAACAGCAGCAGCAGCAACAACAACAACAACAATAATCCGACAGCATCCGTCAATGGAAAGGAACTCGTCATCGAAAGACGAAAGCTTGACGGGCAGCCGTACGAACGGATGGGCACGATGATTCACCGTATGAATAAAAGAAGGGATGATTTATCTCTCTCTATGTCTTTCTTTGTTTCTTTTCCATCGCTTTCCGTTCAGTGTTTCTCTGTTTCTCGTTCGTTCTCTGAAACGCCCTGCGCCTGGCCTACGGTGTCGTCGCTAGCCTCTCTCTCTCTGTCTCACTACCTCTCGTCTAGAGGAACAACACAGAGATCTTAGCTAGCGCGCCAGGTCACGAGCATGCTTGTAGCTGGGCGGAGCTGGCTCGATATATTCTTCAAAAGTGAAACCTACAACAACAATAACAACAACAAGCAAGTAGCAGAAGTGCTTGTTGTTGTTGTTATTGTCGCTGTTGTTCTTGACGTTCTCGTCGTGGACGTTGTCGTCATCGTCGTTGTCTAACTGGTAGAATTCGTCGTAGCAATTGTCCTAACACCAGTAGTCATTCGTAATCGTAACAGCAGCAGCAGCAGCAGAAGGAGAACAAGAATGAAGATGAGGCGGAGAGACTAGATAAGTACTAAACAACGTAGTTAGTAACAAACAACTCAGTCGTCATGATGACGGGGTTCTTCATCTACGCTAAGTTGAAGCGCCCAACCAGCATAACACCTAGAATAACATGAGCAACACCGACACCGCCCTCCGCTGCCCTCTAGTCTAGTAGATAGAGGACAGCGGCTCAACATCAACATCAGCCGTAATAGCAACAACAGAACCGGGTACCGGTGGGTAGTGGCAACAACAACAACAACAGCAACAACAACCACAACAACAACAACAGCAACAACAACAACCACAACCACAACAACAACAGCAACAACAACAACAACAGCAACAACCACAACAACAACAGCAGCAGCCAGAAAAATTTAGTACAAGTCGAACGGGGGGAGACATACGCTTGTCTTCTTGACGCAAACAACAAGACCGAAGCTAGGCCCGAAGAGAACGAAGAAAAGGTTGCGTTTCGTTGTATCGTCTGTTTGTCTGAATGTGTGTATGTATGTCTGTCAGTCAGCCAGCCATTGGCCAAGAAGGCAGTCCTATTGTCATATTGCCGCTGTTGTTGCTGTTGTTTTTATTGTTGTTGTTGTTGTAGTTTTTGACAAGTCGGCTACTTGAGTGAGCTGTCTGGGGACACCTCTTATGCTATCAATGTTATTATACCGGTGCGTATATATATATATTAACCCACCGCTATGAAAACATTGATAGCATAAGAGGTGTTTCTCATTTATATATATATATATATATATATATATATATATATATATATATATATGCATAGCTGCAGCGCTGGTTCGAGCCTTGCTCGACGATCAGGGTTCTGCATCGTCGTTTGCAGGCAGCGGCGGCGGCGCCGGTTGATACTGCCGGTATTGTGTACCGGTTGACATATTCTGGGCAACACCCCGTGTCCGTACACTGCCGACGTACGGATTTGCGCATATGCGTGTATAATCATCGTCACGATAAGGTGGCCACGCGTAGTAATAGTTCTGTAGGCGTTCTCATCACTCTCTTTGATCTGCGCGTATCACTCTCGGTTAGAGTGTAAGTGCGTGTGAGTGCCAACGGTGGGTCTGTCTCAGTGCAAGCGGGTACCAAGACTGTATGTCTAGTAATACCATCACGCCGCAGATACAGTTACTAAGTACTACTACTACTACTACGATGATGATGATGATGATGGCGACAACCACCTTCCATATTTGGCACTGAATATTAAACTAGCCTGAATAGAGAATAACTATACACATTGATTCCCATCACACTAGAAGCGAAACATGCTGTCTTCTCTGAAGCTTACGTTACAACTGCTAAAATTGACGGCAACAACAACAACAATAGCTATGATCATGCTGACGATGGTGACAAAAATGTTGTCATTGAAATCATCGATGCAGATGTCTAATTGCGCTGGTTGTAAGTTGCAAGCTTTGGCCAGACTACTATCCATACATTTCGCTAATGATACCTTTGCTGAGAGAGCGAATAATAGCGAATCATCTGAGCTGGCCAAACAATATGATACAGCTTCTCGATGAGCGGCGGAAAAGGAGACTTGATACCTCATTCCTTCTAAATCAACTTTACACACTAAACACATCATTAGTAGACTTGACACTCCAAATACACAATTAGCCAATTAGTAGGCAAATTAGGTGTTCAGTGGTGTCGAGCCCGGTGGCGTGGTGGTGCATTTGGCTGCGCCTCGCAACCGGAGGAGACACATAGGTGCGCGCGTTCGAGCCCCAGTGTTGCACATTTGTATTTATGGGGGCCGTCTATGAAGCAATGCGTCCCGTGGACGTTAAATCTTTGCTGAGGGTCAGCTCAAAAACTTTACTTAGGTGTTCAGTGGTAACGGAGCGCATTGGTATTTGCGCGCGTATATATATATATATATATATTTATTAGTATTTAAAACTTACAATTGTCATGTGCAAAAATTTTTCCTAAGTGCATACGCTTTATATATATATATATATATATATATATATATATTGGCAAACCCTTCGGTGTTCACGTGATCTATCAGGCTTTTTGTGGTGACGAGTGCCGAGAAAATCGGCAGATATTTCCGTGCGTGGAAGTTCAGCATGACATTGTATATTATTGATAAAAAATACGTGTTGTTGCTGTTTTCGGAGTGGTCTCTCCGGCTCGGCATTTTATCGCAAATAAATCGAGAAATAATAGCAATAATAGACCCTTGGTAGGTTAAACGTTGAATTGTGCAAAAAACGTGCAAACATTATGAGCCTTTGTGTAGACAGGTCGCATCTTTGACTGAAGTTTCTTAAGATGTTCGCTTACATAGTTTTGGGTTAACGCTACCGCTGTGTGGATCGGTTGCAGGAATTGGTGTATGCATTGTTGTTGTTGTTTGTTGTTGCTGTCGGCCGTTTAAGGGACTAGATATTGTGGGGGTGCCCTCCCCCCCACCCCCGATGGGGTGCCAGTAGATCCTACATTTAGATGAAGAGTTACCTGATCCTACGGCATCCCACATGGATACTGATGTAATATACGTATCCATTCAACGTGCCATTCACGTTAATTTAACAATGACGTGTCAATAATGTAACGGCAATAGGTTTAAATTACTACCGACTCATTGCTTCTCCGAAATTTGTAAATATATGAAATACCGTAATAAAATACCGCTGTAAATGCGTATATAATAACCGAATAACCTTGTTTAAAAAACAAAAACAAAATTCTATCCCCGTGCGCAAGAGGCAGTGGCCTTTGTGGGTGCAGCCGCTAAACAAATTTGTTCCGAGGTCAGGAGTTCCTTGCGCTTCTTCGTCTCAATAACTTCACTTTCACCCGCATTTTGCTACGCTAGCGTTGGCCCTCACAGGCATAATTACCTAGGCTCGGAACTTTGATTCATTGTGGCTCATCAAGCGGCAAAGCAAATTGCTTCGTCATTTAGTGTAGTTAGCGCCACTGTATCATCATCATCTATCCCATATTTTCGCGCTCTCAGAATTTTGTGGTTTGCTTAAGTGTTTCGTTTGTGTTATCGAGTAAACCACTCTTTGTTGGTCCCGCCAAATCGCTAGGACTCACCTATTTGGACTCGCAAGCCAGCCATTAACTTTATTAATATAACTTTGCAGTTTTCCTCTTGCACTGACTAAGCTGAACAGAATTTTGCTTTAATGGTTAACTGAATAATAATACGGTCTTGGTCACTTCACTTAGACAAACGGGTTATCGATTGTTCGCGTCTGAATCGAACAGCCAGTAGTACAAACGCACATGCGCATATTCACACAGAGAGTAGGTTTGCTACAGCGACGTCTGCTATCGACTGAAAAAGGTGACACCTAAAAGAAGCTCTGCTATAACCCCCCGTTGACGGTTTAACGGTAAACATATCGTTTCTTTGTAGATTGCCTTGCACGCAGAAGGTCGCGAATTTAGGTTCCACATTGCCTGTCTTCTTTCCGTCAAAAAATTAGTTCGATATCGTCTAACCGTGCTACACAATGTGAAACTTAGTCTGTCGACTATCAATTTTATAATGAAATAAATAATGCCAATGAAACAGATAAAACATTGGCACGAGCTTCTAACTACGAATTACAATGCATGGCTTAGGAACAACAAGCCTTTTCAGCAGGGCAGTTTTTGAATTCGAGGATCTACTGCCAGCATGTGCATAGTCAATCTAGGCCTCACATTTATATATATATATATATATATACGAACGCAGATCGGCAACTTCTAGTAGTTTTAAAATTAGACCGAATTCACCAAGATCGTTCGGTTTATTTTGCTTAGAAGCGCCATTCATGCCAAACGTGTCCGCGCCAATCGGTGACGGCGTTTATTGTTTGAGTTTGGTTCAATTAAGTGAAGAGAACAAGGTTTGGCATTTTTTAAGGAGCCGAAAATGGAAAAGTAGCAAATCTGCGTTAAGGTGTGTGTTGAAAACCAATATATATACTCTTAAATGAAAAACATTTACGAAGTGCTTATGGTCATCAATCAGTATGTGGAAACATTATATATAAGTGATACTGTCAATTTCACTAACGACGTAAAGATACCGACAATAACTTCCGTTCGAAAAGGCCTTTGATGTCGATAACATTAAAAACGTTAAAAAACTTCGTAATATAGTATTCAACCATCGCCGAATTACTAGCAGGGAGATAGCAAAGAAAGTAGAGATATTCTATGAGGACGAGTTGTAACAGTCTCGACCCATGTTCTATGTATCAGAATACTGGCAGTGAAATTCGTTTCAAAAATGTTAAATTCCCAACAAACGAACGCCCGTTAAGAAATCTTCAAATTAAACCTCTAGACGGTAGCAGATGATCCTGGATTGCTTCAGAGAGTATGCTCGATATGTATACTTCCACAATCTACCTATTTGCTAAACAATGGCTCGGTGCAACTTTTCCTGTTCGCACCGAAAATACAACTTTCGAGACTATAATAGAAAAAAGTCGCGGAAGCAACTTAAATCCGATCCGAGCATTGCCTTGAAAAGTGGAACAAGTGCATTGCAGGGGGTACAAAAATAAATATCCAAACTTTTTAATCCGCTCTCGTACATACGAACACGAATACACAATACGATATGCTATTATATTAAAAATATATTTATCTAGAAACGAAGATACGATATAATGACATATGATTAAATTTTATATGCAAGCAAAGACAAGTATTTGGCATACTCTAGGTGAGCCAGTTCCGCGCTACGTTAACTGACAGTTGACGGAGGTTGTTGGACTATTGCATCGGTTGTTATCGGACCCATCGCACTTCCGGCGGGTCCCAGTGATGGCTACCTACCTATCTACATGTACTAACTACATATACTACTATACAAGTCGATGCAAAACGATGCGCTGATGCGCCGATAACATGCACATCAGTACGAAGTATTACATACTGTCACACTTCGCATGCATATGCATAGAGAGATCCACACATATGGTTCGATTTAGATACTGGGATCCTGCTCCGCCAAGAGAAGTGTGCTCGTTGACAAGATGTCTCGAACGTGGCAAGCTCTATCGGTGCGGCTTACTGTTACTACGGTTGTAGCTACGGCAGAACAACTCAAATATTTTTTTTCTGCTGGGAAAACAAAAGAAATATGGGCAGGTTAACATCAACAATAGCAACAGCAACAGCAACAACAACAACACAACAACAACATTCGCGACGACAAGATCACGCCATCACTAACAGATCATCGGAAGTTGAATGGGTTCGTCAGGCCACCAGTTTCGCCACCGCCCCGCACCCCAAAACGACACGGAAGAAATCGCGAATTTCACGCGTGACCCGACCGGTCAGCGTCTACCGTGCACAGTTATCCATGCTTGCATCTTTCCTGGCGGCTAGTTGTATGTATTCTATGTTGCATCAATCGCTGCTGGATCATCTCGAAGCGGCCATGGCGGTGGTGGAGGCGGCGGCGGACGCCAACAGATAACCCCCACCACTGAACAATCAGTCGGGGGTTACGCGCGCTCGAGTTACGACCGTCTCGATGAGCGAGCCGTCTTGGCCGATGGGCGACTTGAGACGGAGAGATATAGAGAACGAGAAAGAGAAAGAGACAAAGGGAAAGCGAACGAGAGAAAGATGGAGGCAGACAACTCGTTGTCCTGCAGGCAACAAGCTCGGGATGGGACGACGACACTCGTCTTATCAGGCGACAGGATCCGCAGAGAAGGAAAGATCTGCGGGGGTGTCGGACCACGACCGACCAGCAGGCCAGCGCGCCAACGGGCGAGAGAAGGAAGCAACGCTGTTGCGTCGATTAGCCATATTAACAACAGTACAACAGCAGATAACGGGTGCAACAATGATCGGGAATGACAACAACAACAACAATAACCACATCAAAGGCGACAACAACGACAAAGGATGGCGGCAACAGAAACAACAACTACATCAAAAACAACAACAATAAAAGACAATAGGAGCAATATCATCACGGCATTAGTACCAGAACAAGAGCGACAACCTTACACCCCACACACATTTGGTGAATCCTGCTAGAACTGGTAGCGTTTCGGTAGGAAATGCGGGTACAATAAATTCATGTGCGTAATTAAAGGTATTTGTGCATATTTCGTGTTTAGTGATTTATGTATATTTATTTATTATACGTTAGCCTAAATCTGCAAGAAAAATTGCACTGAAATGGGGGTCTCGCCCCGTGTGTCGCCCCGAGGTCAAGCCCGCAACTCCTATGCCGGAACCAAAGCCGGCAATTTAATCCGGCCGACGTGTATGCACGTACGTATACACATTTAGATCTGAACATGTGTAATCATTCTCTATTATATATATATATATATATATATATATATATGTATATATATATAAGTGTGAGACAGATAGAGCGAGAGAGGAACATGTATGTAACGCGATACTTGCGTCGGCCCATTGTGGGCGATGTGCCAAAGTGTGGAGGTCAAAAAGACATTTTGCCAGCCACCTTTGCTCGAGACTATTTTGCCACGTACTTAAGGCAGGATCAACGTCGGGTCTGCAGATGCAGGTCAGTAATGAATGCAGCAGCAGCAGCGACAAGGAAGCACCTCTAGATCAATTCAACGAGATAACTGCAAAGTCTAATCGTAGGCCAATTTTAGAGCCCTACAAGGGCTCGAGCCTCCGCCGTAACCGTCAATGGCCACTAAGCCATAAAGACTCGGGACGACGGTGAGAGCGATGATGGTGCTGGTTGGACGTCATCTCTTCCACAATACTGCGCCAGTACAATGAACGCAGAGCTGTTACGTGTCACCAGCGGGAACAGCAGTGACAGACATGGGCGAACAAGACTATGCAAGACAGAGAAAGAGAGATATGTACACACATACATACTTATATGCATACATAGTTCTCGGCTGGAGGAGGTTACGGCCGAAAACTCGCCGACAACTCACCGACAACTCAAAATCAACGAGCCACGGATTTAATCTCGGTATAACTCCTACCATGTTCGAAGCGATCTTTGGCTAATTTGCAGCTTGATATCTGTGTGTGTGTGTGTGTGTTGGTGTGTGTGTGACAAACAATATTCTTAGGAAATGTGTTGTAATATGAATGCGTGACCGGTAAATTAACATTGATGGTTTAAGAAATTCAAAAATCAAAACTATCGAGTAAAAACTGAAGAGCCGATTAGGGGAGAAAAAGCGAGATGAGAATGTAAACGCTACCGCAAGAACGAGTGGGTGTGACTGGATAGGTAGGTGCTCTCGCGATTAGTAGCAGTTTAACTCAGCGGGACTCAGCACAGCCGAAAGGTGTGTTTGTGTTTTCGGTCACGCTTCTTAACGACGCGCTCAATTAACGATAGCCGGCAGATAACACAGAATTTGGCACGCATTCAGCGACGAAACTGTTGTACCGTGTCTGAGCCAACACGGTATAACAGTTTACGAGCTTCTACGAGGTTAGAGAAGTAACCTCGTACAAGTTCCAATCGCTAGAATTGTACAAATGTTGTAATGCACAAGCGAGAACAGCCTAAAATAAGTTTTTTTTCCGGGTTGACCCTCAGCCAAGATTTAACGTCCACGGGACTGCGTTTGTTCTCATTGCTTCATCTGGCGGACCCCCATAAATACACAACATGTACAATAATGGGGCTCGAACCCGCGCACCTCGGTGTCTCCTCCGGTCGCGAGGCGCCCACAAATGCACCACGCTCGACAAGCGAGAACAGCCCTGCAACCGCTACGGTGATGCGCAATGTCAGAGGAAAACGAGTCGCAACCACGATACTGTGGCGTTGGTCTATTGGCCTCGATTGGCTGACTGGGTATCGACGGCGTATAACAGAATAAAAGAAGCTTGTTGGCTTATCTGGATGCGGCAGCGATTGCTGCTTCTGCGGCTGCTGCTGCTAATACTACCGTCGCTGCCGCTGCAGCGGCCGCCGCCACCACCACCGATGGCTCTGATGAAGCTATCTATTCTCCGCGAGAGTCGGAGAACTTGGATGAGCACCCCCCACTTGCAGCGAGCGAGCGTGCTCAACCTCGCCTCTACCACCGCACCTTCTCTGGCCGGCGAAATAACTGGGGTTTCCTAGGCCCATGCTGTTCGTTTCCCCCCGCGCGTTGATGCCTCTGTTGAGCTCGACGGCCTGGGTCACTTAGCCAGACGAACGCCGGACGCCGGACGAACGGAGGCCCGACTAAGGCCGACGCTCAACGACACGATCTACTTTTTCTCTTCTGTTTGTTCTTGCTTCTTTTCTCTTCGTCATTTTCTTTTTTCTTTTTCTTCTTCTACTTCATCTTTTTTTGTTTGGTCGCTCTCCGTCGTCCTCGATTGTTCGATTGTGCAACGGATTTATGATTTGATGGGTGTCCTGTCCATAGTGCCGCCTCCCGCAGCAGCCTCCCTCTGGCGAATGTCGAGCCTCGAACAGTAGACTCGCAGACTTCAGACAGTGGCGAGTGACGTTGCTTCTCGATGGTTCGCTCTCTGATGGCTGAGCTCACCTCACTTCCTCGCCGCCGCTTCCTTCAGTAGTCGTTAGCCGATAATCGACTCCTAGTAGACTGTATATATATATATATATACATATATATATATATATATATATATATATATAGTCGAGAGTACACTAATAGTCGATAAGCGGCTATATATATATATATATATATATATATATATATGTATATATATATATATTTATAAATATATATCGGCCCATCAATATCTACCTCATCAATTCTGTGCCGCGATCGATGGTGGCTGGTAGCACAGGTCGGAAACGACAAATGTAACCCCACCAATTCCTGCGTGCCCAGTCTCTCGTACCCCTCGCTTCTACCCCTCACTTCAAGTACTACTGCTCTGATGTCGTCGCTTGATGGTGGGACTCCTATGTGCCTAATATTCTTTGTAAGACATATTGTTCATGTCGTTGCGGTTAGCATTTCTATGTATGCTTGCGCCAGATTGGGGCAAGCAGCCAACTCAGGGGGCACAAAAATGAAAATGTATTGAGTGCAATTGCTACCCCCTTTTGTTCGTAATATTTTATCTTTTTCACGTTTCCCACAAGAAGAGCAGTGCAACATTTTTTACTCATATATATAAAAATCTCTAATAATTAGGCTTGCATTTGGAAAAATCAGTGCCTCCATGGCAATTCTAAAGCACGAGTATAAAGTAAGGTTGTCTGCCATGCAAAGCGGGCATACTACATCCGAGATACCGTAGATGTTTTCATCTTTATTTACGTCGTAAGTGCATTTTCATGTACTAAAAGTCAGAAAACTACACAGACAACCTTGTGTCGAACTTAACATAATGTTCATAGAACATGTTGACCATTCGTTATATTTTCAAATCTGCCCGACTGGCAGTGTATCAACAAAAGCTTGGTCAGATCTCTATACCTAGGCCACCAAATCAACACCTACCAACATACATCATTCATGTTTAAATTGGAGAAACGGTCGAATTTCGTTGAGACGATAATTGTGTCGGAAAGCTGTTAAATATGTTAGAGCAATTGCGTAGGGCCAGGTTTGCCAGGCTAACCTGGCAAAACTGGCCCTACGCGATTGTGCAATTGCTGCAAATGTGTACCAAGATACTGTGTGGTACTTGGTACACATATGCAGGCAAAACCGCCATGTGCACAAATCATACTCCTCATGAAAAGGGGCGTTTGAATACGTCAGATACTGATAATCACGGACTATGTGCCTGGCATACACGTGGACACTGTCACATGCAAAGCCAAACCAAAAGTGCAAGGCATTGAGCACGTCCAACCCCCCGAGTTCCCGTCTGGCCTGTTCAATTTTAGCTTCCCGTTCCAAAATGTAAACGTATAACTTTAATAGGGTACTCTACGGGACATCGTCAGCCTAAGTCATATTGTTTCAGTAGGTGGTGGACAGCCGAACAAGACATAAAACTATACCGCTGAAAGTCAGCTACCATGCTGCCACACGGGCTAATAAGGAAACCTTAGATATCAGCACGTCCGGCCCTCAGTGTATCTACGATGTGCTTTATGGTAAGTTCCAAACCTGTCGGAGATCGAGAATTAAGTGAAATGTTAAAATCCTTCTAAAATGTAAATGTTGTAGTTCTAGTCTAACATGAGAAACACAAAGCGACTTCTCGCTTGCATCGAAAAACAAGAAACATTTCTTTACTCGCTTCATATATAGTGAAAAACTTTTTAAGCTGATTAAGGTTCGCCTGCTGCGTGTGGTGGTCCAAACCATGACTATATCAATAGCAGTACTCATCAATACCAAAAACTACTAGGTTAACCCCATATATCAATGATATCCCACTAAAAATATCAACTTGTTAATATAAAACAAAAACTTGTTAAAGTGCATATTTCAATTTCTTTTATTCACACTGTCTGTGTAATACTCTATCTAGTTAAAATTGGAGTACACAAGTACTCCGGCTAATCAAAAAAAGTCCCCCCAGCTTACTCTTAAGTCTCTCGAGCTGATTCAGAGACTGTGGGTATGTACAAGCTTGGGCATGATACAAATCACAAGGGCCTTCGCAATATTTACAGATACACGACTCGACTGGGTCGTGAAACGACTCCGTTCGACAGACCACATGATGATAGCGGTGGGTCGAGAATTTGACCACCACGTGCCTGTTTGCCCGATCCATGTGTCGTCTGTCATTGCTGGCGAAGTGAAGAACTGTGGGCTCACGTCGCTGATCTTTTCTCTTTTCCTGTTCATGAAGTTCACGAATGCCGTCGTTTCCTCAAGCTTGAACTTCTGTTGGATCTCCTCCACAAATCGCTTTTCTCCCGTCAGGAGGTAGACCATACGATTTCGCGTATTTGTGTGGACGCCAAGAACTCTTTTTAAGAACGTCGATTTGGCTCTGTCGAGTGTTTGAAGGTCTCGCTCGCTAAGATGCTCCCAGATCAACTCGACTCCATAGGCAGCGCATGGGGCTAGCTTGAGCATGAAGAGTTTAGAGGCGGTTTCCAACGAGAGGCGATACGGGTCCGATATCGATGAAGAGGCCACCAGAGTTTTTCTGAAGTCTTAGTGAAGTTAAAGTGTATATCTCGCCTTGGGTGATCCGGCGAAATGTGCGTACACTCCAACAAGGTCCCTTGCAGCTCACATGCTCGTAGCTTATCGCAAGTAAAGGGGCTTGATGGCGGTGGACAAACAGTGAATTGCACGTGTCTGAGAGGCGCAATCGCTAGCGTCGCCTAACATGTCAGGGGCTATATCTACTATCAGGGGTTTAGAGAATATTTCGAGTTTGACGTCTTCACAATGACCATTTGATTATGACCTGGGGTAACCGTTAAGCCTTGTATTTTCCTTTCTTGTATTTATAAGCGTAGAATGTCTTCATTTTCGACCAAATGTCATTATGCTTATTAAGCCACAACAGCAGACATCCCGAGGGGTACCCTTAATCAACTAAGCTTTGACGGTCCTCTAGGGGTCCACGACAAAATGACAATATTAATTCGTGAATTAACATCTTCGTGATCAACAGACCAAAGAAATGTTACTATAGGGAGTTTACATATCTGGCCAATTTTTTTCTGCGCATAATTCGCGCACATTGCGGGAGGACACGCTGAAAAGAGAGTCATAGTTATTCCCGCAAAAGTTAATGAATCTACTAGAGAACGTTTTGGTTTTTGGCAAATGCTATGTTTAGCAAAATAAGCTCTAAATGGATGGCGATATTCAGATAAGTCCTAGTAGACCCCAAAGGTCTACTAAACAATAAGATAAGGAAACAAGGAAATATTGGCACACGTAGCTTCTGTTTATCTAGTCAGAAAGAAGGACTGCGCCTGTCTTGAAGATCCGTTTTTTCCAGACTAGGTTATTTTTGAGAACCACATAGGAACGATTCTTTACTATTTATTAACACCCGGGCTGAGTAAGTGTGTTTATGTTACATCACAGTGTTTCGACACAACAATCAATCTAGCCTTTTGCCAGTTCTGCTATGGATCGAATCGCCGGACAAACTGCGGCGTGGTATTTATTACATAAGAACGATTCTGATTTATATTAAGTAGGAACTGTGCAAACCAGTCTGTGTAAAATTTTCGGCGCCTCGATAAAAAACACAGCGGCTCAAATCTAGCAATGTTACTACCAATCCACTTCTCCTGGATTTAAAATTCATGTCCGTGATCCCATAAGAAAGTGCAATGTCTTCGAACTTGCGTGGGCCAACAGTTCTGTTAGCGATGCAATATGCTTCTTGCTTGGAAGTCTTTCTTGAAATGATTGCTCTAGTCTGTTTGTTCTAATTTATTTATCTCTTGTTCCTTTCTGAAGGATAAGCAAAATACATTTGAGCTTGTCTGGTAGCTATAAAATCGGGCAGCGGAAATGGCTTGCAATTGGTGGATCTTGCTTGGCGTCTTTTCATTTTAGTTTTTAAAAGGTAAAGTATTTTTAAAAGGAAACAGCCAAAATGTAAACTGCTTGCCAAAAAACTCTACTTTAAAGACCTCGCCCAATGAGCCCCCTCATTCTTCCCTTCTCCAGAATTACCAATCTTCTTCCACTGATGTCAGAAGGGGAATTTGGTGACTTCTATACGTGAAACCAGTGACTAGCCACAAATCGACAGCTCGATCCGGCAGTGGGCATCCTCCTATAGTTAAAATTGACACCTTTCGGCTTAACTCTGCAACTTACACGGCAAAAAGTTACCCCCTTTAAGCTTCAAGCTAGCCTGATCGGGAAGCCATCATCGTTTCGAAACTGAAAGTGACGGTTGACAGTATCGACGATATTTTCCCCTCTTCCCTTGCCCGAAATTTCAACGTTCCCCCTGGTGCTGCTCTCACTTTCTCCCTCTCTATTCCTGCACGCTTGCACCCCCGCCCCTTTACCCGACCGACACTTCTAGCCAACGTCCTTTAGTGCCCTGTCGTCACTTCTTTAGCAAGCCGATCTTCTCGTAGTTCACAGTTCGTTCTCTACAGTGCGCCTCTCACTCCCACCTAGTCTAGCCAGGAACCGAGAGGGGATCGAAGCTGTCTTGACGAGCGTGGTTTGCCCCCCGCTCTGCTTCTACGTCGTTGTCGTCTTTTCCTTTTCTCAGTCTTCTGCTAAACACCGAGATACCACTTCCCACCCCATAAATACACACATACACACACACACAGACACCGATACGCATACATACCCACCCCCAGAGTTCCTGTAGTCGGCGGCGGCGGTATCATCGCAGACGTAGCCTACGCTGGCCAACCAGGTTTCATCTGAGCATTGCCCTCGCGGTTGCGTCCGTCCTGCTTTCCGAGGCAGGCCTATCATCGTCATTATCATCACAGCCACAATCAGCATCATTATCGACATCGTTTGAGCCATCAGCATGATCATCAACGACGACAACAACAACAACAACCAGAAGTGTTCCCTGTTCATGATGGACAACGCATTGAAGCCACCGTTCGCTTCTGCTACTACCGTTGTGGTAACCGCCGGCGGTCTGCTGGCATTGCTGTTACGATTTCTAACACGAAACACTCACACACAGACCTTTCCCTCATGAAGAAGCCTATGAAGGAGGCCGATATGATCAACCGCCGGCGGGCCGGATGGACATGCGGGCAAACACACAGAGCGACCCACAGACATCCAGGGAGAGAGCGAGGGAGAGAGAGAGCAAGCTTGACTGGTAGACCTTCCAGCCTACCGGCAACGAGATGACGAGCAGCGGACCTCGTTGTTGTTGTTGTCGCTGTTGTTGCTGTCGCTGTTGTTGTCGCTGTCGTTGTCGCTGTTGTTGTCCCTGTTGTTGTTGCTGTTGTTGTCGCTGCTGTTGTTGTTGTTGCTGCTTCTGTACGCCACGGCGTCAACACCAACAGTGGCTGCTGCAGTGCGGTGAGGCATCATCATCATCATCATCGTTAGTAGCAGCATCAGCAGTAGCATCGGGCACAGTTACGGCCTTCGGCGGATGATCGCTACTCTACCCCGGCGAGCCGGCAAGCGGCGGGCGCGATGATGTATAATGAGATGTATCCCCCGCTGTATCCTCCCCTCATTGCTACAACGCGCGAGCGGCGACAGCCGATTGGCCCCGCCAGCCCGTGGACCCTCCCACATGCGCTGACTCCGCCCCAGCGCCAAGATGAAACAGCGGTAGAAGAAACACATCCGAGGCGCGCCGTGCCGCGCCTCGCCTCGGTCAGGCTGCCACGCTCAGACTGATCCGAACGAAGATCTCGAGAAGTTCTCGGTCGCGCTCGAACAGACACACAGCCCGTCAGCCAGACAGTCAGTCCGACACATACGCAGAGGGAGGGAGTGGAGAGAAGAACCGAGAGAGCCATAGAGAGCGACAGAGACAGAGAGGGGGGAACGAAGTCGAACACTGCAGTCAGGTTGGTTGCAGAAGGGCAGCCAGTCACAGACCCAACTAGTTACAGATACCGACGACCGACCCAGAGGCGTACAAGCGGACCTATCGTACGGTGCTCCTCGGTGAGGACGAGGTCGACACTCTGTGCTGCATGTATGTCTAACTGGCAATCTGGCTGGATACAAGACGCGGATGCAACGCGGCCGACGCCAAGCAACTTTAACCACAGAGACTTGGGCGAAAATCCTTCTTCTTCTTTGTTGGTAATCGATCGTGCGTCGACGGGACTACAAGGCATTGGCGTGACTGGCGGACGCAAAAAGGCTTTGAGAAGGGCAGCGTGACCAGCGTGCTGGCCCTAAGCCCCCAAGTGTAGGTAAAAGCCAATCGTTGCTGTCGCTTCAGCTGCTAGTGGTGGTAGTGGTGGTGGAACAGGCAGTTAGCGGCTGATTAATTAGCTGAGGAATTAGCTAATTGACCGCATCGCACCGTGTAAACTGGTCAGTTGTGTCTCAAATCTGAATTTCAACCCAATGACCCAATTGCCATAGGTCTGGCAGCAGCAAGCGCAGAAGTAAACGGAACCCGGTGTTTGTGATGAATGGCCTCACTGCGACAAGACCCTCAAATACTAAGAGTTCAAGAATTTCAACAAGCTTAGCTCGGAGCGGACTTCTGTGACATAAAGAAAAAAAAGAGGAAGGGAAGGAAAATAGAGAGCAACAGAGTGCTTTCTGGAGTGTCGCGGCAGATCTAATACATCTGCTAGTTAGAATCACCTCTCTACACAGCGCAAGAAAGGAGGTCGACCGGCAAAAGCAAGCCGTTAGGTAAGTGGCTTCTTCTCGTTGGTGAGCATGTGTCGAGAACGTTGCAACTCATTCTAGTACCAGAGTCCATATAAACTATAATTGTAGCCAGTTCTCTAAGCACTACACAGATGTACACAACAGTAGAACCGAGAAGGGCAACTGGCACGTGTGCGCGACCTATGGTCGTAATATTGCTGTTGAGGTTCTGTGTAAGGGGATTCCTCGACTAAAGATGCCGTGTATCCAATACATCTTGTTAACGAAATGACATTATCCATGCGCGCACAGACTCGGCTCAGCATGTGTCCTTAGCACTATCCTTCTATCCGTATATCTTGCGGTCGTACTTCGGTACCGATGCCTCGTTTCTGTTCTGCATTCGAAGTGGCATAGGCAGTTAACCCGTTTAAAAACCCGTTTACCGTTAACAACTGCTGGCTTTTCTCGCTGTTCCCGCTTACTAACAACAACAACAGCAAAAACAATGACAGCAACAAAAACAACTCCGGGCAAAAGTAAAACGTACGCTACGTCAAGTAGGCGCAATGGTTGCTGCCGGAGCTGCGGCCAAAAAAACACTAAAAATAAATATAAAATCAACAATACCAACCGACATTAGTGACACACTCTCAGTATTGAACTACAGAATCAACAATAAGAATAATAGTGCGCTCCGCAAATAACCGACGCACAACGGGCAATGCGTGAGGCGCGCGTTTATCGTTCAGAAGATGGCTTAAGAAAGTATCTGGATGAGACGGGGTGAGACTATCGGTAAACACCCCTTGTCAAACTTTACTTTTCATTGACCACTGGCAGGGTGGTTACCGTTTCGGACTATTGCTGCGGCGCTTGCGTAATACCTTTTTATTTATTTATTTAAAATTCACCCTGTTTGGGTATGTAAATACAAACATGGTATATATAACAAACATGGTAAAATGAGTTAAGAGCATTCTCGCTCAAGTTGAGAAAGCGACACGGATTCCGTACAATCAGGTAGGTGGTAGAGGGGACATGGGCCGCCACAACGACGGCATCTGCAGTCCTCCTTGGGTTCATGAAACCCAGCAGACCGGCATAGTAGATGATGAAATCCGTGAACACTGTAGCGAGTAGTGAGGTGACGACATGGCCGGAGAGCGTCCTTCCAGGCCTGGTTAGTCATAGCTGGTGATAGATAAAACTCTCTGGGAATTAGAGACACTTTTTGAGAATACTCATGCCGAAACGTTTCCAGAGCGACTGTCTGCGGCAAATTAAAGCGGTCTACGAGTTCATCAATAAATGATACTGAACCCGCGAGCATGTACACTAATCTGTTGCGCGAATTTGACGGAAGGCCAAGTACTCGCTTCAAGAAGGCTGGCTTCACCCTATCCAACTGCCATAACTGCGAAGTGCTAAGATGCTTCCATGTCACTTGAATTCCGTATGCAGCTACTGATGCCACTTTGAGCGTAAATAATGTCATCGCCGTCCGGACGGACAACTGTGTTGGGTTTCTGATACCCGCTGCCGCGATAAGTGCTTTTCTACAACGCTCAGTTACATGCTGTGAAAAAGTTGTACCTCGAGACGAGAAAATTACCCCGAGATAGCAAAAGGTCTCTACAAACTGCACTTGCTCACCGTGAAATGATGAGATGATCTGGTAATATTCAGCAGAATCCGTACTGACCTGCAGGCTGCTCTTTGCACACTGGATGAATATTTCTCGCAGAATGGCCTCATAGTAAACGTGTCAAAAACCAAGGCTGTTAAGTTTCGGCGTGGCGGGCAACGAGCCCGCGCAGATAAACTGCGATTTCACGGTGAGCAAGTAAGACCTTTTAGGGTTTGGTAGGGCACACGTTCGTGATTTTTTTTTCAGCAGTGTATTTACCCCTCTCATCTTCGTTGGCGTAACCTGATGAGCTGGCCTCTTTTTCCCACTATAGTCTTAAGCACATCGTTGTTGGGAGGAAATTTGTTCCTTAAGTGCGAGTTCACCCACAAACTATCGATTCCTGCCATACGCGAAGACAGACAAACGACACACACACACGACCGTATTGGGTAACATTCGCATGCAGAGGACAAGGAATGTTGTACCAACAAAAATAAGTACCACCTAATAGGTACAAGACCCTGTCAGAACGGAAAACGTCAACATTGACGGGTGTGTGCCATAACAATAATGATGATACGATACAACGATAATGGGAAAGACCTGAGCGAATCTTATCAAAGTGAGCCACAGTAAATTTTTGATAACCGGCGTAGTTCCAAGTGCCCATAATCTCCTTTCTGAGCATTGTGCAACATATGCTTGCCTGCCAGCTATCCAGCGTGGCTTCTCTTTACGTGACAACCCGTGTGAAGAAGAAGATGATGTTCCTTTAAAGTCTTTAGTAATGTTTTTATTAGGCTATCACGGGAAGGGTGTTCTTAACGGTTCTTAATTGTCTAACTGCCACTAAATATCCTTCTACTAAACTTTGCTGTGTGTAACCTTACGTCCGTCTGTAACGGTTCAGGGTACGTAAACATTCATGAAGGCGGAGTTGTTTTCCTTCTGCCCCGCAGTAGTTGTTGTTTGTTCTGGTGTAGGTCTCCATGTTTCTTACAAATGCTACGTGTTGTGCGGCAATCCGTTCCCCAGGCAATGCGGGCTGACTGTAAGAGCGACAGTTCGGTTAACTTCGCAGAAGTCTAACTGCTACCAC
Organism: Dermanyssus gallinae; assembly: GCA_003439945.1. Classification (NCBI taxonomy): domain Eukaryota; kingdom Metazoa; phylum Arthropoda; class Arachnida; order Mesostigmata; family Dermanyssidae; genus Dermanyssus; species Dermanyssus gallinae. The sequence continues at coordinate 326,267 of QVRM01000534.1, forward strand.
TGCCGCCCCGTACTGGCTACTGGATTTCAGGTCATCGCCGAAATTGAGTTGAGGGCAGGTCACGAAGCAGCAGCCTGCGCCAAACGCCAAAACGGATCATCGTCTAACCTGTCAGCCTTTCGTACGTGCCAGTAAGGCGGCCGATTTTTGCCCCATTTGTAACAATGGCCGACTGCCCGCTTGTGCGAAGTAGCGGAGCTACAACTCCACCAGGCGAGAAGGGTGTTCGCCGTCCGAAGTGTGCTCGTTGCCGAAATCACGGCGTCATCTCGTGGCTGAAAGGCCACTCCCGCCATTGCCAGTTTCGGGACTGCGCGTGTGCGAAGTGCAATCTGATCGCCGAACGCCAACGGATTATGGCCGCCCAGGTTGCTCTGAAGCGACAGCAGGCTGCTGAAGACGCCATTGCGCTCGGTGCGTAGACCTAAATAAAACTACAGCAGAGAAACGGCGATACGCCAACGCGTCGCTAGGCTAACCGGTCAACTTTTACAGGTTCTTCGTCGCATTGACCCTGGCCTCAAGTAAGCCGGGGTCAGGCACTCAGCTAGCAGAGGGTAGGCTAACAGAGAAGGGCAAATGATCATAAGGACCTATGCGTAGATAAGTCACCTTTCTCATCATTCTCTACTTTTGAATGTACCGGGTAATTATGATGATGATGATGATGATGACGACAAAAATAAGATGGCTAGATGTAGTGATCGCTTTATCAAATTAGTCTCTCCTCTTGATGATCGGATCGGCCATCCCAGTTCCTGAGACTGTAGAGCTCAGGAAAATTTGCGCACATTGCGCAACAACAATGCGATACGGGACTAATTGTTCGCGGACCTATCAAATGACAGCCATCGTAGTTGTGTTCTGCTGAGTGAATACGGTGTGTTGGGTTTTTGGGGTATACTTTGTTGTAGGCTGGGTTGCCGGAACCACCGCTAGTCACATTTGCGGGCTAGCTTAACTTAGATCGATGCTAGGCAACTTACCTTAGATAACTGCGAGGCTGCTAAGCTAATTTAATTTGGGTAGGTGCTAGCCTAGATTAACATAGATAGCCGCTAGGCTGCTAAGCTAACTTAACTTGAGTAGGTGCTAAGCGATATTAGCATAGATAGCAGCTAGGCTAGCATAACTTAGATAGCTGCTAGACTAGCGTAACCTAGATTGTTGCTAGGCAAGCTAAACCTAGATAGGTGCTAATCTAACTTAAGGTGGTAGGCAAGGTTACTTGAGTAGGTGTTAAGCAAGACGAACAAAGATAGCTGCTAGGTTAGCTTAACTTAGATAACTGCTAGGCTAGCTTAACTTAGATAGCTGCTAGGCTAGCTTGAGCTTAGCTACTATAGCGCGCTTTGTAAAACCTCAGCATTGCTCAGCGGATAACTCGTTTGTCAACTTTTTGTAGGTCTTCGCGCCGTTGCGACAGGATCGTCGTTGGAGTACCTTCCACCGGGCCCGATTTTCGGCCTGCCTTTGGCGGCCAACGCCGTGTCGGCGAAGAAAGCCCAGATGCAGCATCAGCGTCGGAAGAACCTCGACGACGGCGGAGACCGAGCTGAGGAAACAAACTCGGCCGACGGACACAACTGCACGATGTCCGCCGCTTCGGCCGACAGCAACCGGTCGGACGACAACGACTCAAGTAAGTAGGCTGCATCGTCGTCGTCGTCCTTAAACGCTTCGTTTGTTTCTCATAGTTGGTACCCGTCAACATTGGATATCGCTGTCCAACTCTACATTGGTCCATCTCAATCCTATCCTCTCCCCCCCCGCCCCCCTTCAGAGTTCGGAAGTGTTTGGCACTACTTCGACACTACCATGGGAGGGTAGCCTGGTGTTTAACCGGCTCTCCTGGATTTTGTCGTGGCCTCAGTTCACAAACCCGGGATGCGCTAAGGCGTTCTACGGACGGAGATGAGGCTGCCCCGAAAGAGACTGGGTTGCCGTAGCCCCTTTCTGGGCACTCTCATCTCGTCCACCCGATGACACATGCGTGCCTCCGCAACGTGCACGGCGAGCGTCCTTCAGCCGCGTCTTTTTGCGCATAATAGCGACTAAACTGCCAAGGCGGCATCCTCCATCATGTGGCCGACAATAAAGACCCTGTCAATCCTTCCGCGTGGCAATACGTTGAGTTTCTGCGGAAATGTCTCTGGGCAGAGCAGAACGAGTTCGTATGATCAACGTGCGCACGTAGCCTTCGGTCCGTAATACCAACGTCGGAGGTCCGGTACGAACGATCGGGCCCAGTTCGCTCGAAGCACTCGGCACTCCAGAACCGGGCGTGGCCCATTCGAGCCCACGAATCAAGCGGCGGCCAATCTCGTAGCACTAGACAACAATCTGTTCAGAGCATCCCTGAAGTGCGCAGAACATTTCCTTCTAGTCTCCGTTCAAAGGCAATGGACCCAGTTTAAAGGGCGTACTTTGATTTGTTGAAGAAAAACGGTAGAATTTGTTGTTTAGTCTGTCGTTCATTCGACAACAGTCGCACTAGTCGGGCGTAGACAAAGATTTCCGGCATATTGATCAGTGCCCTTTGTCCTACTCTCCCTAATGAGCTCGCAACTACTCTACTATCTGCCCACTCCGTATAGAATTAAAAGCATTCTTTAAAAATATTGTTTTTAATGCTAGACTATCCTCCGCCTCTCCGTCAAGGGGGGGTCGAATCACCGTGAGGTATATCGTCCATACACCAAGGAGTGAACACGTTGAGGTATTTACGGTTTTGAGGTATCCACGTGACCCACCAGGGGGAGGGGGGCGTGATGGATACCCATCTCGTCTGTGTGTCTCTAATTACCAGCCTGCTGAGTAGATGCGCAACACCGTAAATGTGTCCTGCTAAACATTCGGCACGACGGTAAATCGTCCTCTTGACGGATTACCTACTCAGAAAGTGAAAACCAATGATTATCATCTGTATCCGCTGGGTACTTGTTTGACTCGCACGATCTATATGTAGGCCACGAAATACCGATGGTAGCTTCGTCTATATCGAACCTTTCAGACTGAGGCAACTCTATCTCTCTCTCTTCTTTCATACTTTTAGCGATGCTGTCGTTCTGCGTCATCGTTGAAATGTACTTTAAACTCAATACTTGGAAGTGGCAGACGAATAGTGATGCCGCAGCTTCCGAAAGGAAACTTCTGCATTCATTTCATTAATTCAATCAATTTGTCTGCAAGCAGCAGTCACAAAATCTGTAGTAGCCGCTAGTAACGGCAGTTACGTCCAGGTTGAAGTCCCGGGAGTAACAGGTTGCCTATTGAACTGCAGCATTCTGTACATCTCGGATGGTCAGCATAGATATAGATTGGCTGAATTGTCTGGAATGAGAACCTTTGCCTGTTTCATTCAATTTTTTCGTCGCTTTCTGATTATATATGCTCGTTTGTTCATACACAATGCCGGCTTGGCCACTGTACTGCTACTAAGAAGAAACATGACCGATTGCCTACACGCACACTTGCTTGGTCGTTTTGATCTATTGCTGTGCGGGTTTTGAAATAATAATTATTATTATTGTTATTAAACGCTGCATTGTTCTTAAACGTTGCGAACGTGCTCGCTGTACATTGCATCGCAGATGGGTCTCCAGAACATGGTAGACAAAAAATGTTTAATGCTTATTTTTATGTCACATAAACATCACGTAGGAAAGATATTAAAAAAAAAACAAGTGACTTCAAGATACTGCCTAAGTAACACCAGTCGTACGCGTGCTATGTGGATAAACGTCTTCCGCTCTCGCATAAGCCTCACTTGTGCGTGTGTGAGCGCGCACCTCATTCGAGTTTTCAAATAATAAGACGCAAGAACCTGTGATCAGGTCGTTGATAGTAGTCTTTCACTAGCCGACGCTAAGAACAAGTGAGTTCGATTATGCCCAGCCCTTGCCCCCCCACACACGAACCTTAAAGAGATTGCTTTCACGGCCGTATCGAGAGGAGTCACCTAGAGGGGGCAAAGCACAGTCTTGGTGACAGCATTAGTACTAGTAGAAACATTGGATACGGCACTTGGCACGCGGGGGGGTTGACGCGTGCCAAGTGCCTATGGTAGGTCCGTAATGACTTAGATAAATAAAGCTTGGCCAGCCTCAGCGCCCAGATGTTTTTCGATAAAATTCTTTCGATGCGCAGAGTGACCAAAGCAATGCGTGTATGTATACCCTACAGCAGAACGACAGCTAGCTGTCATGTCGTATACGTACTACGTCAACAATTTCAGCAAAATAATCGTATTCATTTAACTGGCGTAGGCGCTGGCATACACAGCATATACACATCTAATTAGATTACTAGTTATACTACATTTGTCGTTCACAGACGACAAATTTAGCTACTTCATGTTGTTAGTCCGTTCGCTACCAAGTACAGTATCTCTGCTCGAAGAGCCACACCTTTAAGCCGAAAATACTGAACAATTTGTTAGTTGAATATCTAGAAGAGATTTTATCATGAATGCACGCCTTGAAGTAGGCCGTAAGAATCACTTAATTATCGTCTTAAAGAGTAACACAAGTGTGTGCCCTAAGAGTTTGTTTTATTTACAACGGTCCCTGGGTTATGTCCTATATCGAATAGTCAAATCACTCAGTTTTTGTTCTGCATGTCCCAGTCTTGTGGATACATCAGTTGTTTTCAAATAAGTAGGCGCGATCATGTCGGGCCGTGTGCACCGCAACTACCCATATGCCAAGCAAATGTTTCATTTTGTATGCTCTATGGATGCATTGAATGACATTTCTATAAACGCTTCTGGCGTATAGTACATGCACTGGGAAGTACACTGTTCTAGAGAGAAACAGAATGCAATAGATCGAAAAACAAGCGTTCACATGTTAATCTAGCAGGAATATAGCGGCACTTCAGTGCGACGCGACGCGGGTGGTAAGAGACACGTTTTGGTGTGCTTCGCCTAAGCGGCCCCGCTACGTTACCCGGTGGCGGTCGCCGAGTGACAAAGGAGCGTGCTTAACGCCAAGCGTGTTGCTCAGAGACGACGAGAGGTTCACACGTTCAGTGAATGCCGGCGATATGACGCCGACGCTGCTTTCCGTGTTGATGGCACTTGCTTACTGTGTGAAGCACTTACTGTCTATGAGGTGATACCCGTACATATTTATTTAAGTATGTTCGTGTAGGTTTATATATATATATATATATAATTGTGTCTACGTCTATACACATGCATATGTATTAATAACTACTAATACTAATAATTAAATATATCTTTTTATATAATTGATATATATATATATATATATATATATATATATATATATATATATATATATATATATATATATATATATATATATATATATATCAATTATAATTATGTTTATTTCATTCAAATTGAGTATATACATTATTATACATTTCAAAATATTTCTTTATGAACCTCTATCTTCTTCACGCTTTCGACGAGGGAAGTAGTGTAACGATTTTCGGTCCAGCGCTGTGCATCCCACTGCATGGTACTTGGCACACCTCTGCAGGCAGAACCGGCAGATGCGCAACTCGTACTCCTCGTGAAAGGTTGCGTTTGAACATACCAGGTAGTGATAACCATGCACTATTTACCTAGTGTATACGTGGCATGTGGCGTACATTGTCACATGCAGGACCAGACCAAAGGTGCAAGGCATTGAAAACGTCTAAACCGCCGACCTCCCGTCTGGCCTGTTCGACTTTAGCTTCCCACTCCGAAATAAAACATTCGTAAGGTAATGTACGCGGCATATTCGGCGTTAGTTAATTAGCAGCCGGTGGACAGCCTGACATGAGGTATACAAAGCGGCTCCTTGCCCGGATAGGCAAGCAAAGCACTTGCTTCATATATAATGAAAAACATCTTTCAAGCTAGTTAAAACCCGCCAGCGTGAAGTGATTTCACACCCTATTAAGACCATACCTTAGCCCCGGAACAATCTTAAGCATGAAGAGCCTCACTGCTGAGAAAACGGACAGCCTTCGGACATTGCCTACTTCCCCGTAACTACAACCAAGATACTAGAAAGAGTTAACAAACTCCAATGGTTGGCCGCAGCAACGTATAACGTCTCTGGCAGCCAGTCGACCTCCACGCCTGAATTGCATGGCTTTGGCCTTCCTGGTGTTTATCTCAAGTCCCTTCGAGACAAGGAACGCCTCTATCAGAGAGGTAATGCGCTTGATGGCACCTAGGTCACGATGAGCGACCACGATATCACCTGCATACATCAGCACTACGGCTTATTGGTACTCCTGTCGGACGTAACCGACGAAGTCAGCAAGGAGAAGTGTAAACGAGACGCAGCTTAGCGGGTCTCCTTGCGGAGTTCACACTTACCAACAAGGTGTACTCCTCAAAGAAACTTGCTATCATACTCAGGAGAGAGCCACCCACTCCTGTTCGTTGGAATGCTTCAACCAGCCGATGGGGAGGGTTTTTTCAAAGGCTTTGACGAGTGTTACCAATCAATAAAGACTGCACACAGATGACCTTTGGGTTGTGCCACAGCTCGCTCAATTTCCGACTAAAGAACGTGGATTGCATCACGGTCTCTCCTAAAGCCGAATTGCCCCGGTGGAAGTGCCTCGTCAGCCACGTGCTCAATCCGTCGAATAACCAAGTAACCAAATAACCAAAACAGAAAATCTTCTGAAAATCAACAGAAAAGAAAGTCTGGCGACATGTCAGACTTTAGGCAACCGCCCCCTCTTTATAATTTCTTTCATTAAAGAAATCACAAAGAGTTTCTGCCGAGAGAGGAAGTGACTGGGTCCAATGCTCATAGCAGACCTGAGCGGGCCCTGAGCTCTTTCTCTTCGGGAGTGACCGTAGGACCTGACACACCTCCTCCACCCCGAATGGCAGATTCATGTTGTGCTGCTTCAGTCTAAGCGGATGCTGTACGATTGGAGATACGACCGCAACGTCACGATTGAATAATATATTAGTTAGGTAGCTCTTTACCTGCCTGTCGCTAAGCGCGTTCACCGCCCTACGGGGTCGCACGATGCAAATTGAGGGTCATTCAGGGAGTATTGTACTTCTTTCGAGGTTTGATAGAGCTCGACAAGAACATAATTTTTCCCTATAGAGGGAGGACGCGGAAACGTCTTGTTTAGGAGAGAGAGTGAAGTTTATAAAAGTAGTTATTCAGTTATTTTTCTCCTACATAGTTGTGCGAAATCTACGTTTGCGGGAGAATTAGTCAACGCATGAAGGAATTCGCGATTACACCGGCGTGTTCGGAGGAAAATTCTGCAGAACGGAAGACACTTCATTAGCTTGCGTAGCAAAAAGCGAATACCCAGATTAAGGAAAGTCATGAGAAGTCGATATGCTGTTATGTCGTACGTTAACGCCTTTTCGTGAAAAATCGTAAACTTTTTCCATTACGACCAAAAATGTATGTCCAAAAGAAGACTCTCACGCAATAGCAAATTTAATGCCCACCACATTAGTACCAAAGTGATGATGCTGCGTTACGTAGTTGTCAAGTCACTAAACTTTTTCGATAGCCATATCGAAAGCGAAGACATGCATATTTGCATAGGACGTATGAGAAAGTTAGGTACATATTTTGAGGTTTGGTAGAACTCAGCAAGAGAATAATTGTTCCTAGTGAAAGGAGGGATCGGAAACGTCTTGGCAATTTTTTACGGTTCTGAACGTAAAAACTTGCACGTAAAACATAGCAACTATGACAGTCGAAAACGCTTAGTTACTTGACAACTACGCAACGCAGCACCATCACCTTGGTACTAAAATGATGGGCATTAAATTTGCTATTGAGTGAGAGTGGTCTTTTGGACGTACATTTTTGGTCGCAATGGAAACATTTTACGATTTTTCATAAAAAACCGTTAAAGTAAAATATGGACTTTTCATGACTTTCCTTAATCTGGGTATTCGCTTTTTACTACGCAAGATAGTGAAGTATCTTCCATTGTGCAGAATTTTCGAACACGCCGGTGTAATCGGATCCTTCATGCGTTGACTGGTTCTCCCGCAAACGTAGATTTCGCACAACTAAATACTGAATAACTACTTTTATAAACTTCACTCTCTCTCCTAAACAAGACGTTTCCGCGTCGTCCCTTTATAGGGAAACATTATTTTCTTGCCGAGCTCTATCAAAGCTCGAAAGAAGTACAATACTCCCTGAATGACCCTGTATATATATATATATATATATATAGGTAATTCGGTATGCAAGGAATTTGTTAAACCTCTTCTTGCTCCGAGATTTTCTATTATTAAGAGAAATAAAAACTTAGCCCACTGCTAAACTCAGTGGGCAAAACTCCACGAAAGCTACCGCGAAAAAATGCAAAACATGGTGGCTATTTTTTTCGTGCTGACTATATTCTGTACTGTATCTATTATAACCTCACGTAGTACCTTACGTACCTAACAAGATTGCAAGGATGTAATGAAGCTTAAGTGTGTGAGAGTGGCTTGGCTTGGCCTACAGCTAAATTTTAACTAACTGTCAAAAGAACAATTTTCCTCTTCGTGACTATAGATTTTGAAATTCGACTGGTAATTACGCTAGAACAAGATAATGATTTCTGTTTTTAAGGCGGAGACAATATTTAAAACCGTTGCGCCATCTCGTCACTCTATTTCCCTGGTTTTTTTTTTCCCAACAACGATATGAAGAGATTTGAAAAATATTCATGTTATTCTATACAAGAAATTGGCTCTAATAGCTGTTCTAGTGTATGTAGTCTGTCTCGCTGCCTATGTCTGAACGGAAGAACTTACTGTAACAGTTTACAATAACAGACATAAGCAAGGTTGCATTCGGTGTAAGGCAAACTAATCCGCTCTCTTTAGTCCTTGATAATAGGAGATTACAGAATAGAGAGCACACTTCCAAAACGTCCATTCAGCAAGGGTATTTGGTCCTACCCAGGGATAGGCATGATTAAAAATCTCTAGGTATACTTTAAGGAATCTATTTTAATAAACAAAAAGTTAGCTTAAAAAAACATTTACTGATATATATATATATATATATATATATATATATATACATATTCACCTTTTATTATGTATTTAGTTTTATTAGTTTGTTTTTTATAATTTAATGGCACTCGTTTTAACTCGACCTGTATACAACTCCACACGAGAGAGAGAGATAAAGCTAGGAGAAAGGGCGAATAAAACATGGCCACCAGCTAGCAGAATATTCTAAACGGATAATGGTAGGCTAGGATAGCCTGCCTTTTGAAGTGTAAATTCTTTTTTCCAGCAACTTTCAAAAAAAGGCAACGCAAACATGTGAATAACAACGCAAATCAAGCTTTGTTATGTGCTGTAGAATAACGCTGGCGTGAAGTCATGACGAGTTCGTTTTGATCGTACCGTGAAGCGTAGATAGATATATTCTCTCGTCGTATACTATGGCAGTCTACAACTGTCTGCAGGACAGCGACTGAAGTTATTATCTGCCTCACATGTTATGTTCTTTAAAAAACAGCCTCACGGTTGACGCGCAAACAGGATGACTATGACTTGAATATATATATATATATATATATATATAAGAAGTGAGACATTCACTGTAACCACAAAATGAAATAAAACTATTAGTATAGAAGTGAGACGTGTAAGACATGTCACTTTATAAGCTTTATCGATATCTATGTATACTTCACACAAAACATGACGAAAACGCACATAGATGAGTGGATTAGATCAAGGTCAAATAAAGAAGACCTTTGAACCTTTTGAATCCGCGTAATAGTGGGCAGCAAAATAGCAGACAGAACTATATTCGTAGTTACACATAAGCGAGCTATCGCTTGCAGACTATGTCGTAAGACTACTTCGGCGGATCTTACGTTCTAGCCGTTCCGTGTGAAGTTTGTTGTTGTTTTTGTCATAGTTGTTGCTGCTGCTGTTATGTGTACCACTGTGGTCGTTGCTTTCGTCTACGTCATTGTGCTCATTTCGTCCCCTTGTCAAACTGCGTTCAACGTCACTGTGCGATTTTTCGAAACAGTGCTGCCTGTCTCTGCCTGGACGACTTAAAGCGCCACTTAACGGAGTATTAGCAAGCAGCCATGAAACATTGCCCAGCGGCGCCTTAGTGTCGCTGTTTTGCGACCGCTGTTGTTGTTGTTGTTGTTGTTGTTGTTGTTGTTGTTGTTGTGTTTCCAATTAATTGTGTCATGAACCACTAGAAGGAGAACACTCGAAGCCGATACCGGCGGACTAAAACCAAACCCGTTGCATTGTTTCAACCTGTCGAAAACAGAAAGATGCTCATTCGTTCACACGTAGGTCTGTATGTTAGCTTGTCGCCCGTAAGCGTCATCGGCATCGGCATCGTCAGCCCAAAATCACGGCTTTCAACAGCTCAGCCGGCGAACAGTGCAGCGTGCAATGAATGATCCTACCGAAACCGAGAGGCCCAGCCGCGAGGGGCCAAAAGGGGTTGACAAATCTCGATTGACCCCATGTGGTGTTAGACGGAGACGCGGCGCGACGTTCACCACCGTGTATCATCACACCATACTATATGGCCACAGGCGTTAATCGCGAGCTCACGCGAGAGGTCGGCCGTACAAACTGTTGCTTACAAGTCGCATATCCAGCAGGAGGGTGCAGCAACAGCAGCTGGTATCCATTGGCCACCTGCCAAGAGAGCAGTATTGTTGTTCGTTGCATTGTTTTGGCCGACGAAGATAGCCAGCTGCTGTTGCTGCTGCTGCTAAGTCGACGCTACCGAATCGATCGTACAGCGCGAATAGACGTCGTTTTGTATCGCACGCATTGCTCCCAAGCTATTCAGCTGTCTCTTCGGCAGTTTTACACCTACGTTTTTTACCTACAATTTTTCGGGTTGATTTTCAGCCAACATCGACCATCCACAAAATTGCACTTTCGCATTGCTTCGTAAGACGGAGCCCATAAACACAAGTGTACAATGGCGGGGATCGAATTCGAGTACAATATATGTGTCTCCCCTATGGCCGCAAGGCGCACGCGAATGAACCACGCCGCCACCGGGCTTGACCGGCAATTTTACACCAATGTGTGCAAAGCAGGTCGTTAGTAGGCTATGCACACGCTGTGCGTATGTAGGTGCTGTAACGTAAATCAACTCTTTCAACTCTACGAGCGGCACGTACTCGAATAAATTCAATCGGTGTACATTCTGAGTGTGCGCATTATGCAAAAATAAATTTACTATTATACCCGTCCGTATATATATATATATATATATATAGTCTAAGAGTTGAAATAACGCGGTCTACCTCGCTCACCATAATTAGCAAGGTGGGACTCTTGGCGTTAGCCTGCAGAACCACTAGCAAACACGTTTTTTCACCCCGAAGATGGTACGGTACTTTTGTAGCTTGCCACGTCGAAGCTACAGAAAAAGCTATTGCGTGAATGCTTTGCTCTAAACAGAAACCTTTGTGCTTGATTGCCGTTAAATATCTAACTTGCCAAAGGTTCTATCTCCAAATGATGCTTTAGCCTTAGGTGCACCCGTGTCATTTCCACATTACAATACTGAGCACAATGACAGAGGCAGTCGCAATCACGGTTCATGCAACACTAAGTAAACCGTCACATTATATACGTACATTGGACACACATGCACAGTATTGTCACATTGGGGGCATAATGATCACTTTACTGGCTAGGAGTCGGTATCCTATATATCTATATATATATATATACATATAATGTTTTTGTTCTATACTTCGATTACTAGTGCGTATGGCTTCTAGTCCACATATGGCACACGATATCCGTCAATTAGAGTGCGCCGCGAATAGTTTCTACCTGGGATGCAGGCTATCAGTTGTCCCGCATTACGACTACTAATAGAACTACGCGGCGCCGACTTTTTTTTTACAACGATGCTGTCTATTGCTGTCTTTGGCTGTGACCGCAGCAGCAACAGCAGCAGCAGCATGTGGTTGGTGGGTTGGCTGGTAAGGTCGTTGTTCCTTCAATAAGCGCCCCACGCGTCGTTGTTGCTGGCGCCCTTCTTCCACCAAGGAAATGGCTGCAAGGTTATAGGTGATGTAGTCGGCCATCGTGGACATAGATGCGTGCGACACTCCTAGCCACGAATATAGCTGTTGTTGTTATCGTTGTTGTTGTTGCTGCTGTAGTTATTGCTGTTGTTGTTGCGGCTGCTGTAGTTGTTGCTGTTGTTGTTGCTGCTGGTGTAGTTGTGTTGTTGCTGCTGCTGCAGTTGCGTTGTTGTTGCTGCTGCTGCTGCTGCTACTACAACTATTTCTTCTTCGGACAGCTACCGTGAGGTGTTAACTCCCGTCCCTTGAGTGAACGACCGAGGATGATGACGATGATGATAATGATAATAATAATAATGATTATGGTGAAGCTGATGGCGACGACGACGACGACAAAGACGTCGCCACCGCCGCAGCAGCCGCATGAGCTAGCTCTTAGGTTTCGCTTATTTGGTGGCATTGAGAGTTTCCGTTTGGTCACACTTCTCGGCCTTTGCGTAGCATTATTACTATCATCACTACCGCTACCGCCACCAGTGGAGCGGGGAGGGGGCACATGCGCCGGCGCCGGCGGCAGCAGCAGAAGGAAACGCGGTAGAGTAGGGAGCTGAAGAGCCGAGAGCAAACGAGGGCGGCTGAAGACGAGGCTGGCGGCAGGAAGACGACAGCCGGAGTTAAGGAACCCGATCGGTTGGGTAAACATAGGTCTATCTGTTCCTCTCTCTCCCGCTCTTTAGCGCTATCCTTCCGTCTATGTTGGTCGTTGCTTCTCTTCCTCTGCGTTCTTCTCGTACTGTTTTCCCCTCTCTGTGTGTCTCTCTCTCTCTCTCCCCTTCGTTCCTCTTTGTTGTCTCTGCCTGCCTTGTCAGAGTTTCAGCACAGGCGGGGTTTGCTCATGGCAACCACAGTTTCTCCTGTGTCTCCATCATCCCCCCCCCTCCTGCCCCCCCCCCCCTCTATCGTTTATAGCCGATATGGACAGACACACAGCCAGCGATATCCAGTCAGCCATCCAGTTAACCATTTTCAGACAAGCGGCAGGCACATCCGGCTTGCCATGTTGGCCGATGCGTGGATCCTCTGCTCATCGTGCTTCTCCTCAGCCTTGTTTTCCCCATACTGCCTTGGTGGTGGCCTGCTTCTTCCCCGTTGTTTTTCCACTATCCTGGCCTGGCGTCTGTGCTCGTACCCTCCCATTACCCTAGTTCACTTACGCCAGCCTCTACGCCGGTGTAGCTACCCAGACCCGCTCTCTCCTCGCTCGATTCCCGTTCCTCTGTCCGCCGCCGGGGTCGACGGTACTCAATGGTGCTGCGGTGCAAGAAGGCATTCGACGGAACGTATGCACACATGCCCCCCCCTCCCTCATGAGAGAAAGGCAACTTAGAGCCTGAGTACGTCGCAACTACTGCAGGAGTCCTGCGGAGGGGGGGGAGGGAACCGAGCGAGAGGCGCGGGCGGCGGACGTGTGTCTGGGTGTAGGTGTGTACGCACGGGTGTTCGGGCAGTCAGAAGAAGACCGGGAAACGCAGAAGGGTATCGGGAACCGCTACCCTTCACGGTTACGACGGGAAACTAACCGATCGACCGCCCGCCCGCCCGTTCGGCGGGTCAGCTACACCCAATCAGCTACTCGCATAGCTCCACCCACCCATCCAGCCAGCCAGCTACCCACCCACTGTTGGCTCCTTGGCTGGAAACGGCGGGCTCTTCATCGTGGTCGGCCTTCGTATCGGCCTCAGCGTCGCCACTGTAGCTGAATCTCATGCAACAGCTGCATCGGCGGCAGGCAGAACAGCAGCAGCGGCGGCGTAGTTAGCTCCTGTCGTGGAATTGTCCTCTTGTGGGCCTTCGAGGGTCATAGAGGTTGGGAGCCTCTTTAGAAAGGCCAAAATAGCCCACCCGTCGTAGGCCACCCCTTGTCTAGAATTGCCAGTCGACCCGCAGGCAGACGTTAACTAATGTTCAGCAAATACGTTCACGAGCAAAATAATGCATGTGCAAATGAGGTGAAGAATCGATCGAAAGTAAACGGCATAACGGAGATTGTTTAGCATCGAGAGACCATTTATTTACATGCTTCTTAGTATAATAAGCGCTGCCATTAGCAGCAGTTTCTTCATTTCTGTGTACGGACAACGCGTTAGATCAGATGATATAAGGTACAGAGCTGCAGAGACATCACTATAGAAGGCTATGAAAAGTCTCGTTACGACAAACAAATGATCGCCTCAAGGTGAAACAAGCAATAAGCTCAGAGGACTGGTGCATATTCTCGGTCGTTTAGCTTTGAAGAATCTTGTACTTGGATTAGCCCTGCGTGCTTTTAGTTCAGTAGTTTGTGTGAAAGGTAAATCAAAGCGCTTATTCCAAGAAACACCTTGTGTTTACCTAGAATATCGTTTACCTATGCATAGCTGCACGTCTAATAAGTTTAGTTCGATTAGCTCACCGATGCAAATAAAACTACTATTACTTAAGCAGACAGACTTTTCTTGCACATGAGAGTGCGAGTAGGATTTAAATTGATCCAATTACTACTAACGCTGGTCCCTTTCTCTTTCTCTCTCTTCCTCTCTCTCGTTACATTTCTGCTCTGTGGCGTTGTCTCTGCGCGGTTGTGCCTATACAGACTGCGGCGTATCGGACTCGGAATCGAAACGGGCGCGACTTTCGGATACCCAGAGTCCGCCTGTGGCGTCGTCGTCATCATCGCCCGTTCCGCCAAAGTCTCGAGGTGAAGTCGATGTCGACTCAACAACGCCCCCGGGTGCCCCGGGCGACCAACTGGCGATACTTCGCCGGCTATTCCCGCATCTGAAAGCGACCCTACTCCAGCTGCTACTGCAGAGCTTTAACGGCGACCTGGGCAAGGCGATCGAGTACATCCTCAAGTTTGACAACTCGCTCCACATGTCGGCTGCCCAGCACCAGCACCATCATCATCAACAATTGATTTTGTCCACGACGACTACGATGGCCGAGGAGGCGGCGGCGGAGGCGGGGGCGGGAAGACACGAGACGACGCCCACCTCCGGAGCGTCTTCGCCAGTGACGCCCGGTATTGAAACCGCTGCTGCTGCGGCTGCTGCTGTGGCTGCCGTCAACGGTTCGACAATGCTGACAGGCGCAGGAAGCGCCTCGACAACGTCTGTAACAACAGCAACAACAACAACGTCGACGACAACAGCAACAACCAGGGGCAGCGCGTTTCGACCTCTGTGGAATCCGTTGCTACCGAGGCTTGCCGATCATCTGCCGCCATACCCGCTGTTCCCGGTGAACGGTATCGGTATCGGTCTTGGCTACCCCAACTGTCCACCAGGCTGTGTCCAATGCCCACCACCGTTTCTACCCCTCATGGCGACGGGACCACCCGCGTCGTCGACGACGACTACGACGACGGCTGCTGCTACAACGGGGGGCGGTGTCATCGGTGGCGATGATAAGTGGATCCCACCATCCGATGAGCTGCTAGCACGTGACTCTGACTAGAACACGAGCATTCATTACTAGCTACTAATCACTTATTAATTCAGCGGAACAACACGGCGAGCCTCCTGTGTGTGTGAGTGTGTATCTGTGGGTGTGTGTGTGTGTAGGCCTAGACGATCTATTCTCCTTTCCGAGCGCGAATCAGCAAGCAGATGTGTCCAGTGTATTGAATTGCAAATGAAATTATATATATAAGCATATCTTGAGCATTTCTTGTTTACGTTTGCTTAAGTGTTCATATATATCTTAGCTGTATAGAATTATTAATTAGCTAAACTCAGACAAACTCTATCCCAACAAACCCTATAGTGTGAGTAAGTAAATAAATGGCACACTGTTGCCCATTACGCGACCTTCCTCGGTCGTCATGCGAAATGACAATCGTTTCTTATCTTTTTTATCCTTCTTGTTGTTGCCACCACTAGCCTTCTGCTTGTGGTTCCACCTCAACACAGCAGGCCCTACCCTTTTTGTAGTTGTTGGAGCCAAATTGTAGCGACCTCTGTTCGTCTTGTCAGCTAGCAACACTAACAGAAGTAAATCGTGCGTTTTGTCATCAGCAAATGGATGGCAATTTTTCGTGCCCTCCATGTAGATTAATTGCCAACGCCACGGGAGAAGTTAAATCTACCCAGCCGGTTGCAGCCTACGGCCATTCTTGTCCGTCTGTGCAAGCATTTAAAGATCTCTCTGGTCGCACCTTCTAACTTTGTTATATTATTAGCACAAGCCACTTAGCCTGCAGGATTCGCTGTTGCTTTGTCCTAAGGTCTTCACTTGTGCCCAAGGTGCAAGTATCGAATGCTCTCTATGAGAAGAGACCCAGGACAAATTCCTTCGCTGCACCCCTTGCTCGCTGTTGGTCTTTTATAGTGTCGTCCTTGAACAGCTCATGGGCCGTATGCTCCTGGCATTCTCGGGCGGCCCAACGGCGTATTATCACGACGTATCGGGGGCTCACCTGAGTGACTTGTTCTGCAGCCTGAAAAATGCTCTGAAACAATTTGTCTGCTCGCCTGTCCGCCAAAACAGGCACGCTCGCCTTTGCTGACAAAAAGGTCTTGGAGGACCTTGTAGAGCTCCTGGAGAGCGTGACCGAGTCGAATTCTCCGAAAGCATAGACCAAGTTGTTTTAGGGGCTCTAAGACTCTTCACCTGGATGCCCGCAGGGGTGACAAGATCAGCCAGATCAAGGAAAGCTTCGCGTCAGTCGACGCACCTATACCGAAGCTGTCCGCACTACTGTCTAAAGGTACTTGCTGTCATTACCGGTGTCGTCGCAAGGATATTGTATTAATACACTAAACTGAAAAAGTGTCCCCCTGTTTATGCTAGATAGCTTCCGCAAGGGAGTAGCTGGGGGTCGGAATGACGTAGCGTTCGCTCATCTTCTCATGCTCACCGAGTTCTCGCCAGGTCTTCGAATGCGTCTCCTCTGCCTCGTAGCGACCCCTCCAGTTGGGATACAGTACGGAATCAGGAGCCGAGACTGCCGTTCATTCTACGCGCAACGTCCTCCAGATGACGCCCAGGTCTACGGTTGTCAATTTGACTTCAAGATCGTGTTTGACACGTACCTCCGAAGCCCGATGCCTCTTCAGACCGGCGAGCATGCGCCTGAGCATGTGCTCTTTCATCATTGAGACAGTAGGCCTGTTGGGACGGGAGGACATGGCCATAACGCGAACAATCGGCCAGATCATCAAGAAGTCGACGAGGCAAGCGATCCAGAGCATCCCTAGGACAGCGCATCGCCATAGAAGTTCACCGCAATAAAGCGAGAATCATTGTCGACATACTACCGAGGGGAGACGGTTTGAGAATCTAGTGTACAATATATAGGGAGTTGACGGACGGTGGACACCCGGCGATGGATACCGGTGTACCATGTGAAACGACCTCAGCACACCAACCAAGCGTTGGTGCCAAACAAAGGAAGCCAGCTTTGCCGCCAGAAACCGGCGCCGAATCTTAGGAGAATACTCGAAATGATGGATTTGTGACTGTTACACCACGAAGAAAAAAATACCCTTTCAAGAGAACAACGAAACTTAGAAAAACTTAAGGAAGATTTATCGACGGGTTCGGTGGGTGCGTTCAAAGTAGTCGTTCGACGAAAGGAGGCGTCAGAGTGCACTGACACAGAATTCCCCGAGGTTTCATTGCTAACTATACACAAGCACATCTTCGCCTTGTCATCTAAGTCCTAATATATCCAGGGACCGAAAGTCGGTCAATGTGTGGCTCCCTGATGCAGAATACACTCTGGAGCTGTTGCCAATCACCAACTTGGAGACCTTTCGGATCTGTCCACTGCCCATCATTATCATCGTTTCGAGCAACGATTCAGGTAGTTTCCAACCTGCCTCACAGGGTACAAAATTCCAAAGGAACTAGCACCGCTTGGGGTCAGCAATGTGAACCGACTTACGTACGCCAACGTCGTTCTGGAATTTCTCAGTCTCCCGAGGACCCTGACCCGCAGCTGCTGCTGCTGCCTGCGCCAAGCTCACTCCCCAAGAGCCAGATCAACTGGGTTGACGGGACACTCACAGCAAACAGCTTGCCGTATCTGCAGCGGACAATTCACAAGAAGGGGCTTACAAGGCATATAGCAGCCAAACATTCATCAGCCTCTCCTAGTTTATTCGCAACTCCCCCCAGACCGATCCATAACAGCACACAACAGACCGCCCGCATCATCGAACATTTCTAGGGTGTAGCGAAGAGGTCAAGACTGTTAAGAGTTGTCCCGAAGCCCGCAAGGAAACTTGTAGCGGAGGCATGGGCAAATGTTCTCGCGGGGGTCAAAGCCGATAATAGCAAATACGGGTGGTATGCGCTGTTCTCATTGGTGCCAGTGGTTCTTCGTCGTCTTCACTCTTGCAACGACGCCCAATCACTCTTCGTCATTATTCGTCATTATTTGTGGGTATTCTCTAGCGGATTGCGTCTAGCCAAGGTCGTATCCCCGGTCACTAAGAAAATTGCACTTTCAAGAATGACCGTGTCCGTCCAGACTATTCACAAGCTTACTGAGGGTGATGCTTCAGGGGCAGCTAGATTGATCGGACCGTCCGACGCCCTGGCTTTTAGCACAGATCACCTGGCAGCCCTATGCGATAAACACCCGCCGGTCGATGGCTTTGCTGCACAAGCCGAACAGCTCACTAGACATTTGGTATATTGATGATGGTGTGCTGAGGAGAGACGCGGACATGGTTGCTGAAGATGTCCGGCGCGTGCTCGAATTTCGCCAGATTTCTGGTTTGGAGCTTAAATTTTTTTAAGTGGTTGTTTTTAAATATAGACCATCCTTCGTCCCCTACGGGCTTTTTTTATATAACCTGAGGTTGAAGGTAAATCTTGCATAAGACACCGGGCGATACGTTGTGTATTCGCCGCGGTAGTGCCAGATTCTTACTGACTAAACCCCCAACCGGTAAGTATCTTGGGGATGCCATCCCGTACTAAAGTTGAATATTACTTCGAATAGCACCCTTGCAGGGACCAGCAGTCGGCGCTTATCGCCAACCTTGTCTTATCCCGCGGTTAGTCCTCAGGTTTGCTGGGCCGCCGTGGCGGCCAGCCGGGCGATCCTTGCCCGCTCCAGGTGGTCCTTGCGTTTCAGCAGCTCTTCCGCAAGCTGGGCTCCTTTGTGCCAGTGCTCCTCCGACGCGCAGATATACCTGACGAAGCCTCTCATTCCGTGTGCGCCGAGCTCTCGGGCTAGTTGTTGATCCATCCGCTCCGCTCGGACGTCCTGGAGCGCACTAGCATAGTAGCAGGGTGTGCAGTGGGGAGTCCACGTCGCAGGCGGGGCACAGTGTACAGCTTTCAGCAATATCCTTAAAATATTGGGATATTGGATAATAAGCCCTACGGGCTTGGAACTCTTTATGTGGTAAATCTTCAATCTGGTTTGGAGCTGAATCCCGAGAAGTGCGAGATCTGCGTTACGGGGGAGAGTGCGCAGACGCCCGACCTCCGTCCACTTCAGGCTTTTTTGCCGGGGTGTGAGGTTACCCTCGACTACGACATGGAACTTCTGGGATTCCCTCTCCGACCGCAAGGGCTCGCACGCGCTCTCAAAAAATGGCAAAACGTGTTAAAGAACGTCGCTAACAATCTCACCCCGCTCGGCGCTCAACGCGCTCTCTTTCCAATTCGCTCGCCGTTCTCAGCCACCAGGGTCACCCACCTTCTCCGCGGTGCTGATCTGAGAGGGCGATTGGACGACCTTCGTCCATTGAATGAGCTAACGCTGAACATCCTCGAGTTCCTCTTTAATTTATCGCTAGCACCACCCCGCTCGAAAATAGGCCCAACTATCGATCTCTAAGGGAGGCCTGAGGATCCCGGATCCACTTAACTCGGCTGGGCCAGCTATAGTCTCTTCCCTTCTTCGATCCGAGAACAATGCTATCGCACTCCTACACAAGGTCGGCGCTGTTCAGTACATGGAGATCTTAAGACGCCTACAAGAGGAACTAAAGACAACTTGTAGTGGTGCCCCGGATAACCCTCGGAGCTAGCACTACTGGGGCGCATTGTTGCACGACGAAGTGTATCGCGGCTTACTCGCGGACGCCATTGACGACTCCACAAATGCTCGTCTTCGGACAGTCGCCGCTAAGCCTGGTTGCGTGCGCTTCGAAGCGCCCCACTGGACACCCTTTTGGACGACGAAACGACCCGCATCGGGCCAGGGCTTCGCCTCGGCTGTGATCTTGTGTCCCCTCACCAATGTGGTCAGCCTGTTGACAAGTTAGCACATCACGGGTTATCGTGCATCATATGTGCCGGACGGCGTTCCAGACATGCCAGTATTCACGACACCTTTAGCCGAGCGCTCCGATCTAGTGAATTTCCCTGTATTCTAGAGCCCCAGGGTCTCCCCGCCGGTGATGGCAAGTGCTCGGACGGGATGACTCTAACCTCTTCAGCCGGGGCAGGATGCTTTTCTGGGACGCCACAGTTACCGACTCATTAGCACCTTCAATGGTCGGTGGGAGGGCGGCCTTAGCAGGTTACGCTAGTAACTTAGCCGAGACAAGGAAGCTTGCGAAATACGCATCAATAGATTACCCACATGAGTACCAACTGCTAACGTTGGAGACCTTGAGCGGCCCAGGCGACGTTGGCCCAGGAGAAAATTGTCGCTCCACTTACAGTCTCCAAAATATTTTTTTATATATATATGTACACATAGGAAGTTCAATCTCTACAGTCATCGACTGGCAATAATTTGAAAACAAACAAATAGAATTGTGATGAAGCCATTTAGTGGACTTAGCTTAACACTTTAGCGAACATACTTAATTTTAGGCTGACCGCCGTGGTAAGGGATCAGGTAATGTTCCGGCCTATTTAGATGGTAGGCTAGGTGTGCCGTACGCGGTCATGATGATAGGTCCCGCAATCGTGTCATCATTGACCCAGGCTGCGGACAGGGTTAAGCAATTTTTGGACAGTGATGAATGGGACACTCATCACGTTGAACCTCAAAGGCTAGCCGACGCAATGTCGTTGATATTTGACACTCCTCCTGACTATAGAGCCCCTTCCGTTGCAGATAACGCCAGGTTTCGAGCCGTTAGTAGTATATATATATATATATATATATATATATATATATATTAATTGTTCAGTTTTTACAATTGTGGGGTTATTATTACTTAAAGAAAATTAGAAGGCCGTTCGTAAGTCTCAGTTCATGTACACAAAGCATTTTGTCACTTCCTCCAGCCATGCTGCACCTATATGTAACACACGCGTGTGCGACACTCAAAAAGATGCTGCCTTCTTGACTTCTCGGCGCACTTTGTAATATTATTACCAGCATAGTAGCATATGTGGAAAACACCTACTGCAGAAACACATGCTGCACGAGATACAGTACTTTGCGTAGAAACAACTCCGACTACGACCGTGCATCGAGTTACTCATGTATTTTAATTTATTCTCCCTTTATTGTGGGGAAGGATGTCATGGACGATGTGGACTTCATTGTATCCGCTTCGTCCGTTTCCAAGTCGGCGAGGCTAGCTGTGACATCACATCGATATTAGACGCTCTAGCCAGGGAGCACAGTTCCATGATGCTTGCGCAAGGTAGACCAGAGATTGCGCGACCTCAAAATGATTATTACTCAACGAGAATTAGAATGCCGTTCGTGAGTCGCAGTTCATCGTGTTTCGTCACGGCTTCGAGCCGTGCTGCACCTCTATACAACAAACATATGTGCCACGCTCAAAAGAGTGCTGGCTTTTTTTGAGCGTGGCCGCAGATAGCCCAGGCACACAGAGACGCTATTGTCCAACTATGAACGTCATGTTGTCGTGTTTCGATACACTGAGAAGGACATGCTTATCAAATCGAACCTGCTACCAACCTGACCCATCTAAACGGTGCACACGGTGTTGATCAACGACGCTTCTGTCAACACAATTCTGCTTGTCCTCCGTCCTGTCTACTGCATATCAATACATGTGTCGCGCACTAATAGACAACTGGTGGTATACATTCACTAACGTTACACGCGCTACAGACGACCCCACATATATATATATATATATATATATATATATATTTGTGTTTGCATACATGGCATTGGCGGTACCTGATGACAGGAGGTTACTTCAATCACATCTGACATCTTTCAACGAATATGTATCTTTTCTCAGTTAGCACACTCCCTCTACCTCTCTCTAGTTTCTGCTTTCCTTCTCCTTCGATCTGTCTCTCCCGCTCTGTGGCGCGGAGTGGAGCGAAGCGCGGTGTAGCCGCCTAATGCAATTAGATGAGCCATCGTCGGATGGCCATCGTCGGATCAACCAGCCCTGTATGCACCTATGTATAAAATATGGACACACACACACAGATATACACTGGCATCTCACCACACATCTATACACCTGCTCTGCTCTTGTCCTGAATCGGACGCAGGTCGGACTGATCAACAACAACAACAACAGCAGCAGCAGTAGGAGGTGAAGGTAGTGGCGGCGGCGGGGGGGTTTGAACCAACTTCAACTTCGTGTACTGCAGTTGCTGGCTCACCTGTCAAAAGAACAATGAATGTCACACGCACCCCCACAGACAAGAATAAACTCGAAGCAAATCAGTTATTGCCAGCTATCATAGCGCTTCGCGCCTTCGCGGACGGATCCGCCGTCTGTCCGCATGTCCTATCTAGCTATCTGTCTGTATATCCATTCATCAATCTATCTACATATGTGTATATCTATCTATCTGTGTGCCGGTGTATATATACTTCCCCCCCCCCCCGTCCCTGTCATCATCGTCCACCCTTGCGTCGTCAATTGCCACCGTCTCCAGCAGCAGCAACAGCAGCAGACTTCCATAGCAGCCACTACCTGTCTTTTCGTTTCCCTTCACAGCAAAGACTCAGCCGCCGCTTCTTCATGCACCTCACTCTTCTCCTCCTTCTCTTCTGCCTCTACCACCTCGCCTGCTCTGGCCATCTTCGACACCTCTTACCTCAAACATAGGGCAGCAGAATCCGCGGCAGCGGATTGAGGTGAGGACGCTTATTATAGGACGCGCACACCCTTCATTGCGGCGGCGACGACAACGACTGTCGCTTCCGTCGGCTGTTATTATTGCTGCTGCTGCTGCTGCTGCTGCCGCGGATCGCCTTCCTCATCCTCATTCGAGTTCAGTTAATACAACATTCCACTCACTCGCAATAGGATTTGCATCTTGCGCAGCGCCACGCATAGGGGATTGCGGCTGTGCCTCAACGTAGTAGAACGGCAGGTAGGCATAAATGTATGTATATATTATACTATAAACACAAACACACACACATAAATATATATATATATAAGGAAATATGTGGGGAAGAAAAAGTGAGAGGGAAGGGAAGTGAGTAGAGGAACAGAATCCTTGCAGAGCTCAATTGGACACACATTCGAGCAGTAGGCGCATATACATAGCATAGGCATAGGGAAAAGATGGCCACCTTCGGCCGGGTTGGCGGTCGCATTGTCGCGGTCGACCGAGATCGTTTCGCTTTAAGCAGACCGCCACACCACCCGCACCACATCGCTGTTGCTCGTGTTTGTGTGTTGTGTTTGAGCGTGAGGGGGGGTGCGACCTCCCCCCGCTCAGCCTCTTGCCTTGTCAACGGCCACAACAATGGCCACAACTGTGGCTACTCGACGCCAGCGACCTAGCCTACGCAGACAAGCTGGCTCCTCTGGCAACCCCCCCCTTCCCGCCCTCCGGGGGAGCATTCCTCTACCCTACGAGGAGCCCTACGAGGAGGGCCGATACCTAAAGCGTCGAGAGGTTGGACGACTCAAGCGGACAGCCGGGTGGCGAAGAACCTGCTGCTACAGTGCAGGGGTGGCGATAGAGGTGATGTGGCAGCCAGCCAGTCAACCGCAGCATCAGCAGCAGAAGTAGTAGCGGAAGTAGTTGGTCTATCATCAACAACAACAACAACAACAATAGACTGAGTATATTATTGCTCTCACTTACATGCTCCAGTCAGACAGAAAACAGACAGTAGAAGAAGTCCAATACAACAGGAACGAGGGGGGTGAGCCAACGATTGAAGGACGCAACTCGAAGAACGAAGCTCTCGAGCGAGATTCAGATGCGGGACCGGCTGCTGGAAGGCTGCAATGGCAGTCTTAGTAGTGTATAGTAGCTGTAGGTGTTGTAGTCATCGTAGTAGTAGTAGTAGTAGTAGTAGTAATAGTAGTAGCAGTTGTAGTGCTACTATTACCACTAGCAAGTTGTTGATGATGATCCGGGCGACGATGCTGATGACTGATAGCGGTAATGATGATGACGATGATTCTGATGCTGATGGTGATGATCCTGCTGACGTTGATGAGGTTGATGCGAGATAGCTGCTATTCCGTAGCACACAAGGAGTCCCTTGGGGTATCATCGCAGCCGGTGGAGCCTCACCAGCAACCAGAGAGAGAGTGGCTGCCACCAAGCGACCGAGCTCCTCAGACCTCCTAACTCGCCAGTCCACCTATATAGCCCGCCAGCCCGTCAGCGACTCACTCACTCAGGCACAGACAAGTAGGCAGAAAGGCAGGGTATAGCACCGCCGCAACAACCATCCTTCTGGTAATCTCGTATCGTTGCCGCCTTGCCGTCTGCTTGCGGCCGCTAGCTCGGTAGTCAGCCTCCTCGCGTTGGTGCTAACTGGATCATGATCATCACTTCTTTTTCCTGTCTATCTTCCCTTCGCGTACCTCTTCATTTTGCGACGCAGCGAGGAGAGTAGGGGGAAGTATCTTCTTTTTCTTTCCCTATTCTCCTCCCTGAGGGGAATTGGACGGGTCGGAGCGGGGCGTTCGTAGATGGGGGCAGACAGCCATGGGGCAGGCAGACGTACTGACAACCGAACGCTGTAGCTAGCTGCTCAAGAGGCGAGATTGACGCCTTCTTCCCTCTTTTCTTCTTTATTATCTCTCTCTCTCTATATATATATATATATATATCTCGCACACACTCACACTCTTTCGCTTCCTTGCTATGCCTCGCCCTGACTGCTCGCTTTCTCTCTTGCCCTGTAGCCCTCCTTCCACCTGTCTAACTGTTCCTTGTTTTCGATCCGTACAGTGCTTCAGCGAGGAGGCAGCAGGAGAAAAGGCCGCCGCCGTCTCCAGTAAGGGGCTTCCAGAGCGAGCAAAAAGGCTCTCGGCTCTCGGTCCCGCGAACCTAGCTGCGCGCGGTCAAACCAGCCAACACGTAGGGGAATGTGTGGTTGGCGCCACACGAAAATGCGCTAAGGGGGGGGGGGCGGAAGAAAGCGGGGCGGATGGAATGGAGAAGCAAAGGAAAACGAACCACAACGATAGAAGCTCTTGCAGCCGAGCGCCGCGCCACCACCACCAGCCCCTTGTGGTAGCAAGCTAGATCGACGGACGTATATAAATCATTTACATCATTCCAAGGTAAACAGCCCTGGGCAGGAAGATACGCAAGATTTCGTATCCTACCGCCGCAGCCCGCCCGTCCGTCCGCGTTCGAGAAGCAATTGCAAATAAGTGTGACAGCGGCGGAGGCAAGGGCGGCCACCAAGGGAGAGGCACCCGCGTTCTTCCTCCCCCCAGAGTTTCCTTTTTCCCGCCACGTAGCAGAATAAGCACCGAGGAGGAGTGAGTGGCGGTACTAAACATGCAACCACAACTGCAGACGATGCTGTGGTTGGTGGATCGTTCGACGGACGTCCCTGTTCTGTTTGCTTGGGACTGGTGGAAAAAAACGCGAGCGCGGGTAGGTCGACGGCAGACGTATAGAAAGAAGCAAATCCCTACATTTCTACATTCTCGCAGCGTTATATTTCATATAAACATATTGGTCTCATACGCGCTTCGTTACGCCTGGGCAGGAGCTTTCCCGGTTCTTTTGCGAGTTTTCACCACAAACGCAAAACTGGCGTATCGAGAGCCTTCCTCCAAGTTTTTAGAACAAAAATCATTCCTTTGATTAGCACAATCCAGCAGGGAGGTCTTGTTTTGTCACAAACAGCCCTCTTCACTCAAATACACCTTTAAAAAATGTGGTACGTGTACGTCTGTTTTATGGCGGGGTACTCATGGATGGGACCTTGAGGCCGCAATGCGTATCCTAAACTTCTGCAAAGCCAGTTATCTGAAATTAAACCCTCGCTTTTTTTATTTGAAAAGTTTCGGGAATTGTAGGAGGAACCTGCATCTCTGGCAGCTAGCAGCGACTAGTGTAGAGCCGACAGACCCACTAAACGCCGTCTCCTCACCCCCTAGGTTTGGGATTTCTTGGTGTGATTGGTTGCAAGATTTGCCGCTTGAAACTAAAGTAGTCTAAATGAAATACAACTATAGGCTTGGACATACTTGCCAGTTTTCTCTTTCTTCTTGATCGTAGGTGGCTCTTGAGACGTATCTAAATCTAGGATTTGGCGAAGAGACCCGTATGCTTTCCGCAACCTTAACAGCCCTTGACACTAGATCAGCCAACTGGCTTAAAACTCTATTGCGATGTAAATTAACTATACGTGCAGTGTCTAGTCAGGCAATCCTCATCAGCAACACTCAACTCCATCATCGCTTGCCAGCACCCCTTTCACCCTTTGTTCTCATCAGCATCCCACCGTCAGCGTTATATTCACCTTCATCTTCCTCATTCATCTTCACTTTATCGCCATTATGAGTAGTTAACACTTTCCCCATCTTCGTCACATCGTTATCTTTGTGTTTTACCTGCTCTATCAGTTAACATCTAACAGCGTCATCATTCATTAGTAGACCTTCATCATCTTTATCAACCTGCACCTCAGTTAACCATCATTGGCGCGCACCAAACGATGGCGTGAGTTAAAGGTGGTACTAGCCAAGCAGGCGCGTAATTTTTACGACTGATGACAACGCTTGGAGGAACGCGGTGTTAATGAGAATCTGTCACTGTATTGGCGCAGCATATAAAAAGACAAAGTTAAAGAACTCGATTACTAGAAATGCCGGAAGATTAAGGTAAGCTGAGGGAAAAGTTGAAGCTCTCTTCTCAATAAAAAGCACGATTTCGGGTGTGTACACTTATAAATCTAAAGCTGCCATATTAGCTCGCTCACATCGTGCGGAGTCTTCTGCGTATCACGGCAGAAATGCTCTCAGACGAATTTTGCATACTTTTAAATATTCTTTTTTCAGAACTTGGAAAGCATATAACTCGTTCACTGGACTAAGCGCATCATCCTGAATTGTTTTTGCTCGCTGTAGTATAACGCCAAGTCTTTCGCACTAATTGACTTAAACATTAAGAACTTCAACTTCATGGG
Organism: Dermanyssus gallinae; assembly: GCA_003439945.1. Taxonomy (NCBI): domain Eukaryota; kingdom Metazoa; phylum Arthropoda; class Arachnida; order Mesostigmata; family Dermanyssidae; genus Dermanyssus; species Dermanyssus gallinae. The sequence goes on from QVRM01000534.1 coordinate 353,577, forward strand.
CCACCTGGGACGGAGAACGAGAGTCCTTCTCTGATTGATGCATCAAAAATGATATGATAATATTGTTTCTTCCGGTTCGTTGTTTTAATATCAAATGTCCAATGTTTATGTCCGTCTTTATAAGGGTCTTGTAATTCCCAAATTTCTCTACGAGTTTGGTGGCCGTATTTTAGGAAACATATTGATGCAAATGCTAAGTCCAGACCAATTCCACGTCTTGTTGCGTTAAGATGTACGGTAGAGCGTAGCGATCCTGGCTTAGTACCTATCTCAAAACGGCACTTGAAAGCAAATATGTATATATATTTAGTATTCGCTTACATATGTATTATATGTATACGTGAATATTAAACAAATGGAAAGTCTAATGAATTATCCATCTTGTTTAATATTCGCAAGGACAGTCTGCGCAGTACTCAAATCATATTGTCAAAAATAATGTTTCACAATCTGGCCGAATCAACAACATGTTTTCGTGGCGCATGGTATGCGAGTATGTTGATTGTGATATAATATTATAAATTGTATCATTACATATATCACGAATTGTATTGTATGTTAAATTATCATCGCTCTTATACTGTGCATCGTGTATATTGAATGCAAGATTCTTTTCTGAATAACCACGTATATAATTATCTACACTTTGAATGTAATAAAGGGGCACTTGAATTAAAATTACGAAGCAAAATACGATAACAAATATTGCACAAAATACATATTATATTGTGCAAAATCGTATTTTTGTACAGTATAATATAGGGATTTTAGCGTATGTATACGTCAAGGAACCTAACTTAAATATCGCACTGCAGAAAAATCGTATCGCTACGACATTACTTGTAACACTGTTATGTTTTCCAATGAAGTAGCTTTGGATTGATACAATTTCTTGTACGGCAATAGATGGTACTGCTTCACTTTGCGCTTACATGCCCGAATCTACTAAAAGCATCTTACAGTGCTGCGTTTTTACTTCATAGCGATACTAAGCGGGCAAAGTCAGGGACAATGAGCAGTGTATTAGTAGGCTTGTTTAGAGAAAGTCTTGCTCAGGTGAAGCGGCGACTAACGTGTATCGCCAAAACCCTGTTAGCCCCCCTCCATTAAAGGTAGTAGTGGAAGACTCACCTCTATGTTGTTGGTGCCAAACCTACTAAAACCAATGCGAGAGCAATAAGAGACACTAAAACCATACCGTTCATATTATTTCAAAGATTTCCTTGCGCCAGGCTAAGCTAACTAAGATAGAAGCAATTTTCACCGGCTCGAAAATCACTGATCTTCTGCTAGATCATATTGGCAGCCAACTCTTATATTAGATTCTAGTATAGTGGATCTGACTACATGCAGACAAGCAGTGAGACACGTGTCAGTGGGGGTTGCAGATTCAATGCTTACCCCAGCTGCCGATGGTTTGGCTCGAAGAAAGGACATGTCTTAAAAGTATGCTGGGCATAAGTCGGCTGCCTTGATGTGCACATGGCGCCTGATGGTCTTCCTGACGCAGTGTCTGTACGTTTAGAATATATATATATATATATATACATATATATATATATATATATATATATATATATATATACAGGGCATCTCATAACTGTACGTGCTTATTATAAGGTTTGGTAGAACTTTGCGAGAAAATATCTTTTTCCAATGGGAGGAGGGGCAAAAATGTTTTGTTTAGGAGTGAGGATTCAATGTATAAAAGTAGTTAATCTGCTTTTTTCTCTTACAGAGTTGTGCAAAATCTACGTTTAACGGAGAACCATACGGCGTGTTCGGCGGGAAATTCTGCATAATCTGAATGACACCCGAGGTAAGCTAGCGAAAGGCAAATAGCGGGATTAAAAAAAGTCATAACAAGTCAATATATTGTTATGCTTTACGTTGAAATTTTCGCGTTCAGAACCGTAAACTGTTGCCATTATGACCAAAAATGTAGGCCAAAAGACTATTCTCAGGCAACAGCAACCTTTCATTCTCGTACCAAAATGATGGTACTGCGTTACGTAGTTCCCGCCATATCGAAAGTGAAGACATGCATACCTGCTAGCATTTTGGCCTGCTTCTGCAATAGTGTATGAGAAAGTTAGGTTCATATTTTGAGGTCTGGTAGAACTTGGCAAGAAAATATCTTTTCCCAAAGGAAGGAGGGGGCGAAAACGTCTTGGCTTTGAACGTAAACGCTTGACGTAATACATAACAACTATGCCTGTCGAAAAAGCTTAGTTACTCGGCAACTACGTAAAACAGCACCATCACTTTTATACGAAAATGATGGGCATTAAATTTGCTATTGCATGAGAGTTTTGGTAGTATGTTTTGTCGTAAATGACATAATTTGATTGTTCTGCACGTAAAGCTTCAACGTAAACTAAAACAACATATCGACTTTTTGTGAGTTCCCTTGATCTGGCTATTTGCTATTCACTAGCTTGCTTAAAGTGTGATTCAGATTATGCAGAATTTCCGCCCAACACGCTTGATCGGTTCTGCCTGATGACTGGTTCTCTCGCAAACGTAGATTTTGCACAACTATTAAGCGAAAAAAAAAACAGAGTAACTACTTTTGTATGACTTTATAAATTCATCTTTGTGAGTGAGAGTGAAATTACTAAGGTATGTTAGACCGATGTTGCGACCCGACATAGCATTATCAAATGCGCACAAACCAGTATACCGTGGCTATGTTCACATGCCTAGAAATAGCAATAGTCGTATAAGAAATTTGCAACATAATTGATCTAAGACCTCGTTTTTACTTAGTAAAATGGTTACCTTACCATTATTTACAAACGCTTAAACACATTTGGGCAGGTGCACATTTTATAAACGAAATTTTAGTGCCTAATCTCTGGTGCTGTGACATGTTGCCTGCAAAGTAACTAAGGGCGCACTTGGTCCTCTGCTCCGTCAAATAAATCACTCGTCATACTTCTATTAGCGCATGCAACTGTTCACTTTTTTATTTTTTACTTTAATTCAATTTTATTATTTTTGTATTCAACTGTTTTTATCTTGCAATAACTACTCGAGGATGCGCCCGCGAACTCTTAGACGCATTCGCTAGAAGTTGCAGAGATTTTGTTGCACGCGTTCAAGCATACCAGGCAATGGCCGAGGGACCCCAGCAGCGTCAAAAGCATTTCAGCGGCCAGATCGTTGCGCAAGGGTTCTTGTAGATGAAATTCTGCTTTCACAGTCAAAAATCAAACTTTACGCATCACTTTACATCACTACCGATCGTGTTCGGACTTGTGTGTACATTTGATAGGTGTTCTACTGCAAAGCGTACCGTGATGAGCCGATTATCACACATGCCGAGAAATCTGACATTCTTCACATTTATGTCGAAGCTCGCAGTAACGCGTTGCTATCGCTCTTCAAACTGTTACAAATATACATCGTCGCAACGTAAAACTCTATCGTTCTACGGCCGTCACTACGACGCCGTACAATCGCGTCAAACCTCGAACACTTCAGATATGGAACAGCTGCGGGAACTAGCAAAGCGTTCCTCTGCAAGCACGAGGAAAGTGGCGCAAAACGTTGGTGCAAATCGCAAAGCCACCGATAAAAAAACTACATCCGTACCAGTTTCAGTAAGGTCAGCTCAGCGGCGTGTTAATTAGAGCTACACGTTGAGCACTGCATTTTTTTATGAACTGTCTTGGCTCAAGATAGCAGGTCTCTTTCAATTCAATTGTTCACCATTAAGCTTACAAATTAATTAACACGTTTACAACAAGTGTAACATTTGGGAGTATTTTGCAAAAAAGACTATTGCATGTGTCTCTGCCTTTTGTGAGTGCGTTGAGAAATGTATCCCATTACTTGTTTCTAGTATAAATATATATATATATATATATATATATATATATATATATATATATATATATATATAGAGAGAGAGAGAGAGAGAGAGATGCCGTATACCGAATGGCGAAATCTATTGTTTGAGCTTGATTTCTTCTTACCAGGTAACTCAAAAACATGTTTTAGCAGATGAGGAAGTCTGGCTATTATGTCTATCTGGCGATAATTAGCATCGAGCAATTGGTCACAAGCCTTGTATATGGGTGCGTTACAACAACATCCACATTACTGGTGGGCTAAGCTTTATAGCTATAGTAGCCCCAAACAGGGTACGGTTCTTGCTACAATATGTCATAACGCTCTTTATCATTCATTTATTTATTGCACCATATGTATTTAAATAATTGCAATAAAACGCTATTTATGTGTACGCCATAAAAGTACAGTATATTTTCATATTTTTAGATGTTCTCAGTGGCTGCCCTGTGGGACAATCTAACTACATTTCCGATACATCGTTTCGGAAGAGTTTTTACTGGTTCGACAATCGACTCGAATGAGACGTCGTACGCCAAGACACCACACGTTAAGTTTGAAAAAATAATTGCACAATACAAGTCTTTTGTTTTACATCGATTTCGTTTCTGTGGAAAGTAGAAACCGATGCGAAGGTATCGACTTTTGCGCTCTTTACGGGCGGAACTTCTTTTACACGAGCCGGCGTGTTTAATGCACACACTCCTCATTCGTGGGCGTCCGAGAATCCGCACTCCGCAGTAACCCGCCAACGAGCACGCCAGGATTGTTTCCTCGTACATTAACATAACTGTTGCGTGAAGACGATCAAGAAAACATTCGCTTGAAGATGAAATTCCAGTGTGACGAGGCGCCAAAACACAACGCTGCTGTGTTACAGGACTACCTAGACGAGAACTTACTTCGCGAATCGGTGGACTGGTTGAGGTGGGCCAATTGACTAGGCTTCGCGATTGCCTGATCTATCAGTATCAATTTTTACGAGGCCCGTTCACTCGGGCGACGATCTGGTTGCCAGAAGGTTCGACGCTGCTGGGGTCGCTTGGGCAATGTCTAGCAATGCTGGCCACCCCAGCGGTGACGACCGGGGGCTCGAGGAGGTCTACGGCCCTTGTACAAACCATGCGATGCACGATTTTCACCCCCGCATCTGCACGATTCCTGGCTTGCACGAACTTAACAAAGATTATCACATAAATCAGAGTGTAAATACTGAAATCGGGATGTAGCTTATATCATCACCTCGCAGGATGCACGGCGTTCCTGTCTCGTGGATCGCAACCCGGGACCGTATTCCCACCTGATTACCTACAGCCACTTTATTTGTATGATATGTGTGTATACAAAGCAAGATGGCTTAGTGGCAAAGCCTTTGCCTTGCATTTGGGAGGACTGAGTTCGAGACCCAGACCGGCCACTCTAAAATTGGTTTGCATGGTTTCCAATTTAGACAAGGTAAATGCCGGAGTGGAGTAAAAATTAGCCATGACATGAAAAAAACTGTACACGGGCATTACCGTTAGGGAAAAATCGGAAAAAAAATGCACACATATTTTGTGTACTCTTTCATGTTTAGCTTGGTGACGCGTTATCAAATAACTGAGTAAATACATTTTATGAAATTAATTATAACAGCATAGTATTTTGTAGTATTAACATCCTTTTCAAAGTACTAACTGGGCCTAACCTACCCCTGACGGGACTCTTCTGAACAAGGAAACCCGCAACGCGTATAGTATGAAGTTTCCCAGTGGAAAATGAATTGACGCAACTCAGGAACCTCACCTTAGTTCTGATACACGTAAAAATCTTAGGTGTAAACGCTTTAGCTACACTTAAACTAGAAACATTAACTAGAACTAGATGTATCATAATGCAATATAATACAGCCTCTTATATAGATATAGTGTGAAGCTGTTGAAAGACCGGACGCAAATAGGGGTGCGTTTAGGCCAAACTACACGGGTGCATAAAGAGAAACTTCACTACCTTAATGTGGGGCTATATATATATATCTATATATATATATCAGTTCAGGTAGCCCAACACCAACTTCAATACCTGTATATATGCTCGTTTGGGAAAATATTTTAATCGCACACCCATCCACCGTTAGACGCCCATTCAGATGTCAATTTACATATATGTAAAGTTGGACTTTCATGCTCTGATATACCAGGGTAAGTGTCGTTTGGTATTAATAGCCTAACAAAACTCGCAACAATATGGACCATCACCGGCGAGTGGTAACCGCGTACTTGTCGGTACAATCGGCCACTTAAAACCACCAGTTACTCGCCTGAATTACAGAAATCGCCACTTTAGTTCCACTAATCGTCAATTAGCGTCGTATTTAGCCATCGTCGAACGCTGAGCGTACTCGGTTGGCTTCGTATTTTCAAACGTAACGGCTCCATGTGAATGCAGCGCTATCCGCATTAGCGGCACAAGACTATAATTGACCTGGGTGGATCGTATTAGGAGAGCACGGAACAAATTAGCTTTACGATTTATAGCGTCTGCACTTACTATGACAACAACGTTAAATTATTTGATCAATTGCAATTGATCAAATTGAGAAGGATTAACATGACTAGATCTCCGCCCATCCCCGGGTGGCATTGGCGCATCAAAGACCGACGGCGCGACTCAGTCTTAGGCGCAATAGAAACCACGATTAGAATACCTTATAGCCGGCTAAGCCACAACGACATGACCGACGATACTAGTAAGCTATGATGTCGCAAATAACGACCTCGATAATAATCAATGACACCATTCATAGTAATAATATTATCACTTATTAACAACAACAACAACAACAAGAACAACAACAACGACGACCACACCAATGACAACAACGACAGCGACGACGACAACAACAACAACAACAACGAAAACGACGACGAGAACAATGACAGCAACAGTGCCACTAACAATGACAGCAACAGTGCCAACAAAAATGACAGCAACAATGTCAACAACAATGACAACAATGCCAACAACAGCAACAACAACAATGACAAAAATGCCAACAACAACAACAGCAGCAACAACAGCAAACAAAAAAACAACAACAACAACAACAACAACAACAACAACAACAACAAGGACAGTGATTACGTATGGTTACTAATTCAGCATAGACAACAATGCCGCAACGTTTATCACAACAGGTACAATTGTAGGGTCTAGCACTAGTCGTAGTAGAACTAGTAGTAGAAAAGGCACGGAAAGCATCGTCACTTTATGTCAATAAATAGATAAATAAGGCCCGATTGGCATTGGACGATCGAGTAAACGAGCAAACAATAAAGCCAGGAAAATGGTCCTGTTGGTGGGGCTTGGGGGTGCATTCCAACGTTCTGAGATGGCACAGTCGTGGTCATTATCATCGCCGCCACCATCATCATCACCACCACCACCATCATCTTCTTGCCTGCCTGTGTGCCTGCGACCTTCATCATTGAGATGACAATGAACGACCGTGGCCGCTTTTCGTCATGTCCCGTCACCATGCGTTGTTAGCCATGGCCAACGCCATGGCTAACCCCCCGCACTCCGCCCGTAATTCCTAGACTCCCACGCGGGAGCCGCCAGCGTACTCCGCAGTGGATGCGCGCTAGCGGCGGTAGCGCTTCGACACCGGCGCGAATTTCTCCACCGCGCACCCACCAAAGTTCGACACTATCGGACAACGAAGCGTCTGTATGTCGCCTGGTTATGTCGCACGGGCTACAGCGAGTGCATACGAGGCATAGTTAATGGCTAGCAATAATGCCTCGTATGCACTCGCTAATCGAGCTTCACTTATAACTAAGACGAATGCTATCTGTTTTCCCGTTTTTTTAAAGTTTACAAGTTTAGGGAAAACGTCTGTACGCAGTGCGCGTAAAGTTTGTCACCACAACAGGCAGCACGCATTTAGCCAGCATAATGCATTTCCACTAGAATCCCGTCTTTTTCTTCTTCTTCCTCCTCCACCGGCCAGGTTGCCCTGCGCATTGGTGATGCTGCGACGTTCATCGGCTAGGCGTTATGGTAGTGCCCAAAATAAAAGAGGAATAGAGCAGCTAAACACTAGGGGCCCGGAAAGGACCCCATATTTGTTTCGATTTAATTTTTTATCCTCTTCTATAATAGGTATGCGGTGTAAATGTACGGCATTTGAACGATTTTAGCTTCAATTAGTGAAATCTTAGGAAACGTCTCATTGAAACGTTTTGTTTAGAGGTAACAGTTAAATTACGAAATAGATATTGTACACATGTTATTTCTGCGAAAACAGTTTTTTAGATAAACTACTTTGCTTAAAAGTAACCCAACGTTGACTAGCGGAAAGGAAATGGTCATATGCAGTATGTTCGTAAAAATGAAGAACCTGTGATGTCTCAATTTGTAGCTTCACTTTCAACGCATTTACACGTTGCCATTACGCTAATAAAGTACTCACTTTCAGAAAAATGCATTCTATGAAGTTTGTTTTGTTACTTTTTTTCTGTTGTCTCGATCTGTAGTTGCAAAGTATTTAACATTTAATAGTGGACATTTTCATCGTGAGTGAATACAAACAATTATGAGTTTGGCTTATCTAATCAAGCGCGTAGCTCATATTAATTTAAGACTAACGTTTACTATTTCAGAAGAACGATCGCTCCCCCTATTTTATGCATGTTCTATAGCAATCTCCAAAACTTTGTCGAGCGCAATTAAATTAATTAAGCGTTTCCCGGGCAGTTCCAGCAGCAGCGCGTATTCTGGCATTCAGATCGTCGTTCAAATCAATGGAAGCCTCGTGGATAAAACCCTTTCGGCTCAAAATAAATAAGTTCAGACCTGACAAAACATAATTGAGACGACTAAACAATGATCTAGCCTTTGCTTATTAATCGATTCCCAAACACAACGTCTAGTTAAGGTCGTATCGTTGTGTGCGGGCACTTCATCGTGCTCGAAACATTCAACCTCTATTGTGTTGAAGTCCAAAATCGATGCCAACCCTAAGCATTCACGAAGAGACCTTCAACCTAACGTCCATGCGCTTCGTGTAATCGCGTTGGCTCACCAAAGCGACTCGTACATATTGAACACGTTCTTTTGTCCAAACGAGGCTTTCGGTCAATGTGTTGGTGTTAATCAGAATGCCGCAGAACCTCGTTAAGACCGGTACAGATTAACTTTGTCGATAGCTACTTTCTGCGCAGTATGGCGACTCATACAAAAAAGTGCCAGTACTTCTTTAATTATTTCTCGTAGAGGAAACGGCTAGTTTCTTCTATATGGTCGAGCCCGGTGGCGAGGTGCGTTCGCCTGCGCCTCGCGACCGCAGGAGACACATAGGTGCGCGGGTTCGAGCTCCACTGTTGCACATTTGTATTTATGGGGTCCGTCTATGAAGCAATGCGAAAAGCAGTCCTGTGGACGTTAAGTCTTAGCTGGGGGTCTGCCTAAAACTATATTGGGAATACAACATTGAATTTATTCAATAATTGCACATTTGCACACTGAGGCAGTGCCCGCCTAAAAAAATAATTTAAAATCGCCTCCCGGTGAGTTCGCCTGCTCCTCCTCCGCGACGGACCCAGCTCTTGTGGTCCCGGTGCGCCCGGAAGACCCGTAGGGTACCCTGCATGGCCAGGACGGTTAGGTCGATCAGGTTTTTCTTCGATAACCCGAGAGTCAGGAGATCCTTCACCGACTCGGGCTCCCATACACCGGTCATCGACACGGTGATGGACCCGAATCGGTGGGGAAGCGAGCTGGGAAGTTGATCCCTGACCCCGGGTATATCGTATTTCCTGATCTTATCCCGTCTGGCCAATGCAAGGTCTCTTGAGGGGCCGCAGACCTCGGCGTCCAAGACCCAGACCCTCGTAGGTGTTGTTATGACGAGGTCTGGTCTCCGAGCCGGTGCGGCGGGTCTTCGGAAGGTGCGCTCTCGTTCCACCAACTATATATTATAAACCAACTATATATTATAAACCACCAACTATATTATAAACTCGCGCAGATATTTGCAAAGGCACTTTTTTTTCTAGCTAAGAAGCTGCCGTGGGACTTACTAGCGGGAAAACGAAGCGAGATACTCTGGAAGGAAATCTGGATCTTCCCAAGGCTAGGAGTGCCACTATGTCGATCGAGCAGGGAAAATTGGTGCAGGTTACACCCGGGAGTACCAGGTGGAGCTGGGAATTTCATGTCGGATTTCAGCTCGTAGTATGGTCGCCGAAACGGGGAGCTGGTCTACTGTATAATACCGGTCATGGTCAATTTCAGAGATACATGATTAGATAAGGAAGATCACCAGTGACACACAACACACTGTTACAGCAGTTTGGGTCTCTTTGGGCAGCAACGTGCACGGGTTCTATAGCCATGAGGGGTCGTTCCATCAGGGACGTGGTTAGCTGGAGGGCGAAGAGTCAAGGAGAATGGCAGCGTCGCTTCTCTCACGCTTCTCCAAAGAAATGACAAGTATTGCCGAGTCTGGGAAGATAAGGATACATCCGGGTTCAGTGGGTTGTAGGTCCTATCCCGGCGCCCCGACGAGACTTGGTCTTTCCCCAGGGCTCATTAAGGAACTGGATTTTTTATGTGAAGAAAGAATCGGAAGGCTTACCCAAAGTTTTAAACCTTAGTGCCTCCTTTTATCTATAAACAAGAATGAGAGATAAACGCCTCACCCTTTATAATGATGAAATATATTGCTTCTATACGTATACATAGAAAGAGCTTTCAGACGTTTTAGGCAATTTGAGTAATTTCTAATAAGCACTGAGCTCCTAATGGGTCATTTCAATGCATCTATCGTATCCGTTAATCGCTCTCAGTTGCCTAATTTAGGACTCACTCTTAAACGTTAAATACAAAGCTGTGTATGCCCTTTCAAAGTCCTATATATATATATATATATATATATATATATATATATACACACTTTCCAAGGTCCCACGTGTACGAACGGATACACTATATATACAACAGGCAAGATAAAACGCGCGGGAAGGCGAGAGATAAACAAGACACAATTCTATGGCCGATAACAGGAATTAGCCCATAAAGTACACAATGTCTATTAATTTTGACCGTAATATCAACGGATTGGTTTAAGCCAAAATGGCAAAAAAGCGAAGTCACAAATAGATGGCGCCGATTTGCCACCAGTCGTATTTGCAGCACAGACTCGACACAGGTCGGGCAAGCGATGACCTTCACCTTTCGCCGTTTTAGTTGCCCCAGTCTAGCGTAAACCTTAATCGCGCGTTATAGCTACCACTTTAAGGAGTGCGATGCTGCTGATGATAATGATAGCGATGATGATGACGATTATTATCATCATAATCATCTTTCTATTACAGCGCGACAAAGTAGGGCATTAGAGAATATCAAACTCATCCCATCTTCTTTCTTACTTTCTATTTGTGTCCTTCTCCCATTATCATACACCATGTGTGAGCCTTAATCCAAGTAAGTTCGTGTCTAGAAAATCGACTTCAATACAAGATTTAGTGACGCGAGCATACGTAGCTGCTGCTGTTGCACAGCGCAGCAGCAGCAGCAGAAAATCATCGGTATTTCTTTTTGCTGGTTGCCTCGACTGCTTCGATGTTTGAAAAGGCCACGAGCGTGCCGGTGCGAAAGGGAAGGAGAAAGAAGAAAGAAAACGAGAGGGGGATAAACTACTAATGATATGAAAGCTATGACAGCCCCTGCACGAACAACGTAGAAGTTGAAATGCGTGCGATTATGCTCTCCAAAACTATGCCGGGCAAAAGTTCACCACAAGAGTGCGTGGTGCATCTGGTGCATGATTCGTACAGAAGTATAAATTGGTTATTGTTGTTGCTGGTATTTCTGTTGTTGTGTTTGTTGTTGTTTTCGTTATTGTTAATGTTTTCATTATTGTTGTTGTTGTTGTTGTTGTTGTTTTTTTGTTATTATTGTTGTCGTCGTTGTTGCACCTATTAAATCAGTAGTGGCAATAGTTGTAGCTGCGCAGCGACTGTCCCGACATGGGAAAATGTATTAGCAATCACACAGGCATATAGGATTATGTCCCGGATTGTCGGCATGTCATTAGATACTACTGCCGAATATAGCGCCTGTCGGACCGCTACGAAGAGCGCTGTGTGTGAGGCCTCTACTACAACAACAACACCAACACCACCAACAACAACAACGATAAAACTAACAATGGCAACCGAGCCTTTACAAATCTAACAACAAACTCTCCGCAACTCTCGCCACTTCTCGAGAAGGGCATCCTTGCACATCTTGATCTCTAGAAGCATTTACAACGTGGCCACGCTGAGCTATTTGTCTATCTATTTGGCCTGCTAGCACGCATATAACCACGCATACATACACTTTTGTTTGCTTGCACTGCATATACAAGTTCCAACACTACATATGTATGTATATAAACACACATACCTCTATATACTGCCCTATGGTGCTCTCAATTAGGTAGCATCGATATTTGAAAAAAAACTCTGCCCCTGTCAGGTAATTAGAGTACCGAATGTGCATGCAAAACAGGCACTTTTCTAAATTTGCAGGTTTTTAGTAGGGCGAAATTAACTAAATAGGTCTCAACAGTGACGTACAACGTGACGTGCAAGTGACCGGCACAACCTTTAAATCGTGTTTGATCTGATTTAACTGTAGCTTGCTGAATACGCTAAATTTACGTGTCTGACCGTAGTAACAGCTGTTACGGTTCGAAGCGGCAATTAATGTCTGCGGTATGTTGCAAGGAATCAATTACATTCTACAGCTCTTTTTGATATAAAGATTTAGCTTACTGATCAATTAAGCTTCTGCCTGCAGCTGACGCTACTTTGTGCTGTTTTTGGGCATTTTAAGCTCGCATCAACAAGTCACAAAAGAGAGGGCAAATTACGATTTTCTCCAACGAGTATTCCTTGCGGTCAAATGAAGTTTTGAAAATAAGTCAATTTCGTGTGGTCACACCCCGATTTTGAAAATGGTGTGAGCCCACTTTTAAAAATTTCACTTGGCGAGTACATAATCAAATCGCTTACTGTCCTGCTTATTCGATGCAGTTCCGTTACTACGCTGAACCGTCGGGGTAAGCCGACCTTCAAAACTCAGTGTCAGCGGGAAAATATGCCCCTACTCTAAAGACACATTATACGGGAACTGGGTCGGTTATGTGTCGAAGCGGCCGGCGTTGCCTTAGAAGTTATGGGAAACATCCTATTAGACAGGAAGAATACTCGTAGGAAAACTATCCTAAATCCCCTTCATGTCAACCTTAGTGGTAATAAACTGCGGCAACTAAAACTAAATATTAATTAATATTATTATTATGTTTAATATTGCTTAGCCGGGCTAATGATCAACATAAACGTCAGCTTACACAGTTGGTTGAACACCAGTTGTTAAAGCCTACCCTACTAAGTTTAGGATATGTCACTGCAATATTGCTAACTCGCTTTTCACTACGAGTGTAGTAAACGAAACGAGTTAAATTTAAAGCCAAATGTAGTGCATGTCTATTATATATATATATATAGACCTGTTCGTGTGTTTTCTAAATTGTAGTCGCACGCGTCACCAAACAACACTTAAGTTAATGCATACTTTAGCAAGGAGGGAGGCGTAAGGGAAAAGAAAGACAGAGAAGGGAACTACAATACGAGGGTTATCACACACACACACACACTGGTCATACGCGGGCGCGCGCTTGTGTATTGCAGTGTGATAAGACTAATCGAACACCAACAACAATCGAGACGGAAAATAGGCATGCACTTGTGGTTTGGAGATAGCATTGTTCCGTTGGCCAATGCGTTATAAGTTACAGAGTCTTGTACTAATCTCTAGATGATGGTCAGCAAGCAAGCGTGCAGGTGATCTCTAGTCTATGCGACCTTCACATCTGTCGGGGTCGAGTTATGGTCTTGGATTGACAACAGCCGCCTTGAAAAGAGTTTAATTCTAGTTTGTTGATGTTATTGTTGTATTCACGGCAGGCCAGCCAGCTCGTTCGGTGGCTTCGGACATTTCTTGCCTTCTACCTACAAAACTTCAGTAACAAATTGATCAGGATCGCTAAGAAGTTAAAATAACTAAAATTAATTTTCTAAAATTAATATAAATTATCTTTATGATTAGTTGAATAAAGTCGTCGTTTGATCGATAGACTGCCTGTCTACGAAGGAGAGCTTGAACGCATGCGGAAACATATTTACACTGCTCGCATGCATTATTGTGAGTTTGTTTGCGACATGTTGCCCGCAATGCGCCGATGATTTCTATATGTGGGGGAACGGTCGAACCTTTTTCAATTGCGTACATTGTATTAGATATAACTCGAAACGATGCGCTTCCTATCTGTATTAAGGTGTAATCAATTAAATACTCTAAAACTCCAGCACACACGCATGAAGTAAAAAAAAAAAAACGTTTACTACAGCGCAAAACTAGGGCTGATCTTGGAGACATGGTGGTGCCTTGAGTTTGGACGCTCTCCATCGTCCTCGAATGCTGGTCATGTTTATACCTATTCTCGTGCATGTGCGTGGGTGTTCTTAAGGCTGACAAAACATCGTCAAGAATGCGAAACGTCAATGTAGGCCCCGTCAATAGGGCAGTTGCCTGCGACCTCCCTCAATCCAAGGACTTCTTTTGTCCCAGGCTCTGCAACTGCACTTGGGCCACAGACCCACGCAGACTAGTCAGTTACAGTGAACTCCTTTTCCTCGCCTCTTTTGATTTGCACATATATATATATATATATATATATATATATATATATATAGCGGGTTTTGTACAAAGAAATGATTTTTCCACCAGCACTGCGTTTCTTGATCCACGAACGACGTGCGTACTGTAGAAGAAGGCGCTAGCCGGGCAAGAGATGGCGGGGTAGGAAAGGGCGAAGCAGCTGGATGAATAGGCGCAAAGAGGAACTGTGAAGGAGGAAAACATAGGAGACATAGAGGGTAGGTGCCAAAAAAAGCATCCAAAGCGCGTTTATATGCTAGGAGATTATCGTATTAGTCTGCCCCTGTTGTTGAGTTAGTAAAAATTGGGCTAACATCGCAAGGGAAAAGAGAGGTAGAAGGAGAAACATCGCGAGGCGGGCGACAGACAACAAGGATATGATGATGATGACGACGAATAACGCGCTGACCACAACGACCGATACGTTTTTTCGGTGAACGCGTCGTTCGCCGGCATTGGTGGTAGCGCGGGCATATTTTGAAAGCACTTGAAAGTTCTTAGTGAGACAGAGGCGGGTAATCCGCATGGCGCCGGATTGGTGCCACGCAAGCGATCCAGCGACCGAGCGTCAATTCGTCCAATTTCGCGACGCCAATTTTGCATGGCGCCTCTTGTCTGGCTCCCGCTCTGGCAACAACAACACTAACAACATTGTAAAATATCAATACAATTTGAAAATTAATGATATACTGCAATCGTACACTATTGTCATTTTTTGCTCAACTTGCTCACGTCCACTATTATTATTTAACGCAAACTGACATGTATTCAGCTACAGCAAATTTGCACATCAAGTAAATTAAATCTAAACCTGCATTTAGAAACTCTTGATTTTTATTTTTTACGCAACGAAAAATGCTCTAAGAAATACGAGGTTTTGCCAGATTTCAAGCTGGGATCTGCTCAGTCGTTCACCTACGCTAGCAAAGCTGATTTTTAAGCCAGAATCTTTTCATTTATGCTTTAAATCTAAGCGTTTGCGGCGGGAGGGCCGGTGGTGCAATACAATGCATGGACGGCCAGGTTAAATACATTTCATTTGACGTACAATTTTTATGCAAAGTTCAACTTCACAACAGAATACACCTTCGCGTTTCATTCAGAAGCATTCGGCTTGCGTTAAAAACTGCTCACATTGATATCTGAAGAAAATTGCATCTTCGGAAAGTCCTTGAACTGTTTGAACTAGTTATCAGCATTATTATTTTTTGAAACGGCCCTAAAAGTAACGTGTTCCACACTTTCCAAGGCGAATGCTTGTCTCCTGTGCGTTTGCCATCTTTTCTCTAAGACATGAACAAATACCGCTCGCCTGACGTCAAATATCCTAATCCTACTATTGACCTTCCTGTACATTTACCAGGCTCGCATACCGTAAGTTGCAGTTTGCCATTGACTATGTTTTCCGCTGGCGTGCAGAGAACGCAATGAACGCGCTTTTTTTGCCTATAAAGAAACTACGACGTTTATACGCGTCTGTATAGGTCTCTTGTTTTCTTTCAAATTAATGTATCGCTACCCAGTCGAGGAGCGCCAGCTGACAAAATAAACGGAGTAAACGCGTTAGCAGGAGTGCAATTTAGATTCCTAGAACGGTTGCTTACAGCTGCAACCAAGCAATTTTACTCATCATGACATTTATTTCACTTATATTGAGTATGCATATATGTGTATAAGATATGTGTACCGTTGTCAGCTGCCTTCGACATGTCATTCGAGAGAGGCAGTGCAGTGATTTATTTGTTAGGGCCAGCCAGGCAGGCGTATGGTACTTCATAGACGTTTGAGAGTCGAAACAGTCGACACTCTGTGTACTCCTCGTGAAAATCCGTACCCGAACGGACCAGATGATGATAGATATGAGCTATGTTTCTGATATATATACGTCGCGATTGTCACATGCATGACTAGACCAGAGGTGAGAGGCACTGAAAATATCCAGGTCTCCAACCTCTCGTCGGACCTATTCAACTTTATTTTCCCACTCCGAGATCAATTTAATCGAATTACCTCAACAACTGGTAAATAGCCTGACATTAGGTACACAAAGCTGTTTCTTTCCCGCAATGACAAGCAAAGTGCTCGTTCCATGTACATTGTGAAATACCTTTAAAACACACCAAAGTTTGTCCGAGTGAGGTGACCCCATACCACTTCAAGACTATGAATCAGCCTTGGAAGAATCTTGAGCTAGAAGAGTTTCACTACCGTCGGGACAAACAATTGCCGGGTGACGCTCACCATGAGACCAAAGCTGCGCAGTGAAGGTTGTCTCAGTATAATGAAGCCGAAACCACGCATACTGGAAAAATTGACGTAGTCCGAAGATTGGCCGCCACAACATTTAAGGTATTTTGCAGCCAGTCGACCTCTCTTCTGAATTTCACCGCTTTGGCCTTCGTGGCGTGTATTTGCAGCTGCCTTACGACAAGGAACACCTTTCCTGCAATATTACTGCACTTCACCAGCTCAGGCGTGTGCCCTCACTAGAGCACTTCTAGGCGTGGCTGCATAAATAAACGGCGTAAAGGCAACACAAAATTAGGTTAGAAGATAGAGAGAAAGAGGCGGTTGAACAAAATATTTGTGTATAAAACGGTAGTCCAAAACAACGAAAAAGACTTAATACAATAGGTGAGTCATATCTAAGGAAACTATCTTATCTTAACTCCGGTTATCGTAGTTCACGTTCAATGTTACACGCGATGTCATCGCGTACCTATACCTGATTCTAATGCCATGCTGTAGTTTTCCACTCAGAACCAACACGGCTTTACAATGAAATCCTGATAGCAATTCCAGTACAACTACTTACAAAGATGTCTCTCTGATAAAACGAGCTAACTTCTAGAGCATGTAAGCAGAAACATAAGTGCTGAGTTACGTACGAACAGTGATCCCGGAATCCAGCATTATAAAGAACAGTAGCAAGTAGAGCAAGAGAGTTAAGGCGTTCAAAGATCCGTTTGATAACTGGTAATCCTCCTAAGTGAAATTGCCGGAGCGATTACGAATGGTGTCTGAATCGAGAGAGTCCAGTTTTCAAGTTAGAGGTATGGTTATATGCGATACATGTTATGTGCCATATACCGGTGCATATTCTACATACGAGTATATGGGCGGACATATACAAGCGAAAGTGCACTACAAAGTGTACCTCTCTTAACGCCACGTGTTTGCCGATAGTGATTTTCGCGATGTGATCAAGTTTCTACTACTTATCAAGAGTATGACAAATGCCGTCTGCGTGTAACCTATTGCTAGTGCAGTTTTGGTTGTTGCTAGACGTTTTTCTATTATTATTAGCCATCCTGTGGCTGCCGCCTGTAATTGCTGTCGTTGACGCAGTATCTGTTGTTGTTGTTGTTGCCTCTCTGCATTACCAACGGCAAACACCACACGAAGTGGATAAGGTAGTGATGAAAGATTAAATCTCCCGGGCTATTTATTGTTTAGAGCGAAGTGCAGAGCACTCTAGCTCATTGAGATGGCAGGGCCTACGATCTTGATTGGACGTCGGCTGTAGGATGATTATGTAGGACGATCACCAACGAAAGTTGAGCACATTATGGACGTATAGCCGGTAATCGTATCATTCTGCCAGCTTTAGCGTAGGTAGGCAGTGGAAACGTCCATAAAGTTCGGTGTGCAATGCGCTCTACAACTTACCACATATACAACCTAAACTAACTGACAATAGATTCTTAAGCGAGTTTTATGTGTATTTTTTGCCAAGTACAGAGCCCGCTGCAGAAGCTATAGCAAGCAGCAGGGCAGCACGTTGTAACATTCCTTTAGTCTCTTACCAGAGTAGAGAAGTGTTCTTGGACCACTTATTCTCCTTCACGATTCTACTATTCTGTCGAGTCATGAAAAATGTCACATCTATTGAATATACATAGGAATGGACGCACCCGTTATTCGCTTGGCTTGCATGCCTTAAAATCTTCTTCAACAGTACAATAACACATATATATATATATATATATATATATATATATATATATATATATATATATCAATTATATACAGCATCTTTTTTTTACGTTTTTCCGTAAGGCTTATGCCCGTGTACGGTTTTTCATGTCATGGTTAATTTAAACATTACCTTGTCTAACTTGGTCTACCATGGGTAATGAACAACCTTGTCTAAATTGGAAACCATGCAAACCAATTTAAGAGTGGCCGGTCTGGGTCTTAAACCCAGGCCTCTCGAATGCAAGGCAAAGGCTTTACCACTAAGCCATCTTGCTCGGTTCACAACAACTATGTCTAAAAGCATGTGAATAAATACAATCAAAAACTAAGTGTGGTCACGTATACGAAGCACAACAGTTCTAATACCAAATATACCTAGATCACAATCAATCAATCATATTTATTTCACTCAAATAGAGTATGTACAAAATAGTTCAGGTTATTATCAAACATAAATATTTGTTGTCCTGCCGTTCCACCGAGAAAAGAAGTGTAAAGATCTTCGTTGCAGTGTCGGACAATCAACCGCGTGGTACTTAGCGCATTGCTGCGAGCCGAACCGACAAATACACTGAGTACTATAGTCTTGTTGGAATACAACATTGAATTTATTCAATAATTGCACATTTGCATACTGAGGCAGTGCCCGCCTAAAAAAATGATTTAAAATTGCCTCCCGGTGAGTTCGCCTGCTCCTCCTCCGCGACGGACCCAGCTCTTGTGGTCCCGGTGCGCCCGGAAGACCCGTAGGGTACCCTGCATGGCCAGGACGGTTAGGTCGATCAGGTTTTTCTTCGATAACCCGAGAGTCAGGAGATCCTTCACCGACTCGGGCTCCCATACACCGGTCATCGACACGGTGATGGACCCGAATCGGTGGGGAAGCGAGAAGTTGATCCCTGACCCCGGGTATATCGTATTTCCTGATCTTATCCCGTCTGGCCAATGCAAGGTCTCTTGGGGGGCCGCAGACCTCGGCGTCCAAGACCCTCGTAGGTGTTGTTATGACGAGGTCTGGTCTCCGAGCCGGTGCGGCAGGTCTTCGGAAGGTGCGCTCTCGTTCCACCTGCATTCCTTTAGCACGGAGTAGGCAGGTGACTCGCTCACATATGTCATCGTGGCGCTTGATTATAGAGCGATGGGTGTGATCGCACACTTAAGCGATGTGGGCCAGCGTCTCGACAGCGTTGCACCCATGACGACAAAATTTGTCGTACCCGGGGCGACCCCTTGCGAGTCTGGCACGCGTTGGTAGTCGTTGATCCTTAACTTAATCAGGTTTATGTACTCGCTACCGGATAGGTAAGGAGTACCCTTGACCCAGTCATTTGTAAAAGGGGTTAGGTGTGTGTCTTTCAGGTGAGCCCTATCGACTGTGTTATGTAGTGTACGAGACCAGTACTCGGTCTCGTGTGCGGCGTCTTCAATGGTCGTGTCATCGAACACACAGAGAGCGCTGGTTTTCGCCAGCTCCTTTCTGTGATAATCGGTCGACAGCAGCCATTAAGTGCCCATGTGGGATGATCTGTTCAGGGCAGTGAGGCGGGAGAGGCGAAGTCTGGTAATTAGTGTACGGAGAAGAAATTTTTGAGACGGTCGGGGACCAGCGACCAGTTTATAGGGAACTTTCGGGATAAGGAATTGTTTTAGTATTGTTAAGCGTTGCTGGGGTTTATCAAACATAAATACATACAACCTCCGTAAAGCTCTTATCAGTGTTGATTTCAAGGCCTCTTTCTTTAAGTAAGGGAAAGCTAAATCTAGGAGTTGTTGGAGGGTGTTCTTGGTGGAGGCGAGGAGGATGAGGTCGTCCGCAAAGGCTAGGCCCATAAGGTGGTTTCCTTCTTTTAGTCGATATCCTAAATTGTCTAAGTTTATTTTCCTGAGAATGTCGTCAAGAACTAGATTAAATAACAGGGGTGACAGGGGATCACCCTGACGAACACCCCTGGTGGGCCTGATAATACGACATTCTTTACCGAATTCGAGGAGAGTTTGGGACGATTGGTATAGGCGCTCGATATATTCGATGAAGACTTCCGGATACCCTCTGGCCCCGAGTGTCCACAGGACCGCGTCACGGCTGATCGAGTCGAACGCCTTACGCAGGTCGACCGACGCGATCCGCAATTCGCCATTTGGGTCATTGCAGTAGTCCAATGCTCTACAACCTCCGTGTCATTCATGTTGTTTACTTGTGTACACCGTCTAGTATGCCTTGAGCACACTTGGAGCGGTTTTTGTTGTATAATTTCTTTGTGATAGCGTAGTGTTCCCGCCGCAGCTTACGCTTTGACAGCGCCCTATCAGTGGACGGGGGCGTCACAGCTGTGCGCGGGTGTGTTGTTGCGTTTATGTGTTTGTGTAGGAAGTCGTTTAGTATTTGGGAGTGTGCGTCACCTTGGCAAATTATATTTGCAAGGTGGGTTAGGTCTGTGGTTGATGAGTGTGGGGGGAGCGTGTTTGTGAGGGCTTGTATTCGCGCTATGATAGCGTCTTTTGGGGAAGGAAACTTGGTTTCCTGTGAGTCAAGGTCGGACTTTTTGGGGTAAGGATCGCCAGACTCGTCGTCGGAGCCAGACGGAGAACGAGTTCGTTTGTGAACAAACTCGTTAACTCGCGCCTTATACGCTGCCGATTTCCGCTGGCGTTTAACTCCCTACGGGAGCATACGAGGTTATGGAACCCGTGTACGATGTACCTGGTATATACATGCCTGTCATCGCAGGCCACCCCGGCCCACAACCAAGGAGACTTAAAGATGTCGAGCGTTCTTACCTCCGTCGCTGCCTCCGTGAATTTGCGTCGCCACTCTCCCAAGAAATGGTTAAGTGGCTCC